>JBANAY010000003.1:6534287-6987128 GCA_037952775.1 Clonostachys chloroleuca | reverse complement strand
AAGATATTATAGCTACTATAGTACCCTAAGCCTAGTAATAGTATACTCCTACTACTAATAATAACCTACCTACTCTAACTATTAAGGATAATACTATAGATAAGGATAGTAATAATAGTAGTAAGGATAATAATAATAATTATACTAAGGAAATATAGCTCTTATAAAACTAAGTTAACTAGCTTAATATATATCTTATAGATACCTACTAGGAGTTAGCTAATATAATAAACCTTATAGTATAGTAAGCTACTATAAATACTAACCTCTATACTTAAGCTATAATTATAGTCTAAGGAAGAGAGTTAGAATAACTACTTAAGCTACTACTACCTAAGATATTTAATAGAACTTAAGATAAACTCTAGGGATTTATAACTTAATTCTAAGTATATTTTAACTATTTCCCTATTATACTTAATACTAGCAAAAGGAAGATTATATATACCTACTTATAACTTAAGGGAGTTATACTTAACTAGTTTAAACCTATTATAAGGGAATACCTTAGTAAATAAGGAAGCTAATAAACTATTAATATTATAATAAGCTTTAATTACTTTATAGAAGTTTTTAAATAAACTTTCAGTATTTAAAATAAGAAGTATAAGATAGAATATAAGATTAATATACTTATCTAGAAAGGATTATATTTAACCTTTAGTACTTAATACCTCTAGCTATTAGCTAAGACTAGATAGGATAAGGAATATACTATATTTTACTACTTTAACTAACTTAAGAAGGAAGTTTAAGAAGAACTATATAAAGAAGATAGATTAAAAAGTATTTATAAATATATAACTATAGCTATAAGAATTAATAACTAGTAATATTATTAGTAAACCTATAATAGGAAGATAATTTATTTTACTAATATTAGAAAACTATAATAGTAGTATACTATAGCCTCTAGGATATATATAGAACCTATAGAGCTAGGAGCTATAGAGAAATATAAATACTATAACTATAATAAGGTTAGATATATTTTACCCTAATATCCAGAACCTAAGAAAAATAAAAAGAAAGATTAAAAACCTGCTAAAGATAGTAAGAAGTAATTAGGAGTAATTAGGAAAACTAATACTAAAGTCTTAGAAATAATATATAAGATTAACTGAGGAGAAACTCCTATAACTATTATAATTCCCTAGTATCCTCTAAAAGATATACTTATTTTCTAAGAAATACTAGAACCTGAGGAGTATATAAAACTTAATATAGCTAGGAAATAATAAGAAGAAATCTAATAGATCTTCTAAGAGCTTAAGAAAAAACTTAAATAAGGGGAACTAGTTCTAGGGTTTAGACTACCTACTAAATATAAATATATATTCTGCTATACTAATAGAGTTATTCTATAAAACTCTACTAAAAAAGAATAATATTAGTAGATAAGAATAGAAATTAAAGCTGAATATAGCGAACTCTATATATATTATTAAAAGAGGATATAGAAATAATATCTAGATATATTAAAAGAACTAGTTATTTTTAGAAATAATACTATTAGTACTATACAGTTTAGTAATAGTATATATAAAATACTGACCTATATAAAGATAATATAGATATATAACTACTCTCTAGAATTATAGATAATCTACTATAATAATTAATACTAAGTATATTAAATAGAGAAAGCTAAGAATAATTTCTTTCTATACTCTAATAGAAGGATATCTAATAAATATACTATAGAATAGATATAATAATTTATATACTAATAATAGAGTATAAAATAATATACTATCTTTAAAGAAGACTTAGAAGAATACCCTAAAGAATATATTTATAGTAAACTACTAGTAGAATTATATACTGAACTAAAGTATAAGATTTATAAGAAAGCTAAAATTAAATTATAGTATAAGAATAAGGACCTTAAAGATTAAGTAATAGCTAAATATAATAGTTAAATTAAATAATACTATAACTGGAAGTATAGGAACTATCTAGAAGTTAAAATAATAGTACTAGAACTAGTTAAGTATAGTAATAATAATATAAACCCTGCTAAGATATACCTCTAATAGTATTAGCAGTAGGAAGAAGAAATAAGATAATACTATAAATAAGATATACTATCCCTAACAGATAGTAAAGAAAGTAGTAATATAGAGGAATAAGAAATTATCTCTACTAATAAGAAAGAATAAGATAAAGCTTACTCTAATAATAGGATACCTATAATAATTAGTAAACTAAATAATTAGAAAAAGAAATATAAATAATTTATTTCTAGTTCTATAGATAAACTAAGAACTTTTATAGATATTCTAAAATAGATATTTAAAAATAAAGAAGAGTAAGAACAGCTTAAATAATAAGTTAACTAGGTAAAAAATAATATAAACTATCTATAATAGGGCTATAGTATAGTAAAATAATATTAAATTAGAAGATCTTAGAAGCTATTAAGAGAGGAAATTTAATTAATATTATTATAGATATTAAGATTAAGGAATACTAGCTTATAGTATAAATAGACTATAGAGTATTATATAATTATATCTTACTAGTAGTAATTAACTAATTCTACTTACTATAGAGAATAAAGAAGAAGTTCTATAATATTATAACTCTGGATAGAATATTATTTAAGTATAATAATAGAATTATTAACTCTAAAACTAATTACTTTATAACTGAGATCTAAGGAAAGAAATTTAATATTATATATAACTTAGTATTATTAAATTCCTATAATATTATATTAGAATTACTATAGCTATAAGATATAAACCTACTAATAGATTAGTTTACTAGCTATATAGAGTAGAGGGATACTCTTATAAACCTATATTAGGATTAATAGAAATTAAAATTTTATTAGATATTAGAAGAATATAATAATTCCTTAATAACTAAAAGTACTACTATAAAAAACTAAAATAATAATTTATAATAATAAGTAGATATAATAGTTATAGCTTTAATAGTACTATAACCTAGTATACTAAAGAATCTATCCTACTAAGAATTATAATAAATAAAATAAATCTTAAGCTAGATATAAAAATTAGAATAACCCCTAGAAATAGATTTTATTAATTAGATATATATAATAAATTAATAAAAATATAATTATAATATTAAGTTTAACTTATAGTATAAATAAGTAAGAAAAAAATAATTATAAAAAGATAAAGAGAAATACCTTAAGAAGGGAAGACTGGACTATATCCTAAAGGAATACTAGAAATATAATAAACTATTTAAGGAAACCCTAGAAACTAGATTATTATAATATAACTAATAGGATTATAAAATTTCTATTATTAATAAAGAAGAACTAGCTTTCTATAAACTCTATAACCTTATAGAACCTTAGTTATAAATACTCTATAAATATATTAATAATATATTAGTAAAAGGCTATATATAGTTATTAACTTTATTTACAGGATACCCTATAATATTTATATCTAAAAAGAATAGTAAACTCTATTTAGTTATTAACTATTACTAACTAAATAAGATTATATATAAAGATAGAATACCCTTATTACTAATTATAGAACTTAGAGACTAGTTATAGGGTAAACAGTAGTTTACTATACTAGATCTGAAGGGAGCTTATAACTTAATATAAATAAAAGAAGGAGATAAATAGAAAACAGTATTTAGAATAAAGTTTAGCTTATATAAGTACCTTATTATACCCTTCGGACTAATAAATATACCTATAATATTCTAATAAATAATTAATTAAATACTATAGGAGTATCTTAATATCTTTATAGTTATATATTTTAATAATATTTTAATATTCTTAGATAATCTAGATATATATAAGGAATATATATATAAGGTCCTAAAGAAACTAGAAGATATAAATCTCCTAGTAGAACCTAAGAAAAGTTAGTTTTATATTAAGGAAATTAACTTCTTAGAATATACTATTTAACCTAATAAAATATAAATAGAAAAAAGTAAAATTACTATAGTTTCTAAATAGGAGGAACTAATAAATATTAAAGAAGTATAAGCCTTTCTTAGATTTACTAATTACTACTAATAATTTATTAAAAACTATAGAAAGATTACTATATTACTATATAATCTAATAAAGAAAGAAAAGGAATTTTAATAGAACTTAAAATATTAGTAAGTATTTACTAATATTAAACTCTGTATAACTAATAAATCTGTACTATAGATATTTAATCCGAATAAGGAAGTAGAACTTGAAACTAATACTTTAGACTTTATAATTAGTATATAAATTAGCTAAAGAGATAATAAAAGTAGACTATACCCTATAGTATTCTACTTGAAGAAGCTATATAGTATAGAGCTTAACTACTCTATTTATAATAAAGAATTTATAGCTATAATATATATATTTAAAGAATTTAAATACTACTACCTGGGAATATAATATAAGGTTAAGGTATATATAGACTATAAGAATATTCAGTACTTTACTATAACTTAATAACTTAATAGATAATAAATATATTATACTAAATACTTATCTAAGTTCGATTATAAGATTATATATTAAAAAGGATTAGAAAACAGATAAGCTAATACTCTTAGCTAGAAACCTAAGTATAAATAAATAATTCTGAAAACTAATAGATAACTGTTTTTAATAAATAATAAAGAATATTTAGTATAATAAACTTTAGGTACTATACTAAGAAAAATAGTATATACTAAAGTCCAGATAGAAGCTATACTAGATATAAAAATACTATAATAAGATATAAGAATAGTACTTATTAGAGAAATCTATAAATACCTGCTCTTAGGATATTAAGGAGTTAAGAAAATATTTAACTAGATAAAATAATATTATAATTACCTAGGTCTATAAAAAGATATATAAACTATAGTTTCGGAATATAATACTTATATATAGATTAAATCTATAAGATATAAACTATATAGAGAACTTAAACTAGTTTTAGTATTAGAATAACTATAGTAATTAATATCCTTTAACTATATTATTAAACTATTATTATTAATAGAACCTATAATAGGAGTATAGTATAATAGTATTTTAGTTATTATTAATAAACTTATAAAGTATAAATATTTTATTCTATATAAGGAAGTAAGTTCTACAGAAGACTTTATATATTAATTCCTATAATATATAGTTAGTTATTACAGATTACCTAAAGAAATAATCTTAGATAGAGAAATAACTTTTACCTCTAAATTTTAGTAATTACTTATAATATAAATAAGTACTAAGTATAAGCTTATAATAGCTTACTACCCCTAGAGTAATAGATAAATAGAATATTTAAACTAGATATTAGAATAATACTTATAAGTATATATTAACTATAAGTAAGATAATTAGGTATAACTATTACTTATAGTATAAATTATATATAATAGTTCAGTATAAGAATCTACTTAACTTATACCTATATATATAAACTATAGTTATAAACTAGAATTCTAGAACTAATAACTGCTCGGTAGACTAGATATACCTGCTGCTATACTTATAAAAGAAATATTATACTTATTATATATAGAAATAAAGATAGAATTAGAATTTATCTAAGAAAGAATAAAAAAATACTATAATAAAATAAGATTAAAGAGACTAATCTTAAAGGAGGGAGATAAGGTCTACCTACTTTATAAAAATATTATAATAATATAACTAAGTAATAAATTAGATTATAAAAAACTTAGACTATTTAAAATTAAGAATAAAAAATTAGATACTAACTATAAACTATTACTACTAGATATAATATATATCTACCTAGTTTTCTATATCTTATTACTTAAAAAAGTACTAGAAAATACTCTAGATTAAAACTATCTAATTAAGGTCTATAAAGAAGAATATAAGCTAGAAAAAATACTAAAGAAAGAAGTTAGAAATAGATAAATATTCTACTTTATTAAATAGAAAGGATATACTAATAATAATAATACTTAGAAACCTACTAAATATCTGAAGAACTACTAGAAGCTTATCTAATAGTATTACCAGACCTAGAAATACCTATCCTAATAAATTAAGAAGGGAATAATTCTATACCCTCTTAAAGAAATACTAGATTAATCTTAATCTCTGAAAATATAGATTTAGAAGAAGGAGTAATTACTAAAGAAGAAGCTGCCTTACAGGCTGCCTTCTCTACCTCCTCTTATTCTACCTGCTCTAACTCTTTAATACTATTAATACTATAAGATACTATTTATATTATTTTATTAAGCTATATTTTCTTTTATTTATATAAATACTATACTTTAGTACTTATATACTCTAATTCCTCCTCTACTATATCTAGCTCCTCTTCAGCCTGCTAATAATAGACCCTAATATAGCAGATCTGCTATACAGATAACCTTTGAATATTATAGTACGACTGACTGTATAATATATATTCTATATAATAAGAGGAATCTGAAGAAGATACCTAGTAAGAATACTTACCTCGGCCCTTATAGTAAGAATATACTAGTATAACAGAAGGATTATTCAGAATAGTAAAAAGGAGAGTATTTCTATAAATTATAGATAACTCAGTTTTTAATACTTTTGTTTTTAAAATATAACTAGATAATATAGTATTAGTATAAATAATAAAGGAAGGAAGTTAGGTAATATACTAACTAGGCTGCTAAATATAGTCTTAAGGATAAAACTAATAGGAGGGGGTATTATATTATAAATAACCCCTGTATTATCTAATAGGACTATCCTTAGTTATTATATATTATTATATATAATTAAATAATATAGTTAATATTCTATATATTAACTATAGTACTAGTTAATTACTAATAATATATTCTATATTATATATATTGTCCTGGTATATATATATATTTATTTTACTAAATAGAATACTCTTTCAGATAGTTATTAATAATATTATCTATATATCTATTATTACTAGCTCTATAATACTTATATATTAATAGTAACTCGTATTATACAGCCTAAAGATAACCTGATTATACTATTCAGAATAACTCTGATTAGTTCAACCCCGACCTACCCTAGACCCCCGTCCAGTATAAGTTATCTAACTATTATATCTATATATATATCTAATATATATAGCTTTAGTTTAGATTCTATTTTAGCTTTTTACTAAGAGGATAGTTAGTAAGCTAGTATAAAAAGCTTAGTTAAGAGTAATTAATAGTTTACTAGAGAGTTTAAAAGTTTATAGTAAACCTCCTAACTTAATTAAATATATTAGAAAGCTTATTACTAAGCTCTTAAGTAGTATTAGGAGAGATATAAAGTAATATATTAAATATTTATTATCTTCTATATACCCTTCTTCTTCCTATACTTTAATACTAGCTTCTAGATTATTAATTAGTTATTTAAGGTTTATTTCTTCTATCTTAAGCTTATTTTCTTATTAAGCTAGCTCTATTACTTAATTAATCTATTTAGATTAAAGTATTAACTAGAGTCTCTTTTATATTTCCTCTAAGGTTTACTTCCTAATAGTTTTATATATTTAAGCTTTATTTAGATTAAATAACTCTTTTTTATTAAAGATTATATCCCTAGTAATATAGATACTATTAGTAATTAGGTTCTAAACTCAGAAGATATTTTAGAAATTATATTTAACTAAATAGCTTATCTAGGCTTTTAGATCTAGCTATAATCTAAGTTATTATTGTTGAATTGAGAGACTATAGCCACTATAAGTTAGTGACTGTATCGCTATAAGTTAGCGGTTGCAACCACTAACCTCTAGCGGTCGCAACCACTAACTGTTAGCGATCGCTATCCCCTGTAACAGCTAGCCAATAGCGATTGAGACCGCTATCCGATAGCGACTACGATCACGAGCCAATAGCGGTTGCAGCCACTGTGGGTCAGTGGCTACAGGCCGCTATGACCGCTACGGCTTAGCAGGCTCCAGTTCCTCTTTAGGGCTAGGAGCATCAGCAGCGTTATTTATAGGTTATTAGGCTATATTAGCCTAAATAAGGGTCTAGAAAATTCAGGAAAAAATCTGAGTAACTTCTAGTAGCCTAACCTATACCCAAGCTACCCTATAACCAACCTACCCTAGACTAGACCTTAGATCTTAGATATCTCTTTCAGCTTTAAAGATAAGATATCTAATATCTATACTTAACTAATCAGCTTAACTAGCTCTTTCAGATAAAAGTGGGTCTTAAAAAGGTTATATATATCTATCTTATAGTTTGGTAGTTGTGAGTCGATTTTTTAGATTTCCTATAGTAATGAATTTTGCGGAAAATCAAAAGTGGCCCGGGAAGCTGCTATAGCGGGTTTTAGAGTAGTTTTTAGTCGGTAGACCTATGAGAGAAATTGGTATATTTTTCCGGTTCCTCTCACCAAAATAAGATCCTTTTGCGCTATAAAATGCACTATAAACCGACTTTCTAGTGTGAAGTTTGACTAAGTTATAGAGGAGTGTTCGCTATAAGTTAGAAGCTAAAATTTCCACTGCTGCTAGTTATAGCGGTCTCAAGGCCTAATACACCTTGTAGGCCACTGTAATTTCAATAATTATATCTTTAATTAGACTATTTTATTTGTTGAAATTACAGTGGCCTACAAGGTGTATTAGGCCTTGAGACCGCTATAACTAGCAGCAGTAGAAATTTTAGCTTCTAACTTATAGCGAATACTCCTCTATAACTTAGTTAAACTTCACACTAGAAAGTCGGTTTATAGTACATTTTATAGCGCAAAAGGATCTTATTTTGGTGAGAGGAACCGGAAAAATATACCAATTTCTCTCATAGGTCTACCGACTAAAAACTACTCTAAAACCCGCTACAGCAGCTTCCCGGGCCACTTTTGATTTTCCGCAAAATTCATTACTATAGGAAATCTAAAAAATCAACTCACAACTACCAAACCATAAGATAGATATATATAACCTTTTTAAGACCCACTTTTATCTGAAAGAGCTAGTTAAGCTGATCAGTTAAGTATAGATATTAGATATCTTATCTTTAAAGCTGAAAGAGATATCTAAGATCTAAGGTCTAGTCTAGGGTAGGTTGGTTATAGGGTAGCTTAGGTATAGGTTAGGCTACTAGAAGTTACTCAGATTTTTTCCTGAATTTTCTAGACCCTTATTTAGGCTAATATAGCCTAATAACCTATAAATAACGCTGCTGACGCTCCTAGCCCTAAAGAGGAACTGGAGCCTGCTAAGCCGTAGCGGTCATAGCGGCCTGTAGCCACTGACCCACAGTAGCTGCAACCGCTATTGGCTCGTGATCGTAGTCGCTATCGGATAGCAGTCTCAATCGCTATTAGCTAACTGTTACAGGGGATAGCGATCGCTAACAGTTAGTGGTTGCGACCGCTAGAGGTTAGTGGTTACAACCGCTAACTTATAGCGATACAGTCACTAACTTATAGTAGCTATAGTCTCTCAATTCAATACTCCCTCTAAAAAGGGATATATAGTGCTTATTTATAGAGATAAAAATCCAAAAAAAATATACACTAAATAGCGCATTTTTCAAGGATTATAGCACACTAAAAGAGTATAGGGTAAACCTATTATTTGCTATTTTATAAAGGAGTATTCAGAAGAAAACTCCTAAGAGGCTAGGAAAGCAGTAACTATAATAAAACCTAACCAATAGAGACTAATAGTCTCTATTTAACCCCTATAAAGGTTATTAAGAGAGGGAAGCTTCTAGGATAAACCTAGGAGCTTTATATAGCTTTTAAAAGCTATAGAGGCTAGGGGTTTAGTTAACCCATCAGCCGGCATCTCTTTAGTATTAAGATAGATAACCTTTATATTTTCTAGCTTTATAACTTCCCTTATATAGTTGAACTTTAATAGTATATATTTAGTTCGACTATGAAGATTAGGGTTAGAAGAGTTAGAAATAGAGCCTATATTATCACAATAGAGGTTTATAGAGGATATAGGGTTTTTTAGTTCCTTATATAAGGTTTTTAACCATAAAACCTCTCTAATAGCCTCTACTAGAGCATCTGTTTCAGCCTCTGTAGTTGATAGAGCTATAGTTGAAGCTTTCTTAGACTTCCAACTAATAGGGGTATTTCCTAAGGTTATTAGATAACCAAAGGTTGACTTAGAAGACTTATCTCCAGCAAAATCACTATCACTATAAGCTATAGGATAGAAATCCTTAGTAGCTTTATAAGTTATAGCTAGTAATTTAGAACCTTTTAGATACTTTAAGGTTCCTTTTGCTTGATTAAGGTGTTCTATATAGGGATTACCTAGTTGAGAAGATAACCACTGTATAGGAAACCCTAAGTCAGGTCTAGTCATAAGCATAAGATACATTAAGGTACCTATTATAGCTTGATATAACTTAATTTCCTTATAGTTTAGCTTCCTAGATAAAGGTTGCTTTATACTATTAGGTTGTAAGGGAACTAAGTTAGGTTTAGAATCTAGAAGACTAAAAGTTTCTAAAGCCTCTTCTATATATTAGGACTGAGATAACTTTAAAGTCTTCTTATTTCTATCCCTTATAATTTGAATTCCTAAGAAGAAGGAAGCAGGTCCTTTATCTTCTAGCTTATAGGCTTTATTTAGCTGCCTTTTTAGCTTATTTATAGCTATTAAGCTAGGACCAATAATTAAACAGTTATCAATATAGGTTATTATATAGATTTTTAAAATCTTATTATAATAGACTGCTGGGTCAGAAATTAGGGGATAAAAGCCTAGGGTTTTAAATAGAGCTCTAAGAGCCTCTTGCCACTCTCTAGGACTTTGCTTTAAACCATATAAGGCTTTATTTAACTATATAACCTGTTCTTTATCAGGATTATAACCTAGTTTAGTTATTAACTTAACTAGATAGGGTCTAGCTTTTAAAAGCTCTATAAAGCCCTCAGGTATAGCCATAAATATAGTTTCTTTTAAGGAGCTATTTAAAAAAGCACCTATAAAGTCAACCTGTTCAACTTCTAAGTTAAACTGGTTAGCTATAGCTAGTAAAATTCGCCAAGTTGAAGGAATAGCTGTAGAAGCAAAGATCTCTTTAAAATCTAGGCCTTCTATTTATATAAACCCTTTAGCTACTAGCCTAGCTTTAAACTTATAAGGGATATTATTAGAATCCCTTTTAAATTTTAAGACTAACCTATTTAATAGAATTTTTCTATCTTTAGGTATACTAGTCTTATTTATAAAGGAAAAGCAATTTTGATATACTAGTTGTTCTAGTTCATCAAATATAGCTTCTAACCACTCTTTCTTATTTTCTGACTTAATAGCCTGTTTAAAAGAAGAGGGTTCTTTATCTAATATTTTCTTCTTAACTTTATAATTAATATTATAACTATAGTAAAGAAGTTCCTTAGGATCTAATTCCATAGGATCTTCTAATATAGAATTTTCTTTATTTTCTATATTAGAAGATATAGGAGTATTAGGATTTTCTAGAGAAATCTCTAGGGTAGGCTCTTCTAAATTTATCCTTTTTTCTCCCTCTAAGACTTCTAGTATTTTAGAATTCTTAGAATTATCTAATTCTTCTATTTCTCCCTCTAAAGGGTTATTTAGAAGATAGGGGTTTATAAGTTCTTCTGGGTTATTAGAAATTAAGTTATCAACTTCTATTTTCTGAAAACCTTTATCTGAAGAACTAATTCTTTCTAGAAACCTAATATAGCTAGTTTTAGTTACTAGCTTTCTTCTAGGTATCCAGATTAGATAAGTATTAGAACCTAATACAGCTAATAGTCTAGCTGGTTCAGTTCTAGTATTAAGCTTATAGGATTTTTCCCTATTTTCTATAGGAATTATAACTTCACAATAGCTACCTATAGCTTTATAAAAGCCTAAATTAGGCTTATAATTTTTAGAAGGTTGTAATTCCTTATAGAATAACTTATAGGGTGTAAAGTCTCTATTAGTAATAGCAGTTAAATTAACTAGCTTAACTATAGCTTTTATTATAAAACACCAGAGATATATAGGAATATTAGCCTATAATATAGAGGCTCTTAACCTATCTAGGACTAGCCTAATAGATCTTTCTATAAGACCATTCTGGCTATAAGTATAAGGGTTAGAGGTTGAAAAAGCTATCCCTTTTTTAGTTAGCCAATCTCTTAATTCAGAGCTTATCTCAAGGCCTCCATCAAAGTGAAACTTCTTAGGATACCTATTATAAAGGTTTTTAAATTTTCAAAATAAATTCTGAATAGCTATAGTTATAGTTATAGCTTCTTTATTAGCTAAACTAATAACCCAGCGATATCTAGTTTTTCTATCAACTAGAAAGAGATTATAAGGCTTTTTATTATAGGGTATAGGGTTTATTTTAACTGTATCTCCCTCTATTATATCTAGGACTTCAGAAGGATCTTCTATAGGTCTTCTAGATATAACCCTAACTGCTTTAGCTCTAATACAAGCTAAGCAAATAAAGTCTTTATCTTTAACTAAGGAAAAATTAGGAATTCCTTTAGTTATGTTAGCTGTTTTCTTAAGTAAAGCTAGCCCTAAGTGGCCTAGTCTTATATACCAAAGACCAGCTAAGTCTAATAGTTTCTTATATTCTTCTGAACTTAGGCTTATAGCTTTAGTTTTAGAGGAATTAGAAGGAACTAAGATAGAAGGGTTATTAACTAAGAGATCTTGAGATCCACAGGCCTCGTCAGAACCCTGAAGACTCTCTATAACAGCTATATCAGCTTTAGAGTCCTCTAGGCTACGCTTATAAGCTCTCTTAGTTTCCTCTTCTAAATCTATAGTTTTCTCTTCTAGAAACTTATAGTCTTCTAAAGACTCTTCTTCTTCTATAGAAAAAGGGATTTCCTTATAATCTTCCTTATTTAAAGTAGGATTTTTAGGAATTCTAACTTCTAAGGGATAATTATAGCTAGTATTTATTTCCCTATTATAGAAATTATAAAAGGATTTTAATAAGGGAGTTTCTATTCCTTTTAAGGTTAAGAAAAATCCATTTTCCTTTATATTAAATAACCCAAAACAGGCTCTATCTTTAGAATATAGCCTATCTTTTATAAGGGTTCCTCCTGAGATATAGTGTTTTAAACCACTAATTATAGCAGTATTAAAGGAAGGAATATAGAGGGTTTCTTCTAGATATATATCCTGAAATTTTATAGGATTTCTAGATATAAGAACTGTATATTTAGCAGTTCCTTTTCCTTTTGGATAAACTAAGCCTCCACCTGTTAGAATAGGTTTAGCTTCCTTAGAGTTTAAGGGTTTATAGTCTATAAAAGACTCCCTTTTATTAGCTATATGAATAGTTGAACCTGTATCATATAATAAGCTAGAGATAGGTTTCTCTATAACTTTTTTCAGCTTTTTATAACTCTTAGGTCTAGAGGTCTTATAAGTCTCTAAGGATAAGTCTTCTTCTTCTGAAGAAGATTCTGAGGAAGTAGATATATAATCTTCTTCTAAGTTATAGCTTCTAGTTAGAAAGCTAATAGATTTTTTATTAGAATCTTCTTCTTTATTAGAATTAGATTCTCTTTTATTCTTATTCTTATTAGAATTAGAATTAAATCCTTTTTTATTCTTCTTATAATTAGAAGAGTTATTTTTAGGATCTTTAGGCTTAGAATTAGCTAGTTTTTTATTAGCTTCTTCTCTAGCTTTATTAACCTTATAATTTATTCCTTTAGCTACAGAAGAGCTTTTATCTCTCTGTTCCTCTAAGAGGTCTGCTATAAGAAACTGAAGGTTTAAAGATTCTAGGTTATTTCCTAAGGCTCTTTGAGATCTTATATTAGATCTTTGCCTTTCTGCCCAACTAGGAAAGGTTTCCTTTAAAGACTGAAGATACTGATTAAACTGATCTATAGGTTTAACTTTAACCCCAGCTAGGGTTAGTCTAGCTAACAGACTAATAAATTCAGAATTATAAGCCTCTAAGGAGCCCTTATAGCTAGAAAACTTAAGAGAGTGAAATTTAGAGTATAGATTTCCTCTCTGTATCTCAGAACTTTGAGAATACTGCTTAACTAAGAGATTATAAGCTTCAGAAGGGCTTTTTAACCAAGTTATAGCAGCTTGGGGTCCTTCTTCACAACTATCTCTTAATAGCATAAGAATTATAGCCTGTTCAGTATCTACTAAGGAATTAGCTATATTAGGTTTATCTATAAATTCTAGTAACCTAAAAGCTCTAAACTGTATAGTTAAGGCTTATTTCTATTTATTGAAATTAGAGCTATCTTTTAGCCTATAATCTTCTGGAAAACTATATACTCTCTTAGATAGTTCTCTAACTATAGAGGTATTTAAGGCAGAGGTTAAGCTAGTAGAAGATTTAGTTTCTAGCTTAAAGGGTTTAATTTCCTCTTTACTATCAACTTCCATCTTACTAGCTATTTCTTCTCTTTTAATTTCTTCTTTATCTTTAGAATTAGAAGAGATAACCTAAGTAAGGTTTTGAAGAGCTAGTTGTAAATTCCCTATAGAGTCTTTTAGGGTTCTAAACTCTTCAGTCTGAGAAGCTAGTTAAGTTCTTATTTCATCAACTTCTTCTTCTAAAAGTTCTAGATTCTTATTAGAACCTACAGAACTAGAAGGAACTTTATAGGAACCCTCTAAGGGTTATTTACCCTTATTAGACCCACTCATTCTAACTCGAATAGGCCTAGTTAGCTAGAGCTTCAGTGAAGACTTAAATAGCTAGTTAGAAGGTTTAATAAATACTTCTTTTTAGATCTCTTAGAAAGAGGTCTAGGGTAATTGAGGATAGTAGAATAAAATTCTCCTAAAAATCTAGTTTCCAAATATATTTTTTATAATTTTTTAGAGCTTAAAATAAGCCTTCTAGAAAATAAAGAAGCTAATAGCTTCAAAGTTGATTTCTTCAGCGCTTATAGCGCTATAGCCTTTAGCGGGCTTAGGGGCTTAGGAGCCTGGAGCTTAGCGGTCAATTGACCTAACGTTCAGTGGGCTAACAGCCGGCTTTTTAGCGGTCTGCAGCTGTGCGGCAGGTGCTCTAGCAGTGCTAAGAGCGCTGTAACTCAGTGAGCTTAACAGCCTAACAGGGACTTCTTCAGTGGTTCAATAGCCAATTAGAAGGGTTTGTTCAGTGGACCTAGTGATCATGACAGCCAATTATAGGGCCTTGTTCAGCGGATCTAGCGGTCAAGAGGAGCCAATTACAGCGGGTTACACACTGGGTCTCAGTGGGCTAACAGGGGCCTAAGCAGCCTATAGGAAGGAGCTGCACAGCAGGGGTCTTCAGTGGTCTGACCACTAAGAGACAGGTGCACACTGGGGCCTTCAGGGGTCTTCAGCCAGTAAAAATACAGGCTTTATAGCGGATATAAGACGGTTTTAGCGGTTGAAGTACTATAAGTTAGTGAGCCAGGCTCATAACCTATTAAAATTACAGTGGCCTACAAGGTGTATTAGGCCTTGAGACCGCTATAACTAGCAGCAGTGGAAATTTTAGCTTCTAACTTATAGCGAACACTCCTCTATAACTTAGTCAAACTTCATACTAGAAAGTCGGTTTATAGTACATTTTATAGCGCAAAAGGATCTTATTTTGGTAAGAGGAACCGGAAAAATATACCAATTTCTCTCATAGGTCTACCGACTAAAAACTACTCTAAAACCCGCTACAGCAGCTTCCCGGGCTACTTTTGATTTTCCGCAAAATTCATTACTATAGGAAATCTAAAAAATTAACTCACAACTACCAAACCATAAGATAGATATATATAACCTTTTTAAGACCCACTTTTATCTGAAAGAGCTAGTTAAGCTGATCAGTTAAGTATAGATATTAGATATCTTATCTTTAAAGCTGAAAGAGATATCTAAGATCTAAGGTCTAGTCTAGGGTAGGTTGGTTATAGGGTAGCTTAGGTATAGGTTAAGCTACTAGAAGTTACTCAGATTTTTTCCTGAATTTTCTAGACCCTTATTTAGGCTAATATAGCCTAATAACCTATAAATAACGCTGCTGACGCTCCTAGCCCTAAAGAGGAACTGGAGCCTGCTAAGCCGTAGCGGTCATAGCGGCCTGTAGCCACTGACCCACAGTGGCTGCAACCGCTATTGGCTCGTGATCGTAGTCGCTATCGGATAGCGGTCTCAATCGCTATTGGCTAGCTGTTACAGGGGATAGCGATCGCTAACAGTTAGTGGTTGCGACCGCTAGAGGTTAGTGGTTGCAACCGCTAACTTATAGCGATACGGTCACTAACTTATAGTGGCTATAGTCTCTCAATTCAACATTATTTATTATAAATACTTTATAGTTAATTATTTTTAAGTAAGAAACCTTTAGTTAAGTCTTAGCCTCTAGGTTTATAGTTAGTATTATTAAAAAGAAGCTCTAATATAGTATTTTCTATCTAAGCTTTATCTTTAGAGTTCTATTTAGTAAATATATAGCTATTCTTACTAGTTCGAGCTATAGCTGCTTAGGTAAGTTACTATTAATTACTAATAGTCTTACTTTCTCTTTTATTATCTCTCTAGAATATTTACCTAAGCTATTCTACTATTAAGTATAAGAGGTATATTCTTCTATATTAATTACTTTATTATATAGGAAAATATAAATAAAAGAGCTCTTTTAAAGCTTATTATCTATTTCTAAGTATCTAATAGTTATTTTATATCTAGTTTTAAGTATCTAAATTAGATATATTAGTATTTAAAAGATACTTTACTCCTTCTAGTCTTTAAAATAATAATTCTAGATAAAGTTAGAATTCCTATTTATTATAATTATATATAAGTTATAACCTCTAATTCCTTCTTAGAAGTTATAGAAGTTAATTAATAAGTACTCTTCTAAATTTAAGCTTCTTTCTTTTAGTTTATAGCTCTTTTAGTATTTTATTTTTACTAGGCTATATATATTATATTTAATAGTTATTAGGCCTATTATTTATACCCTGTTTATTAAGATTACTAAGTATTTAAGTAATCTTAGCCCTGGGTATCTAAGATACTAGTACTAATAAATTAAATTACCCCTGTTTAATCCCTTCTTCTAAGTTATAAATCTATATTAGAACAGGGTAAGTATAGTTTATTTTAGTATTTCTATATTATATTTAATAATATATTAGTTATAATAATTATCTAGCTTATAAAGTATTAATCTACTATTATATTTAATTAAATCCTTATTATTCTTTTAGTTCTACTAGTATTCTTACTACTATAATTTCAGGAGTAATACCAGGTTAGTGTTATGCCCAAAAGGTGCTCTAACCACCTATGGCAAAAGGCCTGCTGCAGCCCTCTAGTTAGGAGCTACAGCAGTATTAGAGCCTATATAGCGTAACAGTTAGCCCCTATTTATAGGTAGTAAACTACTTAGTTAAGATAGAAGTAATATAGTTTGTTTTATTTATTTTATACTTATAGGGTTACTTTACTATATCCTAATATTAGGAGGCTTATAGAACTTATAAAAACCTCCTTACTTTTAGTAACCTATTTAAAATTCCTAAATCTTATTATATTATTAAATAAATATAGTATAATTCCTAAATTAAGAAGAGCTAAGTATTATAGTAGATAGCTATTATTCTTAATAAGGAAGATAACTATATAGCTTAATATATAATTTTAATTAGCTAATTATTAATATTATTCTCCTTTTGCTTAAATAAGCTTATTATAGAGCCTCTAAGCCTTAAGAACCTCTTCTAAGTATTTCTTCTACTTATTAGACTATAGTTTCCCTTTATTAAGGTAGGGTAGTAGGTTTTTAAGGAATAGTAACTAGTAGTTCTTTATATTAGTACCCTTATATTTATTCTTATAAAGGATATAGTTAGATCTGTTATTCCTAGCTTTCTTTTACTATTTATTCTTATATTTAGTTATTTCTTTCTCTATTTCTTACTTTTACTTCTTATCTAGTAGATTTTCTCTTTAAAAGATTAGGCTAAAGTTTCCTTTAATAATATAAGATTTTAACTCTTTATTTAAGCTTCTTTTAAAGATTTTAAACTTATCTCTAAAGGATTTAATAAATACTAATAGTTTATATATATTATTATCTATCTTAAATTAGTTCTAGCTTTTTACTATTTATAAGAATAATTTAAATCTTAAATCTAAGTACTCCTCTAGATTACTAAACTATTCAGAAGAGCTTAATATATTAGGAACTTTCCTAAGCCTAGCTATCCTTATTACTTTCTTCTAACTATTAATCTAGATCTACTAATCTATTTTAGGCTTCCCAGCCTAATTTAGAGAGTTAGAATATACTTCTTATATATATTTTCTCCTATTAGTCTTATTTATACTATATATATCTTTTAAATTCTTAAAGAAGAGGTAAATATTATCTTTCTCTTCTATATAAATAATTACTAGAGTATAAGTCTTAGTATAATAAGGGGCTATATATTTAGTTATCTACTTAAATATATTATATATTCTATTAGTCTCTCTATTAAATTAAGTAACTAGAGTTTAATAGGAGATTTATTTAACCTTATAGGCTTTTTTATCTTTATTAAGAAGCTTAATATATAAATATACAGATTATTCTCCCTAAATAAAGCTTAATATTTTATTTATATCTATAATTAGAACTTTTACTTTATATTATAAATATTCCGGGATTACTAGCTTCTTAAGCTAATAAGTATAAAATTTACTTACTTCTTTAAGTTATATAAGATATAGAACTCTTTTATTAGCTATATTTATTATAACTACCTATTTAAAGATATTCTAATTATCTAGTTTTTTTAAGATAGTAGATATATTAAATACTTTTATAATATTTATTTACTATTTAATTAAGTTAAATATACTTAATATTACTAGTTTAGTACTTATCTTTATAGTTATAGTTATTTTTATAAAGTATAACTCTGAGACTCTTAATTATTCGATCTTATATATTAGATAAGCAGAAATTATATTATTATATTTATCTAAGTTATACTATTCCAGTACTTCCAGTAGGAATAATTATACAATTTAGTATATACCTCTCCTTTGAGCCTAATACTCTTCCAATCTGGGAAAGGAGGCATATTTAGGGCAAACCGCCCTCGATTATAACTAATCACATCGAATTGCACGAAGCCTCGGTTCCAACAGGTATCGCCTCTCTCCGTATTTCTCTTACCATTCGGCTTTGTAGATTGCCGAAGGGAAAACTACAGCTCAGCAGTTTGGCCAAAGTGGCTGGGGCTATCTAATGGTTTGAGTACTTTGAGTACTAGGGTGATAATGGGTGCTGAGCCTTGGCTAGATGTGCTTTGTAAAACTTCGCTTGGGATTGGCCAGATTAGCATGGGGTTTGAGGCTGACGAATACTTGCACTCTATGTTGACCCGTTGGATAGCGCGTCATCAATCGTACGATTCCACGGCGTTCCGTGCCTAGGGCAAGCCCCAGTTTCACCCGCACCGGAGCTCTCATATCATGTAGACCCCAGACACATACCGCACCTCACTATCAAGCGGAGAGAGGTGGGTTTCACTAGTACAGCTGAAATGCTGAATAGTCTAATTTTAAATCTAGTCAATCTTGGCTATGAAGCGATTGTCTCCGAATCAACCAGTTCAACTGTGTAAAGAGTGGCTGCTGTCTTCAATATATGAAAAATGGGTGTATCTAAACTTATATATATACAATCACTGACTCAAGCCAAAATGGGGAGATAGGATCATCACTTTATTGAATTCCAGTACTAACCATCTACTCTACTATGCTGGTTCTGACCCCTCACACTCCTCGGTAATGTACGGCAAAGTGCAAAGGGGGCAAAAGTAATGTTTGCGCAGGTACCAGGGAACAATGCAGCTCGAATGGAACACATGGCCGCAACACAGCCGGCGAACCCATTGCTCGGTCTTCAAGGAATCTAGACAAATGGCACTTGAGGAAATGTTAGCAGAGTGAATCTCACAAAATTAATCTAGGTCCTGTTCCTACCATGCGTAGTATGAGTCGGGCCAGACTGGATGATCACCTGGTTTACGTTGCTTTGCCTCTTCCTTGACCTGGGCGAAATCCTTTGCTGGAGCTTCTCGGTCCAACATTACGAGAGACGGTTTCTGGGATCCTGACGAGTCGGTCGATGACGCACTTGCTGTTGACTCAATATCATCGGACTCGCCTCGAAGCCGGGTAATAGCGCTGAAGATTGCGGATGTTGGTCTTCTGATTGAAAAGGAGCCCTAGCTTTTGGGGTGAGATGGGCTTACCAGAGAAAGCAAATCAGGAGCAGCAACACAATAACTCCACTGATGATAAAGACAGGCAAGGCCTGTATTGGAAGGCTATCAAACCGATTTCCGGAATCTGAGGATGAGTTTGCGGCTGGGAGGCTGATGGGGTTCAAGCCCATCGTTCGTCGGGATAGCATGTTAGTCAAATGAAGAAGGATGGATAAAGGATAAGAGATTACGAATACTTGCATATTCTATTTATAATCCGTTTCAAGATTTGATGCTATCTTTCTTCTTAAAGAACGGAATTTCACGCCAACCTTGGTAGAAAGGAAAAGATAAGGAGCCCCACCAATTAGTTGATCGGAAGATTCAGGTCTAGACTCTCCCTTTGAATCAGAATCAGATGATTTTTTTAGCTGCTCTCCCGAGTGGCGTTGTGGCGTATAGGGCGTATAGTCCATGGCGCCGGATGCTCTGGATATTGGGACGAGGTGTGGCAGGTCACGGGTGAATGAATGGAGCCGAGGGGTGGATACAGTGATAAACCTTATTGACGTCTCCGAACGACTCTAGATGGCGTTGATAGCGCAACCTAGCGCCCTGGCTAGTGTTGTTCATGGGAGAGCTACGTACGGTGTTCGGCGAGGGGCGGAAAAGGCATCGCCCGATGCCGGGAGTTCTGCATCGCGAGGCAAGGATCACGAATTTTACGCAATGTCGAGGGACTTAAGGAAGCTGTTACGACAAAGAGACTTATGCATTCAGTAACATCTGTAAATGCCCCTATAGTTACTTGCTAGCAGAAAAGGCACAGCAACTATGTAGCGAGTGAAATGAATCGAAAGTATTTAGGTATTAAGAGTCACCGATAATTCCAGTATCAATTTTGATACTTACAGAAACTGATAAAGGAGGCTGGAGCTCATGTCTCGGGTAAGAGAGGCGTTAAATTTTGAGTGAGTAGTCCTGGCCGATACAGAACCAACTGCCTTACGCTTTGTGTTCTCGAACATGTGTTCTAAAGTCTGCTTTCCATATTCAAACCATGACAGGAGTATGTTAACTCAATTTCCATCATAAGCATTATATTTCTGCTGGATGAGAATCGCGTTAGGAATTCAATTGTTAAAAATAACCTTGAATTTGAGGATCAACGACTAAACTGATCATAGCTACCAACTTATCAACTACCTCTTGTGAAATTAGATGACAACCTAGAATTAATAAACCGCAAAGGAACCTAGCAAGCATTTAGGTGAACACATCTGCTTAATAATGCCAAATAGTTAATCCGTTTCGGGCGGGCGACTATTGGCTGCGGCGACGAAATGACCCCAAGTGATCAGGTCTCTATTACAGTCATCCTGATCAATGGTGCATTCGATCAGTGTCGGACCGTTCACATGAACTATTGCTTTGTCCATTGCCTCGATGAACTGATATACTGTAGATACCTCAAAGCTGATAGCACGGCCTCCGCCTTCCTCGCCGTTGAATGCCTGGACAAGAGAAGCGTACTTCCAGTTCTGGATCCGATTGTACAAGCCATCGTGAATCTCCACTTCGATTGTGTAGCCCTTGTTGTTCATCAGGAGGATGATTATGGGAAGCCTCCATCGAACCATTTGGGAAACCTCCTGGGCCGTCATTTGGAAAGCACCGTCACCTACCACGATAACTACGCGTCTCTTGGGCATGGCCAATGCATAGCCGAAAGCCGCCGGTACGGACCATCCAATGTGCCCCCATTGCATCTCAATCTCGAATCCAGCCCCGCGAGGGAGGCGGAGATGGATTCCGTTGAACCACGAGTCTCCCGTGTCGACAAACACCGTGGTTTCTGGCGACACGAGCTTTTGTGACCGGCGAGCAATCTCCTTCCGAGTTAGAGGGTCAGGTCCGCGAGAGGCACGCTCATATGGCGGATCTAGACGTATTCGATTGTACTCAACCATCGTGGTGGGATTCCAGGGCGCCGTCTCTGAAAGTCTGGCCAGGAAGTCGTCTAGCCACACCTGACTGTAGAAGGTCGGTGCACCAGGCACTGTGACGCTGCTCATGTCCACCTCCAACTTGTCGACAGTGGACATGGCAGTCCAACCCACGGTGCTGTAATCAGTAAACACGGTACCGATGCAGATGAGGACATCGGCCCAGTTAACAATGGCATCAGCTGCAAAGGTGCTGACTTGTCCCCAGAAGATGCCCGCAAACTGGGAATGGTCCTCAGGGAAACGACCCTTGGCCGCTGGCTGGAGGACAACGGCACATCCAATTGCCTCTGCTAGTTTGATTAGGGCCAACCTCGCGACTGTTCCTCGCACCTTGGGCCCGACGAGGATGACGGGTTTCTTTGATGCGCCCAAGAACTCGACGGCCTTGGCCACAGAAGCCTCGAGGGAGGTGGTGTCACTGAGAGGTCGGCCAGTGATGGCCGTGATCGGTCCAGGTCTCGGACACTCCTCGCCGGCGATGTTGGTGGGAATTTCAATGTACGCAGGCTTAGACTCGAGCAGCGCCATCCGGATCGCACGGTCAATCATCGCTGGCGCCTGGTCTGCCCTGGTGATGGCCACGGCGCAGCAGGTGATCTTCCTGGCCATCTCCAACTGGTAGGTGAAGCTCCACTCGCCGAGCGTATGGTGAAGCAAATGGCGGCCCGAGTCGTTGGTGTTGGGGCCGCCGCTGATCAGGATGACGGGCAGGTTCTCGGCATAGGCACTTCCTACGCCGTTGAAGGCCGCGAAGCCCCCGACGCTGAACGTGACGACACACGCGGCCACTCCATTGGCACGAGCATATCCCTCGGCAGCGAGGGAACAGTTGAGCTCGTTTGTGCAGCCAACCTCAGACAGAGATGGATGCTGCTGGAGTTTGTCTAGGAGAATGAGATTGTAATCTCCCGGGACGATGAAGTGGTGGCATATACCCATACCCGCGAGCCTCTCAGCGAGGTAGTCGCCGACGGTGAAAGGCATGATGGCTAGCAGAGCTAAACAAATTGGAAGTATGATAGGACTTTGCCTCTCTCTGATTCTGCCCGTGCAAGTGGTGGGGGGTCATATCTCTCCTCTAAACGTTTGCTTAAGAAGTCATCGTCTTTGTTCCAACATCTGAGCAAGTCGCAGCCACGTCCCCCAACCTTTCTCGCACTCATGCCGTAATTGCCGTCTCTCCGTGAAGTGGCATGGTGCGATCAGTTGGGTGTGGCCCCAGAAAGCTTTTGGGCTAGTCCTGCATGTTTTCTTTCTTACACCCGATGAATAAAATAAGGTTTAGGGGAAGTTGAAGGTCCCCGAGACGCCACCAGTCACTAGCCATTTTTGAAAGTTTTCGGCTTGTGATGGTGGTATGGCCTCCTTTATAGAAAGCGATTGCACAGTCCACGTGTAAGCCAATGTGTGGCGTGAACCCTTCATCGATCTTCTCTAGTGTAGACCTGCCATATGTTTATGTAGAAAGATACTATATGCAATTATTTAGCTCTGGACGATTACACTAAAATATCTCTGTCAATCGTTCCAAGCCTCCCCCCGACGTAAAAACCCTAACCAATTTTCTCCGCGTAATGAGAAGTTTATTTCGAGATGAACAGCAAAAAGTCAAGGGCTAAAATGGGGCGCAGGTGATACTTCCTATCTTCTCCCCTTGTTGCATATCGGAACCGGCCGACGTGGTGCACTGGACAAAGCCACTGGTCCAGACCAGATTCGATGGCAGATCTAGGTTTACCAGTGGCATGATTCTCGTACAATGGACAGTATGTGTCCTACAACTCAAGTACATTCGGATGACGGGAAGATGTCACTACGATATTCAGTAGTTGCGTAAATGCGCGAAAGGTTGAGGGTATAACTATCGTGAACGGTATTTGGAGCTGAGAGCGAGCCATGCTGTACATCCCTCTCAATTACAAATCGTACCTTTTCAGCAAGAAACCAAAACATCGAGCTCCTGATCTTGAATAACACCTGAAAAGATGGGCAAGACACCCCAGGCCGGGCCCTATGTCAGGGATTTTGAAACTCTAGGCCGCAGTGACGGTGCCATTGTGGGTGGCAAGAACGCTTCTCTCGGCGAGATGATCACCGCCCTGTGCGGACAAAAGATCCCTGTACCAAGAGGGTTTGCGACGACCTCCTCCGCATACTGGAAGTATGTCGATGCAAACGGCATTCGTGACAAAATGGCAGCACTTGTTGCTGATTGGCAACTTGGCAAGTCAAGTCTGTCGGAAACCGGTCAAGCGATCCGCAGGCTGTTCCTCTACGGGACTTGGCCTCGTGAGATCCTGCATGCAATACAAGAAAGCTACTTTGACCTCGCTGTGCCAGCAGGGCGTCAGAATCCCAGTGTTGCTGTGCGCTCCAGCGCGACGGCAGAGGATCTTCCAGAGGCAAGCTTTGCTGGCCAGCAGGAGACGTATCTGAACATCTCAGGCTTCGAAGATGTCCTGAATGCCTGCCGACGATGCTACGCCTCCCTTTTCACAGATCGGGCGTTGAGCTATCGTCAAGCCAAAGGCTTCGATCACACGAGCATTGCGCTCTCGGTTGGGATACAGCTCATGGTTCGGTCAGACATTGGAGGCTCAGGAGTCATGTTCTCTATCGACACGGAGAGTGGCTTTGACAAAGTCGTGCTCATTAACGCGGCCTGGGGGCTTGGTGAGAATGTCGTCCAGGGAACGGTGAATCCCGATGAGTACCAGGTGTTCAAACCACTTCTGTGCAATGAGAAACTCGTCCCCATCTTGAAGAAGAAACGTGGTGACAAGGACGTCAAGATGATCTATGGTGACCGGCATGAACCCACTCGCAATGTCCCAACCTCCAAGGCAGAGCAAGCAAAGTACGTTCTGAATGACCAGGAGATTGTCCAATTAGCTCGTTGGGCGATCACCATTGAATCCCACTACGGATGCCCCATGGATATGGAATGGGCAAAGGATGGTTTGACCGGCCAGCTGTTCATTGTCCAGGCCCGACCCGAAACGGTTCATTCACGTCGCGATGCCGCGCACTTCAAAACTTACAACGTCGAGCATAAAGGAACACTTCTCGCTACTGGTCTTTCCATCGGAGACTCGGCCATAGCTGGGAGGGTCTGTCTTATACACAGTCCAAAAGACATTAACCAGTTCATCGATAACTCGATCCTCGTAACGAGGGCCACTGACCCGGACTGGGTCCCTCTGATGAAGCGTGCCGCAGCCATCATATCAGACCATGGCGGGCGCACCTCACATGCCGCCATTGTGAGCCGTGAGCTAGGTATTCCCGCTGTCGTGGGCACCGGCACTGGAACATATCACCTACACACCGGCCAGGATGTGACGGTATCTTGTGCCGAGGGCGACAAAGGATTTGTCTACGAAGGAATCTCTGATATTTCCACACAGACAATCGATCTCAAGAGTCTCCCTCAAGTCAACACCAAGGTCATGCTCAACCTGGCAAACCCTGAAGCTGCCTACCGATGGTGGAGACTCCCAGCCGACGGCATCGGCCTCGCTCGCATGGAATTTGTCGTGACCAACGCAATCCAGGTGCATCCCATGGCGCTTGTGCATCCCGAACGGATCAAGGATGAAGAAGTCAGAAACCAGGTGATATCTATTTCATCCCCATACCACCACAAGCCCGACTACTTCGTCGACAAGCTGGCGCAGGGTCTCGCGGCTCTCTGCGCCACCGTCTATCCCAAGCCGGCCATTATCCGCATGAGCGACTTCAAGACTAACGAGTATGCTGGGCTCATCGGCGGCTCAGATTTTGAGCCCACCGAAGAGAACCCAATGCTGGGATTCCGTGGGGCCTCGCGTTACTACTCCCCCTCTATGAGGAAGGATTTGCTCTCGAGTGCCGCGCGGTGAAGCGTCTGCGTGAGGAGATGGGCCTCACAAATGCCATTGTAATGATTCCCTTTTGCCGCAGAGTAAGCGAGGCCAAGAAGGTTCTGGAGGTCATGGCTAAGCACGGGCTCAAGCGCGGCGAAAACGGGCTCCAAGTCTATGTCATGTGTGAGATCCCCTCCAATGTAATCCTTGCCGCTGAGTTCACCGAGTTCTTCGATGGCTTCTCGATCGGCTCCAACGACCTCACCCAACTGACACTCGGCGTGGATCGTGATTCTGGCGAGCTCGCTGACTTGTTTGACGAACAAGATGAGGCCGTGAAGCGGATGATTGAGCAAGTCATCTCGGTAGCCCGTGAAAAGCACTGTAAAATCGGAATTTGTGGCCAAGCACCGAGCGATCACCCCGAGTTCGCCCAGTTTCTTGTCAATGCCAGGATTGACTCCATCTCTGTCAGTCCCGACAGCTTCGTGCAGGTTATGAATCATGTAGTAGCTGCTGAGAAGAGCCTCAAATTGAATGGCTTAGGTTAGGAATACGATGCTGCCTTTCGTTTTAGTTAGTATAATTTTTGACATTCTCATTACAAAAGAACTCTGACTCCATATTTTCTTCTTGCGATGCATAGATCACCTATTAAAGAAGTAATAATGACTGTAGACCGATCATTACTCCCTTAAAAGGCCACCGAATCCAACAGTAAGTAAGTATTACTCGTGTGTTTTTCCCATCCTTTCACATAGATGTAATGCTTTCTAAAAAAAACTTATTCTAACTTTTACTGAGCAATATTCAAGACACGGTAGGTGAAGATTCTACACTTATCGAACAAAGGCACGAAAATTAAGTAGACATACAAAACTGAAGTAAGTTCCCCTAGTAAACCGAAATCAATTCCACAGTAGATTTAATCCCTTACAATAATAGCCTAATTATCTTCCAGAATGCTCTTCTTGATACTCTCAAAGCGTAATTTCAGCCTCCCGGCCGAATCGCGAATGTGTGCGTCCTCCGCATCGTCTAGAGCCAGATGGATCGTGCCTATCACTCCTTGCCTTCCGATGAGCGCTGGAAGGCTAAAGCAGCAGCCAAACTCGGGCTGGAAATGGCTCAGCGGGCGCACGTTTCGCTTGTCCAGGAGTATGGAGCGGCAGGTACTCGCCACCACTGAAGCAATGCCATATGGTGTCGCCCCCTTGACTTGCATGATCGCCTGGGCTCTCTCACGGCACTCATTTGTAATCTTGTCGAAATCAAGGCTATGAGGCGGCAATGCTTTGGTAAGAGTGCTGCCTCCGAGCCTCGCTGTTGACCATGCTGTCACTTGGGATTCCCCTTGCACACCCAAGACATAGATATCAAGGGAACTAGCAGCAACCTGGTAATGGATTAGTACATCTGACTTTTGATCCATGTTGGATATGCAATTCCCACCTTCAAATCACTAGCCACAATGCCCCGAAGCCTTATCGAGTCGAGAAAGGTCCCAGAGCCCAAGACCTGATGTCTTGGCAGCCCGGACAGCTCTTGAACAATGGAGGTAAGGAGGTCCACAGGGTTCGCCACCACTATTATGATGGCATCGGATCTAAAAGGGGTCATTTCCTTGATAATGCCGCGAACAATGGAAATGTTCCTGTCGGTATAATCCATGCTAGGTTGGCCTAAGACATCTGAGCAATCTGAGGACACAACACGGGAGAAAACAGCGTGCTTACCGATGAAGTGTTTAGATCCAGCAGTGATGATAATGATGTCGGATTGAGCAGCTTCCTTATATGACGCTGCCCTCACCGCTGTGTCTTCCTTGCGGCTGAAAGCTACGTCGGCGAGGTCTTGGACTTGGCTGGCTCTGCGACTAAAGTCCGTCTCAACCAAAAGTACTTCGTTGGCAAGGGATGTAAGGATAATCGCATTCGCCACGGCGCCCCCGACTTGGCCAACACCCACGATAGCGATCCTGGCGGTTGAGCTCATCTTATTGGTAATATTGTAAAACGATAGTTTGGAAAGTTTTGAATGATGGTATTTGTTTCACTTCATTCAGGAACCGGAACCCCAGGACCTTTTTAAAGCACGTTGACAGCAAATATCCCCAAGCCACTCACATGTTTCTTAAGTTTATCAAAGTGTTCGTTTTTCTCTCCTATGTCCCGATATCCGGGCTAGATCTGGACTAGACCAGACTTCATCGCAGATTCCATAAAGTTTAATTTGGAAATCGTGTATTCACATGCCATGCGATCATACTCTAGCGCACTTCCCCGCGAGGATCAGACCATAGCCAACAAGGTTCGGTTCTAGACCTCGCCCCAGCAAACAACCGCTCAGCCCGTCGGATCCCGCCGATCATCAACATGTCACTGAAGAGCAAGGCCTACTATTCCAAAATAAGCCAAGAGAAGACACGCGAAAATGACATCAAATCCGACGCTGTAAGTTTTGGCTATTTCTGAACTACCAACACGTTTAGTAGCTCGGCCGCTCGTGGCTTGAGGTAGGATGGAGGGGGTGGTTGTAAAATGTTCATCAAAGCTTTGCAGTCACACGCATCACAGGCTAGAAATTCTATCCCACGATAGGCTATCCAAATCACCCCATTTCAAGCGGCCTCCCACATGGTGTGGCATGAGCATCTCCGAGTGGCTTGGGCGACGTGCATGGTACTAGAGGCACCACAAGATTAGTGTTTTCCATGTTTTCCCGTCTTTGCTTGCTTGGAATCGGAATTCATATTGCTAACTGACGTTGATTCTGAGCTAGTTCTCGTTCCCAGTGAGAAGAAGGGGAGAAAGCAGGATGAAGAGAATCAAACATTCAGATTCTAATTAAAAGTCCTCCAAGTCATATCCGTATTTTCGGGGGAAGTAGCAAAGCATCATTGAGCGTTACAATGTGAGCTTCCGATGCCCGCAAGATCAGTTTGCTTCGAGGCAATTTATTAGATTATATTACAAATAAGGATCCTTAGGAAGCCTCAGAAGCTGACCAAATTTCAATCGTCGTAGTAGTAGATATCAAAATATATATATATATTGTGCCATTCTGATTGAACTATTCATCCCCCTCTCAATGATTATCTGATTGGTAGGACTTTCCTGCCTCATCCCTCGCCAGGCTCGTCACCAATCTCCCATTGCAGTTGAAGGTAGGATTTGCCGCAAATTGACAACCTAAGAAACACCAAGCGGCAGCATTGCCGACAGTAGTAAGTTCGTCGCCCATCCCAGTTCGAGCGGCTGCAGATATTCTCTCATGTAGCCTTTTATCGGTAAAAAGGTTCATTAAATGTTCTGCTGTAGCCTTCTTATCCCCTGGCGGAACGATAAATCCATTCACTCCGTCCTGGATCTGAATTGAATTACCGTCGAACGGCGAAGTGATGACGGGACGGCCTGCGTGCAAAGCCTGCGCTACTTTGAACTCATCATCTTCGGAGGAGGACAGCTGCAACACAACATGAGAGTTTCTGACAAGGATGTTCAACACCTGATCGCTTTCTCCGAGTATCATTACGCTGATATCCCGCTGAAAGCGTCTATAGTCGTTTTCTAGCTCCCTCCTGGCATTCTCGTAAATGAGCTTTCTGTCGGGATCTTCTACAGATCCATTACCGCAGCTACAACAGTAAGTACGTATTCTCGGCGTCATCAAAATCCTGCCGCAAAAGACGAAGATGGGAACCCACATTACAAGCTGGGGAGGGTTGACGCTTCCCTCACTAATGAGGCAACGAAATTCCGCATAGTGGCTAAATATCATTGAGAGCTGCTCTGCCGACTCGAAGTTCGCTATTGCAAATATGTATTTGCCTAAATGGTCAGCTCATATGCCAACTTCTGACGCAGAGTAGCAACACCTACGAGAAGGCCATCTTAGCTCCGTCATGTGGAACTTGTAGCATTGGGAATTGTACAAATGCGTGTAGAATCCCGTGTCCCACATACTAAGGCCCTTATTCAAGCCATCGAACCTTCCAACATCGTCAGCACAAATCTCAAGCCTACATATATAATTGCCTGAGGACTTACCAGTCGGAAGTTGGTGACAAATACCCAACATTCTCTAGCGGCACCGAAGCTGGGAGAGACTCCGGGATGGGATAGGTAAGGAAGGCATCGGCATGCTTGACGTGATCCCAGACGAAGTCCCAAACGGCATTCTCAAGAGTGCCAGTTCGTGCGATAAGGTCATTTCGCATTTGAATGTGGGAGCAGTATAATACTGGACGATCTGGCGCGGCTGCCTTGGCCAGAGGTATTAGACCAATCATCTCCAGGTCGTCGATCTACTACATAAGTTATCCACCACAGTGAATCCGTAAAAGGGGCAAGTCTTACAATGATAACGTCAGCACCGCCCTCCTCTGGTGATTGGAGGGGGCCGCCTTCAACAAGCCAGTATCGTTCGGCATTTTCTGTAACCCAGTCTATGAGTAAAGTTATGTCCAGCGATTGCATACCCTGATTAGGCTCCACGCCTCGGAGTATATTCTTAATGGTTTTGGTGACGCCAAATACACCTCTCCGCGGCTTGGGGACTATTGATGGCGAAAGAATGTCAGATATTCTGTCAAAGATTAAAATCTCATCTTATGTCTAGAAAGACATACCTTGCCATGTAATGGCTAAGCCAAGCAGAGAGGAAAACCTGATAAGCGCGTGACGTTCAATTGGAACGCCTCCTCCCTGCGGCGAGGCACTGAAGAAGGCCATCTTGATATTCCTCTCTAGCATCTTTTCTGAATAACATGTCATCGTTTCCCACATTTCTCGAGAGCATATGCCCTCGTAGTCTTTCAGTCGAGCCAGATGGGCCATACCGCTAAGGGAGACCTGCACGACGCCATGCCAGCCGACCTGAAGTCTAGGGATAGTAGAGGGCCCAAAGCACCTTTGACATCGCATTAGCCTTTGACCCGGTCCCAGTCCTGTAGGGTTGAGAAAAGCATTCTGGTACTCACATGATCGATTTGCGGGCCATTGAATCAGCCTGTTCATCAATGGGCTTTGATATCCAATGCCCGTTGTGACGAGTCTCGGCGGGGGCTGGAATGACAATGGGAACGATATCCAACTCCAGCCATAGACGGGAGCAGAGAAGGCTACTATGGTCTAACACGGAGCTCGAGATACCACAGCCAATAAACTTTGCCATGTTTCCACGCTCATATGATTTCAAGTAGTCGATAATATGGTCACTAAGCCCATCAAAGCCAGTTTCATCATTAATTATAACGTCTGCGTCATGGAAATCTCTCAGATAGAGCGTATCGTATATCGCCAATGCGACACGGAAAGTGCCATCGTTCTGACTGACTGCCGAAATCCCACAGTATAGTTTCTGCGGATAGTTTAAGCAAAAACGAGATTGTCAAAACTCTCAAAGGCATGGGCACTCACAGTCAAAGCCAAGTGGCAGGGGCAATCTGTCTGAGCAATAAATGCCCCCCGCCTCATATGCAGGGAGTGAAGCGAGTGTGGCAATAGTAGCTGAGCCATCGGTTCACGGGAGCCGTACTTTGTTGGGAAGGCAGGATTGTAGTTCAGGTTATCACAACTTGAGGATTCTTGGTGAAGTTGACTTTGACGATCAAGGCAGGTTGCCGTCTCGTTTTCATATAGGCTTTTCTAATGCTCGGTCGGGTGGAGTCGGATGAAACGGCCAGTCGCGTGGTGTGAGTCTGGACCGTTGCGTGGCCGTTGTCAAAAGTTTAGGTAGCCGTAAAGTCAAAAGTGTGATCTAATCCTGTTTCGATCTCATGCCGCCACAGATACCACTGCCGTAGACAACACGCAAATATCATGCCACTTCCCGAGCTTAGTTTATCCGTGGCGTCAGGGTCTCTCCTTGCCTGAATGGGAAACGTGTTTGTCGACGTAACTCCCTTGGGCGTGACCTGTGCTCACGTCAATGTCTGTATGCTAGCGATTTTGCCCATTTTCCAATTTCCAACGACCATAAATATCAGCGGACGTGTAAAATGCGCATATTACCAGCCCACAGCAATCATGATTGCTAACCTAAAGACCTGTGATTTGTTCTTTTGACAAGAGAAATAGAAAGAAACAATGATAAACCTTCGTTCATTGACAGCCGCCTCGACGGCGAGGCAAGCACCACTACGAGGCAAGCGAATCAATTCTTAAGCTCAAAGTTTCAAGCATGGGATAGAAGTCAATTCTTCCTATGATTGGCCATGCAGCTGTTACATATATTTTTATTGAGAGCTGCAGGCCACTAATAGGAATTAAGATCCCGTCGATAAAGGTATAATTTCTCTCCTTCTCTCTCTTTTACCACACCATATCTTGCCGTTCTTATTCTACATTCTTGGTAATATTCTTATCAAAATTTAAATTACTCCATACATTAGTATTCTCCTCATGTATATCCCCCAGTAAAAAGTTCAACTTGTCGACTCCACATGTAATATTACTAGAGATAATGGCAAAACTAAGGGTACAGAGAGATATTCAAAAATGAACAGGTTTACTTCAGGATATACCCCATTCCTGAAGATGATTTTATATGATGCTGGGTGTACGTCGCATGATGTCTCGTTACTCACATATTCCAGTTTTTCTTAATGCGGATATATAAGCCGAGACTGCAAGTTCATTTACTTGCTGAAGTCACACGATTGCCGAAAACTCCTGACCAGTAGTAGAACAGAATTGTCAAATTCAGCCGGGTGACTGTCGCGCAGTGCTACGCTGGGACCAGTACCCGTAAGCCATCAGTGTGAGAACTTGGGTGAAGTCAAACGCGGCATGACTCAGAGCAGAAATATTGGTAGTCAGCAGCTTAATCCACCTATCGTGAGTTCCCTTGGCTTGCATACCGCTCATTCCGATCATCCGACGTATCCCCATCGTTAATGTACGATTCTATACACCTGTGATTTGAAAATGCGTAAATAGTTGACTAGAGAACTCGGCTACCTAGAAACATCGCTGCATGAGCAAGTTAAATCTAGATAACAGTTTGAAGAAAGATACTCAGCATGGAATTCAACCCCACCAAAGCCATCGTTCACAATGAAGATTGTGACTTGCATTACTGGTATCAGGGCAAAGGACCTCTCATCACCTTTGTTCCCGGAGGAAATGGCCATGGGCGGCAATTCAACCCTTTGATCGCGGCCCTTTCTGACAAGTACACTTGCGTCACCTTTGACAGACGTCAGATGTCGGCAAGCCAAGTGAAGGCCAATAAGAGGCTCAACCCACCACAACAAGCACGAGATATTCGCACCGTTATTCAGGCCCTCGACTTTAAGAAGTCCATCATATTCGGCAGCAGCAGTGGGGGCATCTTCTCACTTCAATTTGCCCACGATTTCCCTGAGATGGTCGATCACTTGATATCTCACGAAGCACCCACGGTGACCCTTCTTCCAGATGCCTCCAGTCTAATCGAGTGGTTTCTCCATCTTATGGAAGTATATGAGACAAGCGGACTAGAGCAAGCGGCTAGCGAATTTGGCGCCAAGCTGGTAGGATACGATGACGAAGGTATCCCCAAGGTAGCGAAGCCTGAACCAGAGAACCCTCGGAATTTCTGGGACAACGAGTTCCTCGTTCTGTTGAGTTACGTGCCCAATCTATGGCGATTGGTGGAAAATAAGACCAGCGTTGGGGTGATGAGGGGGGTGCGATGCAAAGATGCCTTCTTCGCCCGGACGACCGTAGAGCAGGCAAAGATCTTGGACTGCCCGCTCCTCCTAGTGCCAGGGCACCACCAGGGTTTTGAGGCTGAGACGAAGGAATTTCTTCCATATTTCATTGAGATGCTGGATACTCTAGAAAAGAAGAGACAGACAGCTTAGGAACTACGTTGCCCTGACAATATAATATCTTTCACAGTTGCTGTCACCTAAAAAGTATTTCAAATTAAAGGCGGCTAATATAAAGTTTCCGACTTCTGATTCTATATTAGAACTAGAAATCGGGTATTTATGTACCCATATTCTTTGCGCTCTCCAGTGCCATTTACTCAGGGATGACATGGTCTTTGGCAGCAACACCGGCGGCCCAATGATACTTGGCTGCAGTATGGTCCGGAGGTGGATAAGCTCGTCCTGCTTCCTCGTAAAAGTTTTCACGGTAGGTGCCGCCGGGAACAGCGTAGTCGTCCCAGAAGAGCCCTCGTTGCCGAAGTTCTGGCACAAGCAGCTCAGCGATATCCTTGAATGACTGGGGGAACAGCACATATCCCTGTATAGCTGCATTAGAGGCTTTGATCGTGTTGGTCTACAAGAGGATATTCCACTTACAAAGTTGAAACCATCAACGTCGGCTTCACGCACCCAAGTCTCCAAGCTGTCGGCAACCTGGGATGGTGTTCCAACGAACAAGGGTCCGTTTCCTCCCAAGCTGACGTGCTCGGCGACGGTGTGCTTGGTCCATTTGGAGTTCGCGGGCGAGAATCTAGCATACCCTTCCACGGTAGACCTATATACGCACAGGGTAAGTTTAGTCACAATTATCAATGCTTGAATCAATGCAGGGCCACTCACTTGACAGCATTGCTTTCAACCTGCCTCAGCTCCTCGTCGTCTCCGTACTGGTTGAGGTCTATGCCTGTCCATCCACCGAACAATGATAGCGCACCTTCCAATGAAGCATATTGCTTGTAGTCATTGTACTTGGCGAGGGCCTCTTCCTCCGTCCGGCCGAGGATGGGGGTGACCAAAGCCAGAACCTTGATCTTGGTTGGGTCGCGCCCAAACTGCTCCTTGGCCGTCTGTCGGATTTCTGCAATGTTCTTCTTGCAGACCTCTGGTGCATGGGCCGACGTGAAGATGGCCTCGGCGTGCTGGGCAGCAAATGCCTTCCCAGCCTTGGAGGCGCCCGCCTGTAGGAGAAGGGGTGTGCGCTGAGGACTGGGGTGTGTGATGTGCGGGCCAGGGATGTTGAAGAACTTGCCCTTGTGGTTGATCTCTCGGACGAGCTCTGGGTCGGTGTAGATGCCCTTCTCACGGTTGAGCTGGACAGCGTCATCGCGCCAGGACGATTGGAAGAGCTTGTACATGACCTTCAAGTACTCTTCGGCTAAGGCGTACCTGTCATCATGCTAAATAAGATGGTTAGTCAGTTCACATCTAGGGCCGATCCATGGGTATGATTGGCTAGGGGCTGCTCGCATACATTCAGCTGTTCAGTTCGGCCGAGATTCTTTGCAGCCGAGTCCAAATAACTAGTAACGATCTACGGATACACCGAGTTAGTTTCGTCGGGATCATACAAACTATCTGCAGTGCTACCCACGTTCCACCCGAGTCTATATTACATCGAGTTAGTATGTAAAGTTAGAGTGGATGGATGGATCAAGGGCCATGGCGACAGACCTTCCCTTGGTGAGATGATCAACGGTCGACAACCTTCTAGCGAGATGGTATGGCTGCTCATAGGTCGTCGACACCGTGACACCGAAACCAATGCTTTTAGTCACTGCAGCCATTGCAGACACAACAGCCAGCGGCTCTGTGACGGGCCATTGCGACCCGGAGACAATAGCCGGTTCAAGAGATTTCTTGTATACATCATATCCACCTATGGGAGAAGGCAAGAGTCAGCGGCTGCAAGTCAAACGAAACGGAATCTAGAATCCTCCCCTCCGGATATAAAACGGATAGCTCAACAAACAGGGGAGATGACCAGGGATGCAGATGCGGAGAAGGCGGCAGGGGGGAATCTATCTTACCCAGCACATCTGCAATGAAGATGCCGTGGAACTTGGCCTCTTCGAGCGTTTTGGCCAGCTCTACCCAGTGCTCGGTGCTGTCAAAGCGCCACGACTGATCGTCAGGGTGCCGCCAAAGCCCAGGGGACTGGTGTCCACTGCTTGTCAATTGGATATTCCCTCGTCAGCGCCAGACGCCAGAACCGATGCTCGCAGAAGGAGGAGGGGTGTGAGCATGGACGTCCGATCGGGGGATAGGACGGCTGCATCTTGATTGGACCTACACATCATAACGAATGCATTGAGAACAAGGCGCTTCTGCACGTCACGGGGTCCATCGGAGGCTGCCATGGCTGTTGCTGGTTGGTGGTGTTGGCTGTGAGTGATGTGTCGGTTCAGATGGCAGACGATAGCTTCATCTCGATGTGGAAAGGGGCCCAGCCACCATCCGCCAGGGACGGAACACGGGTATATCTTTGTAGGGAGCAGACAGCGGCGTGCCCGATGATCGGAGGCATCAACACCGGTCGAGCCTGGTGGCCGTTGAGGACTGGGCCGGTGGTGGATGTGAATGGGATTGCGTGATACGTTAGTTTCCACCAGCCCCAGTCTATCTGTGATCTCGCCATCGCAGCAAGGAATGATGCATTTGTTGATTACACAGCAGAGTCGTGTCTGTCCTCGGCCATCCATGCAGCAATGTATCGATCTCGTAGTCAAGGCCAATAGATGAGATAACCGACCCCGGCTGAGGCAGTTGTTTGATTGCTGGCTTTAAGTGTCATTCAGACGCAATCTGCATCTAGTTTTGTCCTCTTACATTCATCCTCTTTTGCACCCCTCCTCCATCTCGAGGTCCCTGGTCGGTTTTTATTTTATTTTGCTTTTTGTTTTTTCTCTTCGGGCTTTGATTCATAGAGTGCTCTCCGACCTGCATACGGCCTTCTCCTCAAGCCCATCCATCCATCACTCACATCAAAATGCCTGAATGGCTCTCGTCCAGACGCTGGTCTTTGCGGACACGCAGTGAAAAACGCTCTCGCACGCCCATCGAAGAAAAGACCGGTGATATCACGGCTACTCCCACGCCAGCCAAAGTCCAGCCGGAAATCCAAATCCCCGACACACAAGCCGCAGTTCTTCTCCACGCGCCGAAACAGCCATACCAACTAACCAGCGATCATCCCGTGCCAGAGCTTCTTCATGAGAATGAAATCCTGGTGCGCACGCGGGCGATTGGCCTGAACCCAATTGATTGGAAATCACCGTAAGCTCAGATTTGCGCCCTCCGGTGCCTCCGCCCCATGCCTTGCATTACATATGACGTCTCATTATTCATCAGTGTACATGTATGCTAACGGCCGCCCCCAGAGACTTCAATTTCGGTATCCCAGTGCTACCGTTTCTCTCTGGCCGAGAGCTTGCTGGAGATGTAGTACGTACAAACTCAAAGGCCGGCTTCGATGTTGGTGATCGGGTAAGTTTGATAAAAGTTCATAGCATTCCATTAATCAGAGATTCTAACATCATGCAAGGTCGTCGCCATCTCAACCGACTATCGGGACCAGCGAAAAGGCGCCTACCAAGAATACGTCGTCGCCCCCGACTATAATGTTGTCCGACTCCCTTCCCACATCTCATACGAAGAGGGTTCAACGGTAGGTGTAGCGTTTGTCGCCGCTGCCCTCGGTCTGGGTGTATCAATGGGTGTGGATTTCTCACAGGTCACCGGCGGTCCAGACTTGTTCACGCTCCTCAGGGATATTGACGAGTCGAGAATACCGGCAGACGTAAGAGCAGAGAGTCTGGCCGGTATCCGAAACAAAGAACGCCCGAAGAAGGGTGACTGGCTGGCGGTTTGGGGAGGTGAGTTTCGCTTCTACAACGAATCCGATAACCATACAATCTAACCCTATTCCGCGTTTAGGTTCTTCCACCTCAGCACATCTAACAATCCAACTGGCGAAGCTCGCGGGGCTCAGAGTCGTGGTGATGGTTGATAAAGCCAAGCACGGCCTTCGCATTTCGAACCACCAATCCATCCGACCCGACCTATTAGTAGACAGTCATGACCCGGAGAGAGCCATCAGCATCGTCAAGGCCAACACCAAGGGCAACCTGCGGTTTGGTCTTGATACACGGGGAAAGGAAACGGCAGAGTATCTACTACGGGCCATCTCACCCGAGTCACCTTTGACGAAGCCGGGAGTAGATGAGGATAACCTTCCTACGCCGCCGGGAACACCGAGCGTCGATGGCCACAGGTCTCATCTTATCGGGATGAGTGGTCTTCCAAAAATCGCACCTGGCCAGGAGGTCTTGCTTCACAACGTTCCAATCAAGTTGTTCCATGATGTGCCCGAGGTTGGGTCAGCATTGACATCTTGGCTTGGTCGCCTCCTAGGCGAGGGCATCATTACCCTGCCTGACGTTCTGGATGTAGAAAAGGGATTCGAAAACATCAATTCGGGATTGGACCGAATGCGGAGGGGGGAGATCAGCGGTGGAAAATTGGTTGTAAAGGTATAGACGATAGATTGCATCCCAGCTCAGCTGGCCAGTTTCTAGCATGGTTGGATCATTGGGAATCGGTGCCCATTTATTCCACTAGTCATATTCAGTCAGGTATATATTCCACACAAATTATCTTTTATCAAACCAATACGAAAATGCCAACTGTGACCATAGAAACTGCAGCGTGGATTAACCCATCGGTGCGATCGGAGAGGCCCAGTATGGTCTAAAACGATTTGCGGTTCTAGTACACATGTAGAAGCTGACCCAGGTCTGTGGTTGCAGGGATGCTTTGTGCAACATCTGCTGAGACCCAATCGATGAAATTCAGGTTCTATTTATCTATCTGTGGGCCTTATAAGACCCAAGGCACACACCCTTGCTTATGTCCAAGTTCTATCGTGAATCTAATCTATCGTTGTTCCTCTGTGTAGCTTTCAGCCCCGTTTTGAATCAGGCTCCTCGTTGACTTGGCCAATCTCACTAGGGGTTTCTGATTCATCAAAAGTCTCGGAAAGGACATGGTCCTTAGTACCAAGTTTCCGAATAACAAGCCAGGCAGGAAGGATGGCGACGGCCCAGAGGCCAAAGTTGAGATAGACGGCCCCAATCTCGGCAATGATCACCTGGGATCCAATTCCGTAACTAATAGCTTGCCAAGCAGACTCTGCTCCGCGCAGGATGGCAGAATACCGAATGACTTCCTGCTTGTCGGTTGATAGGTTCTGAACAATAAAGTACCTAGGAGTTTATTAGCATCAATGTACTCTTTCAGACGCCATATCTAGATTTTCAACTTACAAAAATAGGTAGTTCAATTGGAAACCCAGAGTGAGGAAAATGAAGACACCGAAACCAGCACCGAAGCCTGGACTGGACCAATCGTATGTGGGCCGAGTTTTGTGATATCTGGTGACCAAGACTGTGGCCCAAGTCCACCATGCGCCTTGCAAGGTAACGATCACCCAGAACGCATACCTGGCTCGGGTCTTTAGAGGAATTGCGGTGCGATCAATCCAGGCCTATTCATTCGAGTCAGTAGATATTTCAGTTTATACACTATGGAAGACTGAGACATACACCAAGAAGATTGCCTCCAGTGACAGCCACGATGCCGGAAAGGAAAGATCCCAGGGCTCTTGCGCGCACACTAAACCACACTATTTTGTCAAAGTCAGCAAACCAAGTTTAGTAGAGTATAGATATATGGCGCCTTACAGGATAAGTAGGTGAAAAACACTGCTTCCGAAAATACGGCTTGACCAATGAAGAACAGAATAAGAAGGAAATCCTTGGTGAAAAAGAGCTTCGTAGTCCGCTTAATCTCGGGCCAGGGGCTTCCATCAATTCTCAGGTTGACTTTCTTTCCATCCAGACGTTCAACTTTCTTGGGTGGAGTCAAGAGCATCCCGAAGAAGGGTCCCAAAGCCTGGATGGTGATAAAGATGATGAACACTGTATAAGAGACCTTGCCAGCCTCGGAGCGGTCTGCGTTCAAGCCGAGGTTGATCGCTCCACCGATGATCTGCCCGGACAGACGATAGGTAAGCCAGTATCCAAGAGCTTTCCCCCTGTTCCACGGTTCTGGATACGCGATGGCAATGGCAGCTTCAGCCATCCAGAACACGCCGGCAGAGATACCGCAGAGTGCAGCACCAAGAATTACTAGCCACTCGTTGCCAAAGCGGTTGTTTGCGTATAGACCGGCGGCATAGGGCGCATAGCCGATACTGAAACCCAGTGTAAGTAAGATCCCAAGAAAGTAAGACAGTGGAGTCAACATACGTTCCAAAAATGAGGGCGCCCTTGATTCCGATGTAGTGCACCAGGGCACTTGATACCCAGCAGGATACAACCATAAGACAAAACGTCAAGGCGTTGGCAGTGTTGACCAGGTATGGCCTCTGAGCTCCACCTGCTCCCAGGGAATTCATGGCAGTCCAGATACCAGGAGCCGCAAGGTTGCATAGACCCAGTATGGTCATGTTGTAGAACGTAGAACGGTACCAACGCACTGTGATTGGCACATGTGAGCCACAGACGATCGTCTTCAAAGCTAGCAGCACTATTTCTTACCACGGTGCGGGCCGGCAGTCGCAGGGGCGCCGCCATTCTCGCTATTGTCGACGGCTTGTTCTGCCGTGGAAGCCATGACTGGTCAGATGGCGTATGGATCAATGCAAAGCAACACAGGTCAATGCAGGACAGAGCGGAGCGAATTGCTTTTTCCCATTTATTCAGAATCTGCAGCATGACGACCTGTTTTTATCTTCTACAAGCCCGTTTGTCCGAGCACAATCACGCAATAGCCTCTATGTCACTCTCACCTTGGCAGTGGAGAATGAGCCGTGATTGAAAACACCCTTTGATAGAACTCCTCATATACCTCGATTGCACGCTGTATGTGCCTGTCATAAATTATAAACCGAGTCGCAAACTTCCCGCGAAGCTACCGGACCTGGCCTCCCAGCAGGGTTAGGCAGCATCTAGTAATTAAATACGATGCGACACTGGCTCCGTCGCGTTATCACAGCTTCAAATGGCGCGGGTGCAAATGGGAGCTGGTGAATGGCTGGAATCTGCCACGCGCAAGACCGGGGACCAATGTCATCATCGAGCGGGCACCAGATTGGTGTGTGGCCGTCGACGATCTCCGGGCTGCCGGTGGGATGCCTGCACGAATGCCGATAGCGGGCGAGCTTTCCCCTGTCAGCTGCTGCGGATCTCAATGCCAAGTTCCAGCAGCCGGCCGGTCCCATGTGGCCCAGACCCGGCTCGAAGCTTGGTTGACGCTACAAGGGATGCTGATTGCAAGATTGTCACTGCATGTTGGCTGATCTGGTTGCCTGTGTCATGCTGAAACGCGCCAAGACATACTAGATGTCAAGAAAGACGGGTGATTTGGAATAGAACGACTCATAATTAGCCTCGGTTGCATCAGCCCGGCCAGGATATGGTCGGTGAAGTTGAATGTCATCGTTGCCGCACAACCGACGTTGTTTCTTCTGTGACATAGTGATCTTTCCTGTAGGATTTGTCTTCATCAAACATGCTTGCACACCTCAATGCTCGAATTAGGGAGAAAAGGGCGTTCATTTGCTCTTTATTCTCAGAGTGATGTATCCACCCTCCTGGTTTCGGCGAGAGCGTCACTGCTATCTTGGTCGTGGCAATGCATGCCTCATTGGTGTGCTCTGGCAGAAAAACTGAATACGTAAAGAGCAATTCAACTTCCTCTTTACTTGTTCGTTTTGCGCAATTGCGATGCGACATAGCTGCATTGTGTCTAGCTTCGGTCAGAAGATTCAGTCGATCGAATCATGGCCTCGGCAGCTCACAAGCTCAACACTGTACCTCAGGTTTATTACATCCGGGCACATTCCTTTCGGAGTTTGTCGCCATGGTTCCTTGACGCCCTTTGTTTGTGCTCAGTTCGACAGCAGAAGGTCATGAGTAAGGTTAGCTCAGCTGCCCTCCCGTTCAGATCAAAAATAGGGGAGAATGTAGGACAACAATCAGCACCTATCTGAGATCCTATCTATTTCCTATTCGGCGTCTCAGGACTGAGATATCCGCATTTTCACCCCCATTATCGTTGCTACTTCCATATGAGGTCGGTTAGTGAGCACATCAGGATAATCCTTAGACTGCTCTTCCGGCTTGCGGTTCCGGACTCCTACCGTTACTTGTTGCCAAAAGCTTCAGTTTGCCAACCAAGCTCCCCATTCTTTGTCAGTTATGAGCCTGAATATTCCCTCAGTCGTTTGGTGTTCCCTCAGGATCACAAAGACACCTGGATTCAGCACTGGTGCGCGTGGCTCCTTTCGGCGTTGATACGGAAGAGAAAGAAAATAGAGTTTAACAACAGTGAAGCAGCCAGGGCCCGACAACTCAACGCAATGAATACGATTCGGCGTTGATATTGTCCCGCTTGAAGGAAAGAAGTACCAATAGGTACATATTGATCAGATAAGATAAGATCAGACCCAGCCAGATGGCTGTACTCTGCTCAAGGATCTCCTAGAACTGGCCTTCAGGTGCGCTACGTGCAATCGGAGATCAAGCCATACCTTAGATACTCGCCACTTCAGCATCTCCGGACTCTTGTGGAGAATGATAACTAGACGGAAAGAGGCCCGGAGTGGCGCTGAGCCAAAAACAATTTCCTTGAACGGGTTCTCTTCCGTAAGGGCCGTCGTCGAGTCATTTGGAGGCCATGCGCAGATCGGCTGATAACCGAGCCGCACAACCACGATCTCGGTAACTACCCGAGACAAGCTTCGGCCGTCAGCCTTTGAGTTGAACAGAAGTCACGGAGAAGGCCATGACTCTCGAAATGCTAGTCAGGCTCTAAAGCTTTGGAAAGATCCGGAAATTGTCCGGTATCGGGCGGCAACCGACGAACAATCGGTGAGGCTGTTGAGATATTTGCCGGAGTTCAAAACTATATAGCTGGACAGCTCTTCAAATGGAGAGATGATTATTAGTAATAACAAGCCACCAACAAAAGGCATTTTCCATTCTGTGCAGCATCTAATAGCATCCTTCTTCCACGATTGCAATTACTATCGCCGCCATGGTTCTTGTGCCTCATCGACCCGGCCAGTTCCAGGTCCTTGGCGAAGTCAACGATGCAGCCAGCAAGATCTTAACTGAAGAAGCTTGCCAGTTCCTTTCTATCTTGCACAGATCTTTCGAGGGAACTCGTAGAGATCTCCTCTACCAGCGTGTGCTCAAACAGAAGAGATGGGATGCCGGAGAACGACCTGACTTCCTCCCCGAGACCAAGGACATCCGAGAAGATGGCCGATGGCGCGGAGCCGCCCCAGGTCCAGGTCTTGCCAACCGTCGTGTTGAGATCACCGGCCCTACCGACAGAAAGATGGTCGTCAACGCCCTGAACTCTAAGGTCTATGCTTACATGGCCGACTTTGAAGGTGAGCAACTGACTTCCAGTTACTACTATTTGGTATCAAATCTAACAATCTAAAGATTCGCTTACACCCACCTGGAACAACGTTGTCCAGGGACAGATTAACCTCTTCGATGCTGTCCGTCGCCAAATAGATTTCACGCTCGGCGAGAAGGAGTACAAGCTACGCACAGACAGAACTCTGCCCACCCTGATCTGCCGTACCCGTGGATGGCATCTCAATGAGGAGCACTTCCTCGTCGATGGCGCTCCCATCTCAGGTGCACTGTTCGATTTCGGTCTATACTTCTTTCACAACGCGAAGGAACTCATTGCTCGAGGTCTTGGCCCATACTTCTATATTCCCAAGCTCGAGTCTCATCTTGAGGCGAGACTATGGAATGACGTATACAATGTCGCCCAGGACTTCATTGGAATTCCTCGGGGGACCATCCGCGGTACCGTTCTGATCGAAACCATCACTGCAGTATTTGAAATGGATGAGGTATGTACATACGCAGTGACCCGCTGTTCAAGGCTCCTCTTCTAATCGTACGAATAGATCATCTACGAGCTCCGTGACCATATCGGAGGCCTCAACTGTGGCCGATGGGACTACATCTTTACATTCATTAAGATCTTCCGCAACCGACCTGATTTCATCCTGCCAGACCGCATTGATGTCAACATGACCGTGCCGTTTATGGACGCCTACGTCAAGCTCCTGATCAGCACTTGCCACCGCCGCGGCGTGCATGCCATGGGCGGAATGGCTGCCCTCATCCCCATCAAGAACGACGAGGAGGCAAACGCCAAAGCCATGGCCAACGTCAAGGCCGATAAGCTCCGGGAGGTCCTGGCCGGGCACGACGGAACTTGGGTCGCTCATCCGGGGTTGGCGTCGCTTGCAGAAGAGATCTTCAACACATACATGCCGACGGCAAACCAGACCTTCCGCCGACCACCCCTGGCGCAGGTCACCAGGGATGATCTCCTGAACCCTAATGTGTCAGGAAATATCACACTCGACGGTGTGAAGAAGAACATCCAGGTCTGCCTGGTGTACATGGAGGCATGGATCCGCGGCATTGGCTGCAGTCCCATCAACTTCCTCATGGTACGTAATCGTCCGACATCCCGCTGCAACCTAACCGATTATCTAATAATATGTGCCCAATCTATAGGAAGATGCGGCTACCGCCGAGGTATCACGAAGTCAGCTCTGGCAGTGGGTGCGTCACGGGGCCAGCACCGTGGAAGGAACCCGACTGGACAAGCAGTTCGTGCTTGGCCTTCTCGACGAACAGCTCGCGAGCCTCACATCATCTGCAGCAGCAGACAACAAGTTCGAGCTCACCGCCGGATACCTCAGGAAGGAGATCACAGGCGAGGACTACTGCGGCTTTTTGCCAGAGTGAGTGTCTTCCGAAACACCCCGATCAATGCGGGCATTGAGCTAACACAGTTGCGTTCAGATTACTCTACAATGAGATTACGACCAAGAAGTCGGCATAATCTTGCATGTAGGAACATAGAGCGCATTAGAGAAAGTATCAAAATCATGAAACATGACCCAAGTAGACAGCATAGTTGAGCAGAAATCCTATTTTTCTCCATAGCTACCCGCCTGATTCGACCCTGCCTGATGATCATTGAATGAAAGCCCACAAGTGGAATCACAAATCGTTCGAAATAACTGGCTCCTCGGAAGCCTTGGGTCCGAGCACTACTGACTGAATCTTGTTGTTAGATTATGCAGGGGCACAAATCTGTTTAAGATCGACAGCAAAAGTGGTCGCGTTTTCCGTCTTCCAAGGATCGGCGCCTTCTCATGCTTTATTCGCGGGTGAATCCATTGAAACACCACCAACCAGACCGTACGATTCACGAAATGAGCAAGGATTGCCTTGGTTATGGACCCATTGTCAGTCTGCCTGCATCAAGTGGAAGAGCAGACGCCTTGCACGGCCCTTGAGGCCGTGATCCATCCCCGGATTAACTCCAGCATTCGTCGTAGGCGCCGCTGAGTATTCTCCGGCTCGTCGCGAGGAACTCCGGCAGAATTGGAGATCGGATTTGCCGCTGCACGCTGGTGCTGACGTCGGCCTGCGTTGCGTTGCATGCGTCAGGTACCCTTTTCAGCCCCTTACGGCCAACTTTATCTGGCCACTACATCACCATTTGGTCCAAAGCGTCTGCTTCGAGCTATCCTCCGAGGACTGGGCATTCCGCTTGTCGTCTGCCTCTCGTTCCAATGATCTCACGGCGATGACATCAGGTAGATGATGACCCCTCAAAACATACAGCCAAGAAGAAACTGCAACGACCCCGGCGATTTTAGCGAGCAGGGCAAATTCGATGGCTAAATTCCTCCGTGCTTGCCGCTGTTGCATCCGCCGGGTTTCAATGTGCCACCCCTTAACTTTTCCCTGAAACAGATGAGTGACAGGGATGGGGACTTTAGTTTCCCGAATCCCCAGGATTTTCCTTTGGAGATTCAGCACACATGACACATGGAGGGCCAAGGCCAATAAGGGTTCATCATATCGTCCATGTTCTATATTCAAACTCCCCCACAACGGACCAAAGCTTGATCAGTCCGTTTTAGGAAGGCTACCACCATTCTCGAGCCTCCTGGCTTGAGTGCGTCTAGCGCTTAGGGAAGAGATCTGCTGGGTGACCTGCACCCACACAGCTTGTGGATCCCAAGTTGTCGTGTGGTCTTACTCCTCTCGCTGAAGGAGAAAGGAGAGAGTGGGAGCAATGAGGGGCTCGACGGGCCGGGAAGACGGGAAGAGAAAGCGAATGCTGAGACTTCTCTTGACCTCTTGCGGCTTGTGTCTTCCGTTTTGGAGTTGAATCCGAACTGTTCGATGCCTTATGTATCAGAAACCGAACCGAATATAAATATGGCTTCCGTCCGGCCCCTTTGTTCTTCAAGTCCAGACACTCATCCACCAACATCTCATTCTCCAGTATCATAGATTTCAGAACTCGGATACAATGCTCTCTCTTGTTGCTCTCTCTCTCATTTCTGCGGCTGCGGCCCAGAAGGCTGGTACCAACACCGCCGAGACTCACCCTTCTCTCTCATGGAAGAAGTGCACGGGTGCAAACTCCTGCTCCAACGTCAGCGGCTCGATCGTCATTGACTCCAACTGGCGCTGGACCAATAAGGGTGAGAAGCATCAACGAATCAATCCTTCAGTATCACGGACCAGTGCTAACCATCCTTCCAGACGGCACCAACTGTTACGACGGCAACAAGTGGACCAGCGCTTGCAGCAGCAACGAAGACTGTGCCCAGAACTGTGCTCTCGAGGGTGCCGACTACTCCGGAACCTACGGTATCACTACTAGCAACGATGCCTTGACCCTGAAGTTTGTTCAGGAGCACGCCTACGGCACCAACATCGGCTCCCGAACCTACCTCCTGAACTCTGAGTCCAAGTACGAGATGTTCAACCTGATTGGCAACGAGCTGGCTTTCGATGTCGATCTCTCAACCGTCGAGTGTGGCCTCAACAGTGCTCTCTACTTCGTCGCCATGGAGGAAGACGGTGGCATGGCCAGCTACCCCAATAACAAGGCTGGTGCCAAGTACGGTACTGGTTACTGTGATTCCCAGTGCGCCCGTGATCTCAAGTACATCGGCGGTCTTGTAAGTCATCCACACTTTTCTCTCTGGGACCCCCAGAACTAACCTCTCGATTTACTATAGGCCAACTACGAGGGCTGGGAGCCTTCTGAGAGTGATGAGAACGCTGGTGTCGGACAGCGCGGTGCCTGCTGTGCTGAGATCGATATCTGGGAGTCTAACTCTCACTCCTTCGCTCTGACCCCCCACGCTTGTGAGAACAACGATTTCCACATCTGCACTGCTCCAGACTGCGGTGGTACCTACTCCGAGGACCGCTTCGCCGGTGACTGCGACGCCAACGGCTGTGACTACAACCCATACCGCATGGGCAACCCCGACTTCTACGGCGCCGGCAAGATTGTCGACACCTCCAAGAAGTTCACGTAAGTATTGCATCTCCTCTTCTGCTGGTCGAAACAGCATGAGGCTAACAGCATCTATAGCGTCGTCACATCCTTCACCACCAGCGGCCTCAAGCAGTTCTTCGTCCAGGACGGCAAGCGCATCGACATCCCTGCCCCCACCCACGCCGGCCTCCCCGACAGCAGCGAGATCAACGACGCCCTCTGCAGCACCGTCTTCAACGTCTTCGGCGACTACGACCGCTACACCGAGGTTGGCGGATGGTCTGCCATCTCCGACGCTCTCTCCAAGCCCCATGTTCTGGTCCTGTCCATCTGGGCCGACGTAAGCTCCGTCCCTGCTTCCCCATATGGCCTTTTTCCGTATAGTTTTGCTAACTCAATATCCTTTTTTTCAGCACTACGCCAACATGCTTTGGCTCGACGGTGTCTGGCCCAAGGACTCCACCAGCCTGGGCGCCAAGCGTGGCGACTGCCCTGCCAACTCTGGTGTACCCTCCGAGGTTGTTGCCAACTACCCCGACTCGTAAGAAAACCCTCATCTCCAACTTGACATGTAAACCGTGTTTGCTAACCTAGACCCTCTCTAGCTTCGTCACCTGGTCCAACATCCGCTTCGGACCTACCGGCTCCACGACTGGTCTCTAAACGACTACTCTCGAAGACTATCTGTCCCGGAATGGGGAGAAAAATTGACACACTGTGAGAATCTAGAGATTTTACGAGGAGGATGCTTCAGTTATCTATATTCGCAATCTTTCAACCATTTTTCTGTATATAGCTCTTGGCTCTAGACGCCATGATTTCCAAGGCGGCAAGCATCCGTCTTGTTCTGAGGAACTAAACGAGGCCTATTTCATAAGAATAAAACTCTATCATATATCCTCAAAGTCCCACTTGCGTGAACTACATCGATAGTGCAGATTATGAGAAAAGTTACTTGTTCAACTCGCCAACAGGGAGTCATATACTCAGGACTAATCCAAAATCTCCCACAGAATCATTATTGCGAAGCTGTAACAGTCTAACTCTTACTAACTCATGCAATCGAATCCAGCTACCTCCGCAACAGGTGCAATGTCTCAACGTAACCGACACCGGCATCCCGTCAGGTTCTCTTGCCCTATCCTGCCGGCCTATTGGTAAGAACTCACTGATACTTTGGGAATACCATGGAAACCCTCATCACAAATCACATCCCAGGTGCTCCAGACCCCACAGTTTCAACCCAGCATGATTCTCCCAAAACAGTGATTGGAATATGGGATTTTAGATACGGTCCCACAAAGGGATTTCATAGGTACGTGTCACGTTTTTAGTCTCAGACCCGCCCGCCCGTCAGCTGCCCAACGGATCCACGGGCTCGATTAGCTTCCTCGAGAGAAGCATGTTTTCCCCAACCAAGGATGTGGATCTCCAGCAAGTCATCACAGTCTCGCCAGTGGACGGGCTCGCGCAAGGTGAGCTACAGTGCACTAGAAATCCGGCACATGAAGTGTTGGGTATATAGAGACGTGGCATTCATTTCCCAGGGAGATCGACGCCTAACCACATCGATCACCCTATCGTCTAGATGCACGTGGATTCATCAATGCCTTCTGGATTACACTGCATTGCTTCTGGGGATACCCAGCTCCCGCCTATAGAGTACTTGCATCAAAAAGGCGCCGGGGTACCGATTGGTCGCTTATAAGGTTCAAGGTGAGGGAAATCAAACCAAGTTTAGTGCATAAAGACTCAATGCCTGCTCGGGACATGTCACATCGACGAGGGATTTGGAATCACGAGAACATCTTGTTATCATTAGAACAAAAGACTAACGCCTGTCGCTCGCTAATATGACCAAAATAGGAAATGAAAACCCGCAGGACAGATAAAACAAAAGAAAGCAGAAAGAAAAGACAATGGGATAGCACCCCTGCTTGTGAAGAGATAGTGATGATTAGACCGCAGCTGCAGCTGCAGACGACGAGGCGGCCGCAGCGGACGAGCTGTTGGCGATGGACGAGCCCTGCGCCATCTGCATCTCAAACAGGCGGATAAAGGACATGACGGCAACGATTTCGAACAGCTCGCCCAGCTCGCCGGTGGAGCCCTCGTTGTGGAAGCGGAACTTGGCATTGTTGTAGCGCCAGCGCTCGCCGGCAAAGACCGCCACGACAGACCTGCCGTCGCTCGTGACGCCGGCCGCCTCGTCATCGTCGCTGCCGTCGGTGTGTGCGCTGGACGACGAGGCCGCGGGAGGGCCGTGGAGGCGCACGAGTTTCAGGCCGAATTGGAAGCCGCCAACGAGGTCCTTGACCATCCGGCCCTTGCTCTGGCGCCACTCGAAGGTCTCCAGGTGGCCGTCGGCGCCAACGGGGACGGCGAAGTGGTGCTTGGACTTGTAGTTGCCGTCCATGCTCGTCGCGAAGGGGTGCTGGAGGGCGCTGCCGCGGTGGGGCATGACCCTGAGGGCGGTGCGGGTCGTCTTGCTGCCCTTCTCGACGCCAGCCGAGGCGAGGGGCGCGTCGAGCTTGTCGGTGCCGCTGAGCAGGACGATGTCGGACCAGCCCATGGACCAGCGCGGGATCCTAACGAGGAAGAGGGGCTGGTCCTTTATCTCGCCGAGGTGTGAATGCGAGCGCCCCACGCGGTAGGTGAAGACCAGCTGCTGGGGGAAGAGGATTGGCCTGCCATGCCTATGCTTGGAGTCGGAGACGACCTGGTAGGCTGGGTTGGCGAAGTTGGTGTATGCTGGTGGAGCGCCAGCCGGAGCATCGTACCGCTCCTCGGACTGGAAGTAGTGCTGGTGATGGTGGTTTTGCATTGTGGCTGGTGGCGGTAGGTGTGGCGGTGGAACAGAAACTTCTAGGCAATTGCTGTAAAACACTGTGAATATAGATGCAATTGTAATGAGACGAGATGATGCTAAATCGATACAGAATACCAGAGCTTCCATCTTTATATATCCCCCATTTTCATCAAAACCCATTCCTTTCAAATATCCATGGCGTCGCTAGACAGCTCGGAAATGTGATACCAAAATTAACGAATTTGGATACTGTTCCTTGCGCCGGAGCACTCCGGCCACTACTGACTGGCCAGTTTTCTATCCTGTTGTCCAAGTGGCGGTGCAGCCACCTGCTGGAGCGTTGAACGTTCTGGGGGGCTTCCAGGGGATCTTCGCGCTGGGCTCGGGGGCATTGCCGCTCTGGGGATGAGCCACAGCGGGGCTGGAGGCTAAGCTGGCGCTGATTGGCCGGTTCGCTGGATCTCTAATCGAACAGCCAATCAGAGGTCGCGCTGGGCGATCTCACTGTTCACTGGACCGCTCCTGATTGCCCATCAGTGTCATCGATCGTCATGCGGCAGATGAGCTGCCGTCAGCTGAGGAGGCCGCTGCAGAGGCCGCTCGCCTTCCAGAAACAGCCTGCGGTCGTTCCATTTCCTCGTGCCATGTTGCTGCTTCAGGCCATCGATAAATCTTGCAGAAACGCAGCGAGTGTTGGCAGTTTCAGCCATGAGTGATACTACGTATCTGCTACTTGCTGTTGCAGTCCGTATTTCCGGATTGTGATCAGTCAGGTTTCACCACTTTCCTCAATCAATGCTCACGTTAGCATTGATGGTAGCTTCTCAGAATGGCCGTATGAACGGACACATATTTCCCCTCCATTCATTTTCGTTTCATTTTTCAACAAAATACACGACAACTTAGGTACATTTTTATTTCTTTTCGCATCATTTTCTTCGTTTCCTTCCTTTTGCGGCTCAACTTCAGCCCCCGCAGCTGAGTCTAGGGTATCTGCTAAGGTATGCACAGGAAATTGAACCAAAGGCCAAAACCCCAAAAAACACCCAATTTATCGTGCGCCAGCCAGATCTATCATATGCGCGCGTGCCACGTGTTCATCGTGCAGAGCATTTTATGATGAGATTGCACTAGCTGATCATGCGATGCGTTTTGCTTTGTATACGACACCGTCTCTTCTGCCAATCACCACCGCGCACCCACCTGAAGCTGAAATCCAATCGGGAAGCCACCAAGCTCTAAGGATGCAGCTGAACGCCGGTGATGCCAGGAAAGGGGCCTCGTCTTATTATTAGTCGAGCTGGGGTCAGCAATGCCCGCCGAGGGCTGCACCGCCTCGAGCGAGTGGGTGGACGAGAATGACGAGAAGGGAGTGTGATCACCGGGCCCCGCTGTTAGTGCCCCTCCGCCTGTCACACCGCTGCCACTAACAATGCCTGACGCTGGTTTTGGTCAGACACAACATCTGCCTCTCAGGTCTGGTCAATGCGTCGACTGCCCGGACCACGCTCATTCAGCTCAGCGGGATCTGATCTAATATCTGTTGCATTGACCCACCATCTCTGCTTAATATTGACTCGTTGGGAGCAATATACAGGAGAGCCTCCCCTGCCCTGCCCGGCTAAATCTTCGCAACTCGCTTTCGTTGATGTGCCGTGCGTTGGTCGGTCATGTCATGGTCAGAGCAGAGCCAACTGGCAGAGAGGGCACCGTAATCATTTCTCGACTGTGTTCATAAAAGCCCCGGGTCGGCCAGCTTCGCCAGACCTCGACGATCTACGCACGGGTCCTGACCCTGGTCTTGTCTTCGCGCTACTGCAGATCAAAAATTTACTCGCATCCGTAATATTCCACCAAGTCGCCGCCTTCTCGGCCGACCACGACTGTTAATTTCCTGAGGCTAGGGGTAAATATCGCAGGGATCGTAAATCGCCCAGCATCATGGCCGAATTGACACGCGAAGCTGCTCCCTCGCGCCTCGCTCTCGTTCACTTCTCTCGAGTCTGATGCGTGCCCCTGCCAGCCGTTGGCCTCGTCATGGGAGCCGCGGGCCGCAGTGACATACCTGCCGCGGGAGATACTGCACGACATCTTTTCCCGGCTGCAAAAGCCAGATCTCCTGAGCCTGCGCCTCCAGTGCGCGTACCTGAGTGATGTGGCCACCGCGCTCGCCTTCAGGTCCTTGCGACTCGTGGCGTACGGACGGTCGCCGCTGGATTTCATCCACATTGCGCGTTCCGAGCGCCTGCGCGGGCTGGTCCAAGAGCTGACGTGCGATACCGCCATCCACCCCACGATTGTTGACTTCCGCGCCTATGGATACCAGGAACCGACAGAGATGCTCAAGGCGCTTGAGTTTGTGCGGTTCTTTCATAATTTGAAAGCTCTTCATCTGAGGTTTACAAGGGACTACTGGTTCGTGTATGATGGCGAGCTTGAGTCCATGGAGTTCCGGTTGCGGTTTTTACACACCGTCTTTTCTGGCATAACTGGGGAGTCGTGTCCAATTGACTGGGACGCGAGCTATGAAGACGAGAGGGAGTACAATTATCACACGAGTGAGAACGATGAGCAGGAGGCTGAGGAGGAGGGTCGGAGCGTTAATGAGGCTGGCAGTCAACTCGGGGACGATGAGAATGGACGGCAACCCGATGATGCTGAACACGAGACAACCGATTGCGTTGTGGAACCAGAAGCAGAGGAACTTGAGGATGAGGATGAGGATGATGATGAGGATGACGAGGAGGCAAACGGCAATGATTTTTTCGATCTCCTACAAATACCCTCAGAACTCCTCGAGAACCCCCCAATATCCCAACCGCCCCAATCAACCTTACTACATTCACAATTTCTAACCTGGCTGCGCAAAGAGACGCGAGATTATTAGAGAACAAAGTCTTTTCTCAAATGCTCTCCTCGCGTAGTCTGGTCAACCTCAAACTACTAATCACACCATCCATGGCTGGTATCGGAGGCTTTGCGGGCCGTCGAGCCGACATGAAAATTTCCATGTACGGCCACTTGCCCTCCACGTGGGTCATGCCATCTGCAGCTGCGAATCTAAAGGAGCTCTCCCTATACTCCCACGAATACTGGGGCTGGTTCCCCAAGCTGGACCTCCGAGACCTGGGCGGATTGCCCAATTTGAAGATCCTGGCCTTGGGCCACTATACCTTTAGCCACCAGTGGCAGGTCGACTGGTTAGCTTCTCTTAATCTAGAGGAACTGTATTTGGATCATTGCGCAGTGCTGCACCAGGTAGAAACCTGGGAGGGGTGGGTTGATGGAAGCTCGGCTTACACCGAGGAGGATGATGGCAATAATACGCCAGTATCCGTACCGAACGAAGGATACCTTAACGCAGACTGGAGGTTCATGACGCGTGGTGAGGGTAGTGAGCTGGTCCTCTCTTACCCTCTGCGGTGGCACACAATATTCCGTCGGTGGGAGGAGTCAATGACGTCCCTCAAAGTTCTCAAGGTCGGCCTGGGCGCGTGGAGGGGCCCGCCCAAGGAGACGGTCGAGGCAAACTACCCTCGTGCAGAAGCGATGGAGAAGAGACAGAGATTTTCACACAATGCATTTAGATACTATAGATGTCCGCCTCCCGGTGGGAGAGGGGAGCAGTATCGAGAGGGCACGGGGATCTGCGAGGATCACGAGCTTGCTCTCCAGTACTTGTATTTCGAAGGGGCAGGATTTCAGACATGGGACTACTGGGATGCTCATGGGAGGGTTATGAGAAGCCAATCTGGTATTTCCTTTACCGACTGGGTATTAGAGGATGGGTTAGGAGATAAGGATCGCTTGGCACAGAAGCTCTTGGTTTCAGCGATCCAGTCGCGAGGAAAGTAATACTAATACGGGCGCTACTAGGTTGCCTGTAGTATAAACACCTAATACCACTTAATCGTTCAAAGGTTCCTTAAATACAACTGTGGCCGAGTATTCAGTGGACTATGGCCTAATTATATTGGCCCCGAACTCAACACGAAGATAATCATATTGCGTAGCAGCACAAGATCAACGGCAATTATTGGTTCCAACCATTAACTTGACGCTACGTCTGACTTGATCCGAGCACTATCGCTTTATCTGACAGCGGAATACAACAGATTCAGACTGCAATTCGATGGCATGACTCTATGAAACGTATCAACACGCATATCATAATTTTCAGGAAACAATACATATTAATCTCCACTGTTAGATACTGAGTGAACTATCTCCGGAAGTGGGTGGATATATTGCCCCTTTACCTATAATGCCGTCAGTATTGCCGCGGACTTTTGGTTCTCGCCAATATCACTCGGGTAATTCTCCGAACTTGAACTACTGACACGATATAAATAACGACGAGGAATGTCTGTTACGTCGGAAAATATATCCAAGAACACAAGCTCATAAGTTTTCTTTCACCACCACCCTGGATATCAAGGCAGGTTTCCCACCGTCTCTCTTGCCCTTCTCGTCATGGGTGTCCTTCCCGAGACAGACTCCTCCTCCTCCTCAGACCTCCGCCGAGCCAAAGACTTACCCGGACACCTATCCTGGATCCAGTCTCTTCTCTTCCATACGCTCTCCGATGATGTATACGACCATAACTACCCCGGCTCCGGCACGGACGACGATCCTTACTTGGTTGACTACCTACACAGCGACTCCCAAGACGCCATGAACTTTACTAACGGACGGAAATGGGCCATCACCATTCTCCAATCCCTGTCTACGTTTGCGGTGACATTTGCAAGCTCAGTGTACGCCAGCGGCATCCAAGGCGTCATGCAGCGCTTCGAAGTGTCCGAGGAGGTGGCCACGCTGGGGCTGTCCCTCTTCGTGCTGGGCTTCGCTTTGGGCCCGCTGATCTGGGCGCCTCTGTCCGAGGTATACGGGCGCAAGTCCATCTTCGCGATTTCGTTCGCGGCATACACGGCGTTCAGCGTGGCGGCGGCGTGCGCGCCCAACATCACGGCCCTGCTAGTTCTCCGCTTCCTTGCGAGCGCTTCTGGCTCGTCCTCGATGACCAATGCCGGAGCAGTCATCGCTGATATGTTCAACAAGAAGGAGCGTGGGATGGCCACGGGGTTGTTTGCCACAGCCCCCTTCCTGGGGCCTGCGCTTGGTAAGTGGCGGATGACCTTGCTCTATCCTGGCGCTCTTGATTCTTGGTGTGATATTTGTTTATATTGACCCGCATTGCTTCAATCTAGGACCTATTGCTGGTGGTTTTCTCGCCGAAACTGAAGGCTGGCGCTGGATCCTCGGTCTGGTAGCTATACTGAGCGGTGTCATCTGGATTGCCACGATGCTCGTCAGTCGCGAAACATATGCGCCGTTTATCCTTCGACATCGATCTAGGGCCCTCTCCCGGCTGACGGGAAGTGTATATATGTCTCGTCTTGACGCCGGAAAGCCACCCAAGACAGTGGCACAGCAGCTGTCCAAGTCCTTCACGCGGCCGTGGGTCCTGCTGTTCCGCGAGCCCATTGTCCTGCTGACATCGCTGTACATCTCCGTCATCTATGGAACACTTTACATGTTCTTTGCCGGGTTTCCCATCGTTTTCCAAGTTGCCCGGGGCTGGAGTCAGGGCATTGCCGGCCTTCCGTTCGTGAGCGTCGCCGTTGGTGTCTGCCTCGCCACACTCATAGGCGGTGTGGACAGCAAGCGTTATGGGCGTCTGTGCGAGGCGGCCGAAGAAGAGGGTTCGACAGTCGAGCCTGAAGCCAGGCTGTATCCGGCCATGGCGGGCTCTCTTGTCCTTCCGGTTGGTTTGTTCCTGTTCGCGTGGACGACGTATCCGTCTGTGCATTGGATCGTGCCCACCATCGGCGCCATGTTCTTCGCATGCGGACTTGTTATGGTCTTCATCTCGCTGATAAGCTACTTGGTCGACTCTTGTACGTTTCTGGTCCTCTCGGCGTCATCATCTGCAGTAATTGACATGTTGACCGGTTTACAGATGTCCTCTATGCTGCTTCCGTGATGGCAGCCAATTCGGTGATACGGTCCTTGATTGGCTCCGCGTTCCCGCTGTTTACCGCTCGGATGTACGAGAATCTCGGAAATCAATGGGCGAGCTCCATCCCTGCATTCTTGGTGCTTGGGTGCCTACCTTTCCCATTCTTGTTCTACAAGTACGGTTCACAGATAAGGTCTAAGTGCAAGTATGCTTCTGAAGCGGCCAAAGTAGCACAGATGATGCGCCGCCCGCAAGCTATTGTGGTCGGAGGAGAGCCAAATAGACCGGAGGAGGCTTAACGGGCTGTTTGACGAGAGATTGTGAACGAGGAGGCTATGGTACGGCCTGTGCTACAGCTACACAGTTGCGTGGGGGACATAAAGGCGACATAAAGGCATAGATGGCGTTTATGCAGAGGGCCAACTCTCTTTTGTTGTGTGTTTCTACTGAATAAGATTGAATTGGGAGAGGAGAAAAGACATTTGCAAGATACCGTTAATAGATTTCTACACGTTTAATAAAGACTGGGACATATGCAGTGCCACGGTGCCACTTCCTTCCAAAGACAACTCACGTTAATTAATTTCAATCAGTGAACTCCAGGTCACCAACCTGCCACTCATCCAAGAAATCAAACCCTAGAAAGTCTACATTGGGGGACAGGTTATTCACGGGCGGCTCTACTTGAGACGAATCTGCGCCCATCTGTCCGCGCGGCGAAGAGTAAGCGTCTATGGCGTCGTCTTGCGGCTGCGGCCGTATGGGTTCTTGATGTAGGTTGCTGAGCGAAATCAAGGACAATTTCTTCCTTGCAAGAACTTCTTCAAATACTGGAAGTGCTCTTTTCAGTGCAGGTATTTCCTTTCCGTGGTTGAGAATAATCATTATCTGGCTGATGGATATCCGAGCCATGGAACGTATGAGGTCTGTTTCGGTTGGGTCAAGAGCCGATTCGATATGCAGAGCGAGCAGAGCGGCTAGCGTAGTGATACTGACAACGCTGTTGTTAGCACGAGGGCATCTACTAGATGTACAAAGAAGGGAAAATAGGAGACGAGTTGGGGCACTCACAAAGACATGGGGAAATTCTGAAGGGTGCCACTACTGAACACCCTCATCGCAACCATGTCTAGCTCTAGGATGGCTGACCGCAGCCGTACTTTGACCCATTCGCTCCGGTCCGTATGCTGGGATTGCTGCCAAACACGTCGCATAAGACGGTACAAGACACACTCAAACCGATAGCTCATAGCTTGTATATTCAAATAGTAGACGTCAGTTCCAGTATCCTCGCTGACATGCATCTTGATAGCGAGGGATTTGCGCCAAATATCGAGTGAGTGCATAACTAGGCGAGGATCTTGCTCTGGCCTGTTCATCAGATCGGACAAGCACTGCCCACCTAAAGGGTGTCAGTTATGCTTATGGTAAATATTAGTTGCAGAAGAAAATGGGAAAGCAGAATACAAAATAGACAGGAAAAACACTCACATATTAGAGATAACTCGCAATGGATGATGGGTAAAGCTTTTTGCTGAGGAGTGACAGCAGATAGCAGGCCGCCGGACGATGCTGCGGAGAGATCATCTGCTTCCCAGTCATCTTCCGTCCTCGGCTTGATTTCAGGGGTATTTCCCAGCAGTCTATGGCGCCTGGTATTGGCAAAAACGTGAAATACGTCTAAACACTGCTTCACTACATTTAGCATAACTCAAGCAGACAAAAGTATGGCAATCAGTAGAGAGACTTGCGTAGAGAGCCCACCACATCCTTCGGTACAGCTTCAAGACTCGTCGAGGTTTACTTTCTCGAACACAGCTATGCAAGAGCTTGTTGTCAATTCTTATACGTTTAATACATAACATAGGTGGCATAGTCCGGGAGAGAGGCACGTACGAATCGCGTAGATTAAGTTTGGTGGCTAGATTGATGGCGTTGTGGAACCAGTAGCCAAAGTCCCGGCTCGTGGGGTGGTCCAAAATCACCGTGCACAAGATGATGGATCCTTGTAGCATCACCAACGGGTCGTCGTCACCGATAAGGTCATGGAGCAGATTGGCCTTGGCAAAGAATGACGCTTGCGCAGCTGAGCGGCTGGAAAAGCCACAGGCCGATAGCACATCTACTGGTGCGTGTAGGCTGGCTGGCGTCAGCATAACTCGGAGTAGGAACAAAGAGCAGTCCCCAGACTCGTATCCGCGGATAAACTCGGCTCTGTTTATCACAGGAAGAAAAGGGTGTACGTGGTCAAAGTATGCCTTGACGAGGGCATCTCTATTCATTCTGTCTGTGAGTAAGACGAGGATAGATAATGAAAAAAGAGGATGCCAAGATTGTCTTACAAGTGATGTTGTGGAGGTAGATCAAAGACCCCCTTCTTGCCAAGATATTCGTTGTCAATGTCATCCAATTGGGGGAGCCTGGCCCAAGTATAGTTGCGAGGAGTAAGACTGGCTTGAAACTCTGAACGATACGGGGCGTCGGAAGCGGAATGAAGTGGACTTGATGCTGCAGATGCTTTTACGGCATCGTTTAGAATGTTGATGTAGAGCAGATCTGGATCAGTCTGGTGTGGGCTTTCATAGTCCGGGGAATCGGCATTAGCGGGGTATTGTGTTTGATTAGATTGATAGAGTTCATCTGAAGTATTGCTGTTGAAGGTAGCCGGGTTGCTTATAGTCTATCAACCGGTATCAGATGTTCTGTGCTATCGCTAAAGGAATAGACGGAAAGGTAGAACGCAGGGCAACTTCGCGTGGTATTAGAGTGGGAGCTTGTAAAAAGAGCATTACCTTCCTAGTAAGTCCATCTCAAGTTAGCACACTCTTGATGAAATTTAAGCCATCAGGTCAAATTACAACTAACTTGGTCCGGGTCTTACGGGTCGGCAGTACACAGTCATCGATACACTGCCTAGCGGAACAGCTACCACAGGGGAGGCCAATCACGGCCGCATCGCACTTAATCTTGCGCGAACGGCAGGGCACGCAGGTTTTGTTGACTTTGAGCGCCCGCTTTCGGAGCTTGCCCGTCCTCTGAGGCTCACTGTTAGCGGCAGAAGTATCCATTAATCCGATTGAAGTGTATCGCGTTAACCTGGCCGATCAGGGCTTACGTGTCGACGAGACGGAGTTTTCTATTTATGTTTTGAGATTTCGGCGATAAGTCGAAGTCGTACGTCAGCTCGGCATTTTGTATATTGCCGAGCCCAAACCCGCCTTCAATGGGTTGCTCCGAGAGAATATGCCGGAAACCCAGACCATCAAGAAATACATGGATGGGCGCGCATTTTGTGCTGACTGGCCCGGATATGCAACCTCAATGACCTTGATCGCTGTTGCGAATTTGCAAATGGGCTGCTGCGTTGGTGGCGTAGAGGGTTGCGTGGGAGACGAGCAAGATGGTGAAGTAGGCGAGAGACAGCCCCTCGCAGGCAGTGGGCTTCATTTTCTCATTGTGTGCTGTAAGATGCATATGGATTGGAATTGAGAAATGGGTAGATGTGTTTGGCACTTTGGACTTCTCATTGTCTGAATGAAGTATGCTGAACGGTCCGATAAAGCTGCGCCTAGAGGCAGTCAAATAATTCAATTTTTTTGCGCCTGTAGAAATGGCGAGAGGGTTCGTATTTGGTGAGAAACATGTGGGCATAAATAGTTGTGATTAATATAGGCTAGATTATCAACTTCAAGCTATAGCGCTAACAATGAAGCCAACAGACAGGAGAACGTACTTGTCCAATAATCCGGTGGAATGTATTACGAACAAGGAATAATTGTATCATTAATACTATTGGAGCATACCAGAACCCATGAGCGACTTGGACGCAGAACGTAGGAACGTTGAGTTGTGTCAACGTTTGGGGTATTCAGAGTAACGGTGAGCGTTAACCAGGGGGATTCCGTATAGAGTTGGAACAAGAAGATATGCTAATTATAGGATGCTGAAACCTATCAAACTCAAGGATACGCCAGCAGTATCCATTATGAGGCAGAAGTAAGCAGCCAAGAGCTGACAACAGACATAAGCCTTAACTGTATCGTCAAGGAAATCACAGACCAATGCAAACTCGCGTAGATCGTGCCCATGTTGAGTTACTTAGCAAGGCAGAAACCGCAGTTCATAGGCAACTACGTGAATTACCAGCCCCCTTTTGAATCTCCGACCAATAAGTGAGATCAGAGTTGCATCCAGTGGAGTGGCAAAGTGTATAAATGCTGACACCGTACAAGGCCGCCCTGGCCAAAGTGGACCTCCTTGCTGCCTGATGGTCCGCCCGTTGTGCATTATTTATTTAGAATAGATTCTTTCTTTTACTCTAATTCATTCAAACTCTCATGTCCTTTCTCTACTAGCCCCGTCTCATTATTTATAAGAGGACAACGTTCAAGATGGCGACTATTGATTCCACCGACGGCCTGGTAGAGACCAGCGCTCGTGATGGCGGCCAAGACAGCAGCAAAACAGACTTGGACGGGCTTCCTGGCCAATTCGAATCACCTGTCGGACTCATTGAAATTTCTGGCACTGATGATGATGACTCACAGTCTGAGGATGCGCTGCCAACGCCACCGGAGTCCGACGATGCACCGTCGCCCAACTTGACTCCCTCGCAACCAAAAGATCTGGGATGGCCTACAGAAACAGAAGAAGCAGTCAATCCAGAGGCAGAATCGGCAAAGGAAAGCCATGAGCCGGAGCTGGATGCCCCTGATGAGCAGGAGAATAAGGCTCAAGTTGTTGAAGGCGGCGACAATAATGAGAATGAAAACAGAGACGGGAAAGAGGAGGAAAAGGAGCAGGCCGATGAAAATGAAGTCACTCGCAATGGCGACGGAGATGAGGAGCAGGACAGCAATGAGGAGGAGCAAGAAAAGGTGCAACCGGATGGCGGTGAAGATGAGAGCAAGGAGAGCAAAGAGGAGAACAAAGAAAATGGAGGGGAGAGCAAAGAAAATGAAGAGGAGAGCAAGGACAACAACACCAACGAAGAGGTTTCAGAAGACACTGCGGCAAAGGAACTGGAATCTTGGGCTCGCACCCTCGTCGAGGATGAAGATCCCGAATCCATGATGGACGATTCGCCATCTCGACTTGAATGGTTGCGCTTGAAACGAGAAGACAACCAGGAGAATGTTCATCTGGATAAAATCATGTCAATGGTCGGCCATGAAAAGGTCAAGGCCCATTTTCTCGCCATGAAGATGCGCATGGACATGGCCAAGCGCTGGAAGGTGGACGTCGAGGAGCCAAAAGCGGACTTGATTCTTTATGGCAACGATGGGACCGGTTAGTAGGAGATCTTCCCCTTATTATTCCCCGACCAGATAGTAACTTACTGACTTATGACTGTTAGGAAAAAGAAGGATTGCGCAGATTTACGCTGAGTTTCTTTATAGCATAGGTGCTATTGCGCATCGCACTTTTGAAAGAAACTCGGGGTACTCTTTGGAAGATAATGGAAGCAAGGCAACGGTACGACTTCCTCCTTTACCTCAATACTTACTGAGACTCCTTATACCCTATTTTTGTGTACCGGACTGATTTGATGGTTTGATTATTGCTTAGGTTACATTCTTCGACCAGGCAGACAAGATAGATCGAACAACCGAAGTCCCCGCTATCCTCGACATAGTGGAAAAGAGAAGTGACCCAGTCGTTCTGATTTTTTCTTTCGCAAATTTGTCAGAGGACTCCAAGAATGCACTTTACAGCACCTCCAGGTGCCGGAACCGTCTTCCTGACCCAATTGCTCTCGAGAACTACAACGAGAACGAGGTGTTTCAGCTTCTCAAACGAATGGCCAAGACAAGACCCGATTTCGAGCATGTCCAAGAGGAGGAAAGAGATGCAATCCTCCGCTTTTTGGCCCGAAAAATCCGACAAGGTAGCGAGGGCGCCATGTCGAAAAAATTTGCCAACATCTATACTCTGAAACAGGAACTCGACAAAATGACTGTGCGATGGAAACGACGAACATTACGGGAGCTGGCAGAATGGTCCAAGAACTACGCGTCTACCCAGGGGTGTGAAGTGGACGAAAAGAAGATTGAAGAGCAGAGGATGAAGCTGGGCGGTGTCACACTTGACGATGCAATCGGGCCCAATCCGCCCGATGTGAGGAATGTGAGCAAGGCTTGGAAGACGATTCAAGGCATGGTTGGCTTGAAGTCTGTGAAGAAAGAGATTGAGCATCTCTTCAACCTAGCCCAGTTCAATCACAAACGTGAGCGCCAAGGGAAGCCTGGACTCCCCATTCCTCTTAACCGCTGTTTCTTGGGAGAACCTGGAGTTGGAAAGACAACGGTCGCAAGACTCTTCGCCAGCATTGTGAAAGAGTTGGGTCTCGTATCCAAAGGACAAGTAATTTTGAAGACTCCCAACGACCTAATCGGCGAGTATATCGGCGAGTCCGAGAAATACACCAGGGATGCGCTAGAAAAGGCCCAGGGGAATGTTCTCATCATCGATGATGCACACATGCTGTACAGGAGCAATGGATGTGGGAGAAATAGCTCAGATCAATATCGCGCTGGCATTATTGATACACTAGTGGCCAACATTACCCCTGGGGAGGACAGATGCGTCATTCTCTGTGGATATCCTCAACAGATGGAAGAGATGATTCTCAACAGCAACCCCGGGCTGCAGAGGCGCTTCCCCATGGAGAATGCGCTTCGGTTTCACAACTACAACGATGACGAGCTCTGCCAGATCCTTGATCTAAAGCTAGCTCAGGATCAAGTGGCCGCCTCCGATCATGCGCTCAAGGTGGCCCGTCAAGTATTGAGCCGGAACCGAACGAGACCGCGCTTCGGTAACGGAGGCGACGTAGAAAACCTGCTCTGTCGGGCGAGGCTCCGGCAAGTTGAACGGCTACGTGCATTGAACGAAAATTACATATTCGAAATGCAGGAAGATCTGCTGGGACCAGAAGACTTCGACCCTGATTTTGACAGGTCTACGCGTGCGGATAAGAACCGTGATGACGTTTTCCGCGGTATGGTCGGATTCGAAGAGATCGTGAAGCAATTCCGAGGGTACCAGAAGATGGCGGATGGAATGCAGTTTTTTGACGTCGATCCGAGACCACACATCCCATGGGCTTTTGTTTTCAAAGGACCCCCAGGAACTGGCAAAACGTACGTATATCTCCCCCTTCATCTTTGACTAGTGACTATTCCTCCTTCGTGGTTCTTGTTGCTAACTTTCTTTTAGAACGACAGCTAGGAAGGTAGGCAAGCTCTTCTATGACATGGGCTTCCTCTCGGCTGATGAAGTCATTGTCTGCTCGGTTTCTGACCTCATTGGGGAGTATTCAGGCCAGACCGGGCCAAAAGTGCTGGCTCAGTTTGAACAGGGCCTCGGCAAGGTCTTGTTCATCGACGAAGCCTACCGCCTCCAGGGAGGCTGCAGCTCGTTTCACAATGAGGCGATCGGAGAACTTGTCGATATAATGACAAAGCCACGCTATGTAGGAAATATGGTTGTCATCCTGGCTGGATACGGAGATGACATGGAGAACCTTCTGGCGTCTAACCAGGGACTTCGGAGCCGATTCCCTACGCACATTGTTTTCCCACATATGACGCCTGGCCATTGCTTGCAACACCTCATACACACGCTTTCTAAACTGAATATCACATTTTGTGATGACAATCTTGAAGACAGTACAAGCGCCAAGGGAGATATAGTCGCTGAAGCGTTCAGGCAACTGATACGTACCAAGGGATGGGCAAACGGCCGTGATGTGGAAACTATTGCCAAGAATATCATTGGATTTGTCTTTATGAAGGCAGCTGAAGAGAAAGCTTCCGGAAAACCAAGCCTTAGTGTTTCTTTTCCAGATCTGGTGCGGTTCTTGCTAGAGATGTTGAGAGAACGAAATAACATTAAAGGGAGCAGTCCTGACCCACCAGCACTGAAGGATTTAGCTCGGAGGGCTGGTTTGGTCTATCATTGATTGTAGATAATGCCTAGGAATTTATATTTCTCTAAGCAACGCTACGGTCGTGCGTCTAGTCATACTGGGCTTTGATTCGAAAGACATCAGTCGATGTTTGTTTGTTCTTGTTGACATTTGCTTACTCTAGGGTGCTTGGCATATTATCGAACGAAATGATACAACTACAAAATACCATGTCTTATAACCTGATATATTCCATGATATGAGAATCAATAACTCAGAACTGGGCCATCAAGTTGTCCTCATCGCGGACACAGGCAATATCTCAAAGCGGTCCAATTTGATCCAGTCGAGCGTTCTGATAAGTTCTTTGCCAGCTTGCACCATCCGACCATGTAGCTCTTCGCTTCCGACACTCTCCCCGTCCCGCCAATGAAAGCACCCCCGACTTCGGTTCCACACCAGAGCCATGTTACTTTGCGGGCTCGCAAGCTCCCACCTTCCCCCTAATGTTTGGACATGGTCCTCGTCCCTAGAGCCCGGCTGGATCCCAACGATGACGTACAGCGTCTCCATGAGAAACAAGCTCAACAACTCGGCCGGAATTCTGCTGTCTTGATACAGCACCTCTTCGGGCACCGCTATACGAGCCAAGTTTGGCTCGGAGCAGCAAATGTGCCCGAACATGCTCGGGAGGGAGGAGGAAAGTTGATTGATTTCATCGGATGGGATGTAGACCGTATCGCGGTTCATGTCGTACGGGCGTAAAAACACATGGGTTTGGGTATCCTCACAGAGAGCCATTAGAATCCCCTGCTCTCGGATCCAGGCAGCGGCGATACGATTCGCCTCGGATTGACGAAGAAGAGAGGGACCTCGAGGTAGACATCGGCGAGACTGCTCTGGTGGGAGATCAAGTTCCACCCGTCGTTTTCTGAGCGGCCCGACCCTATCCCGTCGGAGCCAGTAAGAGGGGTAGAGATGCTGCGACGTCTGGTGTAGGAGTACAATGTTGGTGCATTGTCAGGAAGTGCTTGATGCCATATCACATGGCGAAGTTCTGGGGGAAGACGGGGAAAAAGAACGAAAGACGACAAATGTGGTATCATTATCACCAAGGTAGAATGATTTTAGTGTGTGAAAATAATCGGCGAGAAAGTCTTGACAACGTTCTGTTGTACGTTGTATTTTTAACGAACACCGCCATTTATTTTGGGACGACTTACGTGGAGGACGTGGCTTGGCGATGAATGTTACTTGTAACTATGACGACGTATATTCATGCAATGAAATGGCCACGGGGGCTTGGCTCCAACTTTGGCTTTTACAAGATACCTGGAACCAGGCTTGGGAATGTACCGTGTCCTTCCACTGAGTGGTCCATTAATCTGATCATCGGGTTACTCGGTCACTACTACTGTCAGCGTCTTTCGACCTTTGGTTCTAGCCACGTGCTGTAGTAGGCTTGATGTAACCTCAGCCCGGTCGCGACGTGGCGAAAGCATTGTATCACCTACATAACGAAGGGCAGATAGGTTGGTCTCTTACCCGACGGCTGAGCCTACGTGCATCATCCAGAGACACACCGCTTTCAAGGTCTAGAATGGTAAACGATGTCCGTACATTATTTCAATTAGACTTCAGGTCATCTGCGCTTCCTCGAAGGGGGATCGCAGCTGTTAGAAAGAGGAGAAGCGAATAGTGGCAATATCTTCAGGTTCTATAATGCAATTAACTATCACCTGGGGCTCAAAACCTTGGAGTACTAATAGATCCAATCACGGCAGTAATTCCCTAGCTAAACGCCTTAAGAATAGGCATTAAGGAGATGATGCGTAGGTAGTGGCCGGCTGTGAGCAGTGAGACATCAGTACAGGTGAGAGAGTTTGAGTACAAAGTTTAATCTCTCCTTCATCTAGCTTTATACTTATTATCAGTCTAAATACTTTGATGAACTAAACTCGAGGACACCAACTTCAGAGCACTTACACTGACACATACGCAGCCTTGAACATATTATACTAAACACAATCTCAGCGCCTTCGCTCAAAGACAATAAGATTATATGGACCGAGGTGATAATCATAAGATTAGCACTAGCGATCCGAAGTACCGGTATACTCGTTTTACAAAGGCCGTCCCAATCAGCCAGATTGATCATATTTAATCAAAACCAAGCGACAAAGCGACACCTGTATGAAATAGCGAAAAGCAGAGTAAGTATCTAGTCTCGGGTATAAGGCTCATTCATAGACTAGAAACACATAAAGGGATAAGATGAATAAGTTAACAAAGAGGCTTAGAAAGTAGCTTCAATGCAATCTTGTTCACAAAATTAGCCCCACAGGAAAGAAAAGTTCTCAGGGTCTTACGATGCAATGCTGGATCCCGCTAACATCTTCTAGAAAGCAAGTGCTACATTGTGTAAATTTACCTGACGATTAAACAGCCCCCGTTCCCTGATACTATACCTTGAGTTTCAATTGATGATGATGTTTCTATTTTCCCACCCACGGCACGGTGTCGACGCCGACGCGTGCACGAATGGTCGGACCTTGCGCTAGGCAAAATGGAACCTCTCCGAGATGCATCATATAAATGCTTAGATATTGAGGTCTCAGACACAAAGAGTAAGATCAAATGACTTCTTAGTCTGTTGCAAGCTAAAATCCAATTATAGCATACCACATACCACCCCTTAAGATAATGGGAGCGGCCACAAACCAAACCACGCTCCCTGGAAGAGACGTTTGCTTTGTCCAAGACGATGCTCAGCGAACAGTGACTGCGTTGACTAGTGAAAAAAGACCAGTTTTTAGTGTACTACGTTAAGATGGTGATTGTTTGCCGAAAATAGCAACAAATATGTATATACTTAAGACGTTGTTGCTCCACTGGCTTGGGGTAAATCCTCCGTCTTCCTATAGCCTCTTGTCACTTTAAACCCTGGGACCGAGAGGAAGTATCCGACAGTCGAAGGCATAAGTTCGGCGTATTTTACGACCTTTAAGTGTCCAGAGGAATTACATACCACGTTGGTTAAATACCGTCTTCAGGACGTCCGTTTTGATCCTAAAGAGAGAAAGACACAATGGCTAGCGAGAGAGGAGATTTCCCCCCTGTTTAGGCAACTTCCGGTTGAGATCCAATTAAAGATTTGGACAGCGGCATTAGAGAATGTCTGGGTTGGCGTTTGTCCGGGGAAGACCCAGTTTCGATGGAATCCGGCATTAGCCATGTCAAGGGTTTGCAAAATAGCACGAGAGCATGTCAAAAAGACCCATCACTATCGGTTGGTACGATGCGGCAGATTCCACCGCCCCGGCAAACTCTGGGATGTCGTCCCTACAAATCCGGACACCGATACCTTCATCATACCAATCCATGGTCGTGGGCATGCCCCTCTCCCGCGAAATGTTGATCTTCAGCAAAGCTCAAACCATACTGGTGATACTTCCGAAATGGTTCAACACATGAGAAAATTGATTCTCTTTGAAACAACAATGAATCCCATACGGGCAATGTTTGCGGAGGCTGTGCCAATTGACCAATTGCTGTCAGAGCTCAATGTTCCGCCACAAACGGCATTGGCGCTGGCGCAGCCTGAGCCTCAGGATGAGCTCATCCCCGTTGATCCAGATTGGTCCAAAAGATTCCCCAAACTAAATGATTTAACCTATGTCACAAGAAAGACACATTACAGCTGGTGGATAGGTGGCGAATACCGCGTGCATGGGCCCGATGTTGTGAGTAGGCCAGCTGAAGGCTGTGAGTGGTATGGGGAGCCCCAAGACAACATAAAGGCGGCCTGGGTTGAAGATTATCTGGGGAAACGAGAAAAGAGAACAAAGCTCAACAGCAGTGGAAGCTGCCAGAGCCCGACAACTCAACTCAATGAAGAGGCGCTCAAATATTATGAGAAGATTGGTATTTGCGATGATACAGGAACAAGTTGGGCATTCGACGAAGAGAACTCTTTCAAAAAGAATATTTGGCACCTCGCGTTGAAACGCCGCAAGGGCGATGACCCGAATTCTAGCAAGCCAGAGTACTTAAGTCCTACACGTTTCAAGAGCATCGATATGAGCTTTTCCCGCGATGTTTCGGCGGTGGTGCCAAGGATTGGACTTCGTGGATATTCCTACAACGCCAGCTCTTGTGGTGGGTTTTGGGCAGGCTACAGGCTTTATCTCGGAAATCGCCCTCGACTCGAATTCTCACCTCTGGTCTGGGATGATGTCAAAGAGTATATGGATTCGTTTCAGACATATGAAGACAACAACCCGGATAGAAACTTCTTCAGCGAATCACGTTCACATGAAACGTATTTAAGAAGCTTTTACAGGGTGGAGGGTATCGAACCCAGCTCTCCGGAAATGATCGTCAAAATAAGCATCATCAGACCTGGGGAAGAGGCGCCCCCTTCACACCCACATCATTGCTGGGAACCAGTGGCGGGTGACTTCAGCAACTGTGGTGATCTTCAAGGCGTTGATTGGCGTCTGCCAGTCCCTATTAGTCCCCCACCCTCTGAGAAGGAATTCAAGAAGTTCATGGCACCCGGGTTCAACAGACGTGTTTCCGACAAAGATAAGCTACTCCTGTGCGAGCGAGAGGAGAAACTACTGAAAAGCCTCAACAGGCTTAGAATTCGACGGATATTCGATCAGGTCATGAGTGAAATGCATTTGAATCACCCCTCCGACTTCCCAATTCCACGTCATTTCCATGAGGGCAAGGCCCCCCAGAAAGTACAACTTGATAGGAAGTCGCTATTTGGAATGATGAATTTGGACTGAAATAAGCATACAGTTGTAGCTCCCTTTTTTCGATGGAAAAGGTTGGTCTACGGGTAGAGGTGACAAAAGAGGATTATATTTAAAGTGGGAGCATTCTAGGTAGCGGCAAGGCACAAGTACTTTTTGACAGAATTGGCTACTGGGTATTAATTGGGGAATACTACTATTTGAACTGTAATGCACTCGGGATTAGCGGATGATCCCATATGACTGAAGGTACTACCTAACAATTTTCTCAGTGGTTGCTTTCCATTAAATTCTACATGGTACCGTGCTGAGCCATATCCGGGGTAGCCTCACGTTGAAAGACCCCTCTTGTTAGCATATTGCGCTGTTAATGAGAAATTCCAAAAACAAAACCTTTTAATAAGCAAGCTTAGCTAGGCTCTGCCCCGTTAACACACCTAGTACTAGGCAGCACATGTTGGACAGGCTACTATGGAAGCAGGTAATGCAGGCAAACACTGCAACAGAAAGTATTCACCGCTACTCGCTATCTTGCTCGAGAGGGATCTCCTCAAAGTCAACATCCACCTTGTGCAGCTCAAGCAGCACGTTGTCAATGAACCAGATGCTCAGATCCACCTTTTCATCATAAGTTCTCTGTCCAAGACGTAAGTCGCTTACAGTTAGACATGCACGGACGACTGCGCTGAAGCGGTGTCCGAGATCATCAAGCTCGTTGCTACAAGCTCAATCAGACTCTGCATCGATAGGTCGGATGGATTGAGAAACGGGCCAACGGTCCACAGTCTTCCACGCTGACGAGTCTTATTCTGCTGCTTGAGAAAGGAGTTGGTAGAGCCAAGCTCGAGGAGGCAAATGCCAAGATTTCGGATGTCATTCTTCATGGTTTTCTCTTCACGTCGAGCCATTTGGTAGTACCGTTGAAAGAGAGAGGTCCGTCTGATGTGTTCCATCCCCAGTAACCAGATGGGTTGCAGAGGAATCCGTGGAGGAGGGGCTGGGTGACTGAGGCAACCAGTACACAGTCGGGCATAATGCTTCCATGCTGGACGTTGTAAACATGCAGACCATGGACAGCTTCGGCAAGGCGGCGAGCAAACACTGCATTTTCTGAAGGTACAACAAGTTTCCCCTCCCACAGCGATGTTCGAAGGGTACTCCACTGCTCCAGTCTCTTTGTCTCGAAGACCAGGGGCGTGGGCGTTTGATGATCGACTGGCAGGATAGCAACAGCATTCATCAGAGACGACGAAAGGGCCGCGGCGTTTTTGAGCCGGATGGAAAGGTTGCTTCCCTCGGGAGAGCTATTCAACAAAGATGGATCCTCACGATCAACAAACAATCCGTGTCCGTCGATAATGATATCCGTTCCTCGGTTTTGGTTATACTGATGTCGTAGAGTTGAGTTGTGAGTGGGGGTATAGCCATGGATAGGTTGAGCAAGGGTCGTGGGTTGGCCGTTCAAGGTGTGGTCGGGTAGGCACTCGATCAACGGTGTAGGGTTATCAACGTAGATTGCAAATAGAAACCAATAGCGATCGAACTTGTAGCTCCAGTCTTCCAATACATGCAGCAGTCCCTCAATCGTGTTCTGGGGTCGGCCAAGTGTCGAATAAAGTTCCGTCACTAGACAAGCCAGCCGATTGTAGTGCGTTTGCGTTGGGCGGATGTCGGTGCCAAGAATGAAGGAGAATTGTTTCATGATCTTGAGTGTGTAGCTCGCAATCTTTTGACGAGTCTCACGGACCATGTCGTTGACATTCGGGGTAAGTGCGTACTGGTTATGAAGTCTGTTGACCGCGCTTCCCGTGCAGATGATGTCAGCAAGGCCACAGTTCAAAACGATCTGAAATCGGCCGATCAATATTTACATACTTTTTACATCGGGTCGTGTAGTAGGTGAGATTTCTTAGGGCTTGCTGGGAAGCCTTGAGAGGCATGGGGTCCATTTTGCTCCGGTGCGGTTGGGTACGGTACCGTTGCAGTGTATCCGCTAAGAGGAATGTATGCGAGGCTCTAAGAACGAAGACAAGTTAAGTTAAAGTAATGACACCACAGTTGTAAGGAAAGAAGACGTAGTGTACGGTGAACAGGCGCCTTGGATTGGAAGATGCCCTTGTCTTCGCTTCTTTGTTGTCGGAGACGACCCCTCTTATACCCGACTCACAGGCTTAATCATGCACCCTTCGTTCCCCATTAGTCGCAAGAGATGCTCAAGCAAAAGGCGAACCAGTCCGGACTGTCTTACCGTTCCAGGAAATCTTTCCGAGAATGACGGCAAAGGGTAATCACTCATAGCTGCAAGGTGATGTGGTTGCAGTCACATCTAATACCATGGACATGAGGAGGCTTGACCCACTGTCCACAGCAGAATAAGAGGCCTAGACAACTTTCCCGACGGGTGTATGACAGAAAGTACCCTTGTATCCTCTGCAGAGTTTGTCCACCCTAGGTAGGAAGGGGCATAGTTGGACGAGATGTACGTCCCCATCGCCTTTAATTACCAATGTGGTATGCAGTGCCGAGTGAAATCCGTTCATTGCTCACTAAACACAGCTAATGTATCCTATGCCACTTTTGAGAGATGTATCACAAGAAATCTTACACCTCTCTTTGACGCAAGCCGCCAAAACCTTGGGAATCATAATTCATAATGAAACCATTAAGCTGGGAAGAATACAAGATACGATCGCTCATATTTCAAGGCAAGTCACCAAACATTCTACTCGCATATCTTGGAGAGAGAGGTTTGCCATACCAACCCCTTTTCGCCACGTAGGTCGCAGGCCGTGAGGTCGGAACATTTGAGGGCAATGTCATCTGTGTCCCCTGCGGACTGACTGTAGATCATGACCCCTTGAAACCAGCCACACGGCTACCTTCACCGGATGATCCGTAGCCTAGCCGTACTGGGAAGACACAATAAGGTGCTTATCCGTTGAATGATGCACCTCAATTACACAGGTTTGAAGTTGGATTAGGAGTATCCATGATGCCCAAGGAAAATGAACATTGTCATCCCTTGTGTTGCAGCATTTCCTCAAGGAGCTACAATTCCGAGCCGAACACACGAGTGGCAATTACTGACGTGCATGAGTGGCTGATATAGTCCCGGAAAGCTGAATATGCTGTATAAGGCGAAGGCTTGCACTGCCCCAGGGCCTGTCTCAGCCATATCACATCACATGCATGCCTCTTTCCTATAGGACGACGACAAGCAGAACTATGGCCAGCTAACAACATGCTAACATCCAAATGATGTGGGACAACAAGTGTGCAACATTTTGGGCGGAGAATGGTGACAGATGGCCGTGCTAGCCTTGTGTAACCAATTGCTTCCCTGATCTCCGACACGTAAGTTGGTTGCCTGTCCTGTCCCCATGACATGAGAACCCACCCTGTGCAACCAAAACAGCCCGCAAAGCAACCTGCGGCAAGGTGAACATGGTTGAGGGGGAGCTGAGGAGCGTCCTTGGCCATCTTGGTTTGCCTTGCTTAGCACATGCGGAATCTAACCAGGAAACATGATACAGTGCCCTACGTTGGGCTTCTGAGTTGAAATCAAACGCAGCCGTCGTCCTATCCCGTATGTAGACATATGCCACTGCCCAACTCACCGCTTCATAACTTCGCCTCTCCACAGCCTCTTCGAGCTGGTATTCGTAAGATTAGTGTGACCATCTCGACGAATAACAAGAGTGATATCTGAGTTTGCAAGTCTTGACGTGTGCGGAGTAAGCCACAGTGATTGTGACAGGACACAGCAGGCGGAGACAATAGACCCACCTTGTGATTTTCGAGCCCGCTGTCTTTCGCTGGCGAGCTGCATGGTTAAACTGAAGTAGTCACGTCTCAGGATCTGCAAGAACGCGGCTGGTGAGGAGCAGCATGAACGGCCCCAGATCTCTAGGGGGCAAGAGGCCCGTCCCGGCATACGGCTTGACGTCACGCACCGAAGCTTAAAATCCAGGCAATAATTTACTGCTAGGCCCAGTGGTGTAGTGGTTAATGTGAGAGAGACTGGTTTCATCTTGGCGAAGGTACCGTCCCTCGTTCGAACGCAGACTCAGTGACCCTCTTTATAGAGCTCAACCCTTTAGTCAGCGATGCCCACGCTTTTATCACGTATGCAATGTGTGTCTGGTGCCTAGGTATCTTCGCGGCAATGTCTTTTTCCAATGTGTGTTAGATAGCCCATATCCTAGACAGGCAACTCACTTGATTGATTGACGGTTTACTGCTAGTAGAGCAAGGGTGGGAGCTGGTTGAGGTGCTTGAGGGTCTACGGTGCAGCAGCCAGAGTGCTAATTCACGTTTGCTGATGTACGACTATGAGCCCGCTGGTAGCACCTCAGCTCCTGAGGATAGACGAATATCAAAAGGACATCCACGTCCTTGAATCTTGAATCTTGAGTGACCTATACCGGCCGCGAATGCATCCACCAGAGTGCTTTGATATGAATGAAGTAGGGCTCTTAGAGGCGAGAGTCGCAGCCACCAAGCTATAGATGGATAGCACTGGTCCTTAAAAAAATAGGAGCTTGGAGTGGGAGATCTGCGTACCTGATACGCAGCTTCGCTTGGAGGAAGGGCCAATTGGCGCCGATTTGTTGCAACTTAATGTCTGTGAAAGTACGGCGATACAATCCTTGGTTCGTTTGCATACCGAATTGATCTCTCTTCTCTGAGTTAACATTGTCATCATCAATTTCTACATACATGACCTCTGGTCAGTATTAAATTAATAGTGACGGTAAACCTAACGATACTCCAGGCTTGAGTAAACGAGAGCCGCGTGGAATCAATTTTAACGAAGCATGCCCTTATACTTCAATTATCTTTCACTAACTACTCAACATTCCTATGTAAAACATTCTTTCCTGATTCATTTCGTTACGAAAGCCCTCAGGCAGCTCATGGTTCAACTGCTCGTCCGTCTCAACCACCATAGAGCCTGATGTGAAGGAGATGGATGTCGCTTCCCTACAGAAGGTAGACACCAGTTGGTTTGAAGTTTAGATATGGAACGGTACGCCTGCTAGGTCAAAGTAACACTGCTTCCTGAAAATCGCGTGGGTGTTTTCTGCAAGTGAGGTCTGGAGTCCCTGACAAGCAGAGCGAACTCGATCTACCAACGAGTCGATGAGACGAGTGAATGCACCGCGCGCGTGAGCGACAGCAAAATCAGAGCTCTCAAAGGATCGGATGCCCACTTAGAAAAAAATCATTGCGGATTAAATGAGCTATTCCAAAGATAACTTTGACTACGAGGCCATCGTACTGGGCGAGAACAGATGTTGATTGAATAGTCCCTCTATTTCCAATGCGGGTTAATAAGGTGAGTGACGATGCACGCATTTCTCTTGCTGAGCTCTTTGATATGGGATCAATCATGAAGTCACGCGCCTAGACATTATCTACATCAAGTCCATCGACAGCGTTCGACATCTCGCGTTGGTACCCTAATTCGCCTCTCTAGTACTTTGCCTTTCAGTGACCCTGTGAGAATAGTATCAGCGGCAAGAGTGTGATCGTTAATGTTTGTAGTGATGATCTCTCACTTGAAGCGCCCTCTACACCTTTTACAACAAAACAATTTGATCGAGGGTTTGAAGGAATATAGGGTGATGTGTGTACGAGCATCTTAGTTCTTGTTTGATCACTGTGGATCACCATGGGGTTACTAGCCACAGATTTATCAGAGAACAGGAATCAATGGAGAATATCATTGGTTTCATTTCCTTGGATTGATATTTCTTACGGCGGGATGCCCTGACGCTTGATATATTCCCAAGGAACAAAAAATCGACGTGATATAACTCCATCAATAATTCAAAGCGAACAGCTGATTTCATTCTGTTTTTGTCAATCACAACAATCGAATCAGACTCCAAGTGACTAATCCATTCTCAATACTCGTGGCTAAGCTTGAACTCGGCTGGACCGTTCATTCCAATCTGCCTACCCAGAGGAGTCATGTCAAGCAGCTGCATTGTCGGAAGCACCTTTTCTCCTCCCCTCGCCCAAGTCGAGTACGAATGGTAGATATTGCCGTGTTCGTCCTTGAAGAAAACGCTGTATCCGGGCACGTCGCCTTCATACCAAGTCTTTCCCATCCTTTCAGTCTCGTCTTTTGAGCGGAAGTTGATCTCCATCGGGCCAACAGATTCATCATTTGAGGCGTGGAAGTCATAGTTGAAGGTGGTACCTCCGCAAGAATACCAAGGCCACTTCCAACCATTCTTCTCCTTGAACGGAGCCAAGTTCTCAATCGGGGCACGTGAAACGCACACAAGGTTCGTATTTTTGAGACGGAGGTGGTTGACGTTTGGCAGGCTCTCGCCGACGTGGCAACAGCCTCTGCAGCCCTCCTCCTGGTCGGGGCCAAACATGAAGTGGTAGACGATCAGCTGCGGGTGGCCCTCGAAGAGATCGGCAAGAGTCACCCTCTCTCCGTCGAGCGATTCAAAAGTGTAGTGCTTATCCACCTCCACCATCGGGAGCTCTCGGCGCATGGCGTTGAGGGCATCGTTGGCGCGAGTGTGCTCCTTTTCTTTCTCAAGAAGGGACTTTCGGGCTTCGAGCCACTCATCCCGACTGACCACACGGGGCTTTAGTTGAGGAGTCATTATGGGCAGAGCTATAGTTGATGTTCGGTTTGTGCAGAGCTTATGTTTGGCCTATGGAAAATGAGGAAAACAGGAAGCGGTGTTGTGGCGAGCCTTGTTTAAATAAACAGCAGCTCAACCTCATTCTATCGTCGTAAATTTCGTATCATGACTTTTGTGGAGCAGTTCAAGAGTTCATTAACGCATAAAGACATCATTTTTCCGGTGGCGCCCAATGAAGTGTGAGCCTAGAATGAAATGCTCGATCGAGTGAGATTGGGAGGAGGACGAAATGCGGAGAAGGTGTGCAATTATCGCTAGCCGTGAACGCCACTGTAGCGCTTGGGCGTTATACGCTCTCCAAGTAAGTCGGGGGCATATGTATGTATTCACTAGGACGAGCAGTGAGGGAGTTGAAAATTGACCACTCATCGGACTAGCCTCTACACCCATTCCATGCTGGGGTCAATAGCTGATATCACGTCAAATGAATCGAAAGGACCTTTTGGTAGTTCGGTGCTCATTCGCCTTTCATAGCAAAGAAATGAAAATCACTATTCTTTCTATATAATCGAGTCTTCCTTTCTAATCTATCTGTTCTCGTAAGCATCACAGTAACTTGGGAGTCCCGGCCACCCTCAGCAGTCTGGAGACCCCGGTATCCTTCCACTGCTGTACTTTCTCGTCGCTTTGTGTCCATATGGTTCCCAACATCCCTCCGGAGTTTGCACCTAGGAGATCTATCCCGGCTGCCCTTCTGGGAACGACAATCATTCGATTCCGGTCCATGATCATGTTGTGCGGGGGCGCTCCATCCTCCTGGGTCGTTCTAGATCCCAGCGATCTCTCCACGGCTTCAAGACCAGCTTGGTAAGCTTTGAGATAAGCTTCAGGGCCTGGAGGGGCTGTGAACTTGGTCTGGTAGTATGCGAACGGGACGGCGTCATTGTCAATGTTGACCCAGGAGTTGCCATTGAAGGACTCATTGGGTATGGCCTGGAGGTGTTTATGTACCCTACTACAGCCGCCCTCGACTCTGCAGTTGTAAAACACTAGGTAGTCTTGGTCCATATTCGATAGGAACTGAGTCGCAGCTCGGAAATCGTCTATGTCGAGAGGCTCCCACTGTCGCCTATAACCATCATTCGTCAACATGAGAAGATGCGGGCGATACGACGAGAACATATTGAGAGTGAGCTCGTGAGTGCCATTCAGACTTTGGACGCCCAAGCCGTTGACATTGATGTCGCTTCCAGGTTTTGGTCCTGTTCCAGGCTCCGTCGCTACATCTAGAGTTGATGTCGTCTGCCATGGTTTGCTTGCAAGAGCCTTGGAGATGCGGAACTCAACCTGCAGACTTTAGTACTGCAATAAGGCCAGGGGTATAGTTATAAGTTATAGGCCAACTCACCAGCATTTTTTCGCTCTGCGCAGTCTCCGTTCTGAACGCGTAGTCGTAAAACAGGCGGCCAGCTTTGGCGAGCTGGTCAAAACGCGCCACAACTTCAGCCTCAGTCAGGTTTTCCGACTTCCCAGCATGTTCCAAGGTACCATTCGACGCCATCTTATCGGTGTGCAGCCGCCTATAGGACTGATTGCGAGTCGTTATTCGGTTCACGCGACCAGGGCTGGTTTGGAAAGGGGGAAGCCAAGCTTATTCGCTGGAACAGCCCCATTCGACCTTCAGCTTAGCAATCATGCAGCTCCACCGCAATTTCAATGTGCAGTAAACCATGGCTATAGCGATCTTCAATGTTACGATATTCCAGCTATAACGATACTATCAGTGAAATCCCAGTCACTGTGCAAATTGGAGAAGCTGGTTCGTTAGGCCCCTTTAGTATTTAGAAACTGGTTCTTGAATCACTAAATTGTATAGAAATCTCTTGAACTACTAGTTAGGTTTTCCCGATTTGGGCCAAGCTGTGTATTCAACCCCAAAAATGGTCCTGAAGACCTAAGCTACAAACTTGCTTCAACACGAAAACGATAGATTACTGACGCCCTGCGCTAAAAGACAATGCCTTAGAAAAGAGAAAGGACATACTCCATTGATGTGGGATAGAAATTTCCCAACATTGACTGTTGTGTGTTCACTAATTACTGCCGTCGCTGCAATATATTCACTCTAAGTAAAGGGAGGTGGTTTCAACTGGAGATCCTTTTTGGCCGGACTTGACTTTTAAACACTACAGAAAGGAGGGCAACGAACGAAAACTGAATGAGCGGAATTTAAAAGAACGAGTAATCTTCACCAGGTGAAAAATTTCCATTCCATAATCATGTGTCCACGCAACGATAATACAACGTCAAATAATAACGGCTCGGGCCAGCCTCCCTACGGATCCACAGAATCCGCTCGTCCCCAATTGAAGTGAGCTGATGATCCGGAAGCAGTGTTGCACCAGACGCGCAGAATCTACCGCAGCATGGTCCTTGTGAATGCTTCACCTCCTTAGTTAGGTGGTAGCCAACACGAGTAAATGGAATTCTCCGGGGGTACGCAGTACGTTCCACCCTCGCCACTCCAGCTCGTGAGAAAACTGTGCACTGTGGACATCGCGCTGACATGGGTAAGGGGGGCGAATCTGGATCTTCTTGCGAGAGCGTGGATTTACACGATCGCGCCCTTATCAAAAGGGATATATCTTGCAGGGGATGACAGACCGGTACTTTCATCTCTGTATCTTCATATTGGTACTATTAATATTTGCAGTATGCAGTAGGTAGCTATGAATGTGCAGTATGTCCAGGGAGTATTTTACAGAGTGTGAGCTTTCCTGTGTGCAGCTCAGAGATATGATGCGAAGAGCTTTCGGTACTCTGTGCGAGTCTTGCTATTTCCAACCCAGACGTCCTTTGCACGGTCGACAGCCTCAATATGGGTTCCAACAAAGGTGGCGACCATGCCTCCGCCGTAAGCCTCCTTATCAATGAAGTTGTGCTCATCCGGCTCAACAACCTCAAGATAGTATGGGTGGGACAGCATCGCAGCCAAAACGTCAGGGGAGTCATAGAGAAACATGGCTATGCCATCAAATTCGACGAGCTCGTTGGAGACGGGTGTCTCGCTGCCGGACTTGATGGGAAGGATCTGGCCTCCAACCTGGACCTGTTACATTGAGAGAATGAGCTGTGGGAAACTCGAAAAAGCAAGATGTAGAATGGACAATAGCAGCAAGAGGAAACCTTAACCACTGCATAATGTCTACGCATGCAGGTTTAAGCGCCCTGAACATACCTGTTGATAACGAGTAATGTTGAAATAAGTGGCCAACGGCACAACTTTTGGAGCATGCTGCGTTTGCCAATAGGCCCAAAATTCCTCGCGGGTCCAGTCGGGGTGACGTTTCACGTAAGTGACCATCTGGGTGAAGCCGGTTGCGGTGTTGCTCTTGCAAGAAGCAAAGGCTACTCCAACGAGTATGACAAGCATTAGGAGTTTTGATTTCAATGAAAACATTGCGAAGTTATGTCCTATGAATTTGGGAAATTTTGTGAACAGATGAGAGAAAAAAACTCGGGAAGGCAAGAGTCGACCAGAGCGGGCATATTAGTGATACTGAGGTGGGGAGCAACCAACCTCAAGCACCTTCATCAGTTCATGATGCTCCGCATCTTTGCCTTAGTGCCATGGCACGTTCGCAATGGTTAGTGGGTCATTCACTGTAAGACAGACTCCTTTTGTAATGGCTGGCTGCATGTCTAGTCCTTGGGGGACGGCTTATATATACGGCTGAACGCATTCACGTGCCGTCGAGAGGCCCTTGTTCATGGTTCCCGAGAGCTTTTCTTTTGTCGGAATGTATTATTTCCGGCTTGACAGTGCGTTTGATTTACTAATTCTATCTACACTTAAGTGACAGCTGCAATAACCAACCCGTACATTTGATACGTGATAGGAGATCATGATGCGGAGATTTCAACGAGGAGGAATCTGTACATCTACATCTCTGAATGTAACACAGACGGTGCTGAAGGCCGAGGATACAGCCATGATTTCCCGCATCGTCCCTTGCAGTGTCATGTATTCCTTTTGAACCTTGCATGATCTCTGCATAAGAGGACATGACACCCCACCACACAAACACGCCTCCTGGATAAGCAGCACAACTAATCGTGCCATGGCCAAGCTGCATAAAGATGGGAAAAAGTAAATCTCAGAGTTGTGCCATCTATGTACACGAGGGGAATGAGGTGTCAACGGGGTGGGAGCGGTATGCGCCGTATTTTCTTTTCTTTTCCCATGCTTACCATTGGAAGACCCGATGTTCTTTAGGCAGCATTCATGCATGTCATCTGCAAAGCTTTCAGGGGAATCCCGGAGTGCCAGAATGGCCGCAACCCCAACTGTCCTGGAGGTGGGCCGAAAAAGAAAAGACTTTTGCCATCACATCGCCTGACCACCAAGCAATGCTGAGACGTTTTCGTCCCGTTGATTGGCCCGGAGAGATGCGGGTTCGAAGGTCGTCAATGCGAATGTCTTTCTGCCCGGCTGTTGGCCGGTTCAAGATCCCTGCAGTCCACTTGCATCAAGTTGAGCAAACCTACCACTTTTTTCGACCGCAGGGAGTAGACAGCTGTCCGTGTCAGTGGCTTGGACTCTGTGGCTCTTCATGGCCCCAGGAAAAAGAAAAAAATCTCGGGCCGCGAAATAATAAAACAAGCCGGGTAGACTTATGCCGGTAGAACACATACATAGCGAGCTCATGCCATTGACAATTTCGTAACTGCTCTTGTTGATCAATTCCACTCCTCGCGTTGGGTTTGCGGGACGATCTCAAGAGGAGAATTCTGCATAATTTGGGCGAGACAAAGAATTTGATGGCTCCCGACTGAAACGATTGCGTGTGCAGACTATCGCCAAACTTTCGATTTCTGCGTCACTGCTTTCTTCTCTGCTAATCTACGTATCAGGGAGGCGGGCCGAGCAGAATACTCCTTCTGGTATGGCTACCTTTCCCATCACCAATGGCGTCACGACATATCTCCCAGCACCCGAGGGAGTCGAGGTAGATTTCGAGAACCCCCGAAGCCGTCATGCGCTCGATCACTATCTCATTTTCGCCCTCCTGGGATCACTAGCCTTGGTCTGCTTGGTCCAGAGGTTCTACACGAAGCACTACATTGTCGGAGGATTGAAGATAGATGATTGTGAGTTTCTATGAGAAGGGCAGCGATTCTGATTGTGTTGGCTAACGATTGCCCACTCAAGATCTGATCAGTCTTGCCTGGATGGCATCCATTGCGATGCAGTCGACGCAAATCTGTAAGTAACGATGCTTCTCTCGTTCAAACTACCCGCTCACTAACTGAACACAACGGGCAGGGTCTGTGTCAATTGGAGGACTGTGTCATCATGCTTGGGAAATGCCCATTAGTATATACACTAACCACATGCTTGTATGCGGCCCCTTACACCTGCACTCTCGAGGATTGCCAACCTGCTTACATTGTGGGATCCAACAGAGTTCTTATATTGCGGCACCGGTCTTCATCGCCTGTAACGGCTTGAGCAAGTCCTCACTTTTGACATTCTATCTCCGCATCTCTACTCAGAAATGGTTCAAAATCAGCATCTGGGCTGCCATTGCCATGGTGTGCGGATATACGTGCACAATCGCCGGTCTTCTTCTTTTTGGCTGTCGCCCTATTCGATCAGCCTGGGATCCCTACGTGCCTGGAAAATGTGTAAACCTGCCATCACTCTACATCGCCATCGCGAGTGCCAATATCGTTTCCGATGTTGTTCTTTTCATTATCCCAATCCCAACTGTCCTGGCCCTGAAAATGCCGGTTTCGCATAAATTAGGCGCAGCTATAATGTTCGGAATTGGGTCCATGTACGTGTATCATAACTCATTAACAGGACTAGGGGCAACTGTTAACTCTGTTTAGCACCGTTGCAACATCGATCGTGAGAATGGCCTACCTTCCATCTCTGTTATCAGCTGACGATATCCCATGGGTCGCTGGCACGGCCAACGTCTGGTCGTAAGTCCCCATTACCACTCACTTAAGTTCGAGATGCTTCTAACACATTATCTAGATTCGTTGAGGTCAATCTGTTCATAATTTGTGGTTCCATGCCTACGTTTCGCAGGTTTCTCCATCGATTCGCGCCAAGAGTACTCGGGTCATGGGATTCACAGCCATCAAGGTCGAAAACCCATGAAACGTCTGCGAGCAGATCCCGACGCCATAATCATACCGGGTACTCTCAGTTTGACGATATTGAAATGAACAGCATCTCTGAACAAGAAAAACAGGGTCCCAATGTCAATGTCGCAATTGGTGAGCCGACGACAACGTTGGTGGATTGCGAGGCCGCATCGCGAAACAGCCATCATGGCTCTAGTTCAGAGGGAATCTCCTACACCCGGACCTTTGAGGTCCAGTATAGTAATAAATAAATGTACGACTAGACGCATAGATGAATCAACGAAATAAATGGATCGGGGATAAGAATAAAATAATGTAATTTGTTTCTTATCACACCTCATTTGCATTACAGAGTCTATGCAGCCTCTCCAACCGCCAAATAGTCACGCTTTTTCATACTGGTGTTTAAGCTGGAAAATATGAGAGTCTCCATTTTCGAGATATAGCCGTGAATTCGTCGATCCTAAATCCATAGACTGTCCAGCCCTGTTATGAAGCTTTTAATCCCAAGTCTTGGAGAATGAGATCTCATTCTAGGAGCTCCGTTTCTGTCCATGAAAGCAGCTCAAAATAAGGTGGGAAGTACGAGAAAATCTGAAAGATTAACAGACTAGAATGTGACTTAGGTTTTGCTTTGAACGTGCCCGCAATACGACTTGTTCGTGATGTAGACAGTGCATTTTTTATACTATATTTGGTTGCGTATTCCAAATTAGTCAAAAATTTCAAACCCAACGAGATCTGGCGCCCACGCCTCTGCACCATGCGAAGCAAACGTGACAGTGTTTGCCTTGCCCTTCTTGAACCCATCCAGCTCAATAGTGAGGCGACCAGATTCGTACCAGTCATTCCCACCAAGCGGAAAGGCCCAACGTTTGGCTTGTTCGTCGTTGACAGTAATAGTCATGTTGCGTGTGTTTGTTCCTTGTCCCCAGGCTTCTTTATGGTGGTACTCGTAGTTAATAAAGTCCACAGCCACCGTCAAGGACCCATCAGCAGGTGACTCAACTTCCTTGAACGAAACCTTGGCGCCCGGACCAATCCACCCAACCTTGCTTGTAACAGGAAGGCATTCTCCTTCAGTGCAATCAATAAGGGCAGCTGACCCTTCAAGAGTAGCGTCCACGACGGAGAAGTACCCGCTGGACCGAGGAAGATCTGCCTTTTCGATGTCACTCAACACCAACTGGCGCAACTCATGGGGTTTGAGCTCAAATGACTGCACGCCACCAATTTCAACGTCCTTGCTGGCCCAGACGTCATGTGCCCGAGCTTTTCCAACGCCAATAAGGCCGAGATCAACTTGTACAGTCTGAGTCTCGTTTCTCCAGTTGGCGACGCCCAGAACCTTGCGCCCAGATGAGAGATCACCAGCCCAAACATCCCACTCTTCCTCAGTGTGTCGTAGTACGAGTTCGGCGGCCTTTCCTAGAGGGTCCTGGTTTATGGCTATGACCTCTTTGTTGGACATGATCTCGAGTGATTCCTGAGGAATTTGAGAGCGGTCCATGACACCTCCTATGAAAAGAGGGGACTTCAACATCGACCAGAGGCCAAAGTGAAATCTCTCTTCATCATAAGAGAGGGCACTCAACCCGACGCTATATGTCATGTCAGATGGTCTCCGAGTTCGCAAGTACATGTTCAAACTCACATGAGCATATCAAGATCTGCGAACGCACCCGGAACCGTGTACCTAGTGTGTGGCACGGCCTGGTTCACGATTCTCCAAATGCTGCGCCACGCATTGAAGATGTCGTTGCTCATCCTCCAAGTATTGCCGATAGGGGCCGACCTGGTATATCTCAGAATCCATCACTATGCCTTAGTTGGCGAGAGATAGAACAACTTACCATTGGGGCACGTCCTCGCCTATTCCCCATTGACAGAGAAAGTACTTGATATCGCGGTCCGTCTCGTCGAGAGCCGCTGCCATCTTGATGAATCGTGCTGGGCTCTTTGACTCATCGGAGTCGACGTCCACCATGACATCTCGAGAAGTGGAATAACAGTTGTCATATCTGGTAGCACGTTAAACCCCTGGCTCTCCATTTATACTTTGACGCACCTTACTTCAGCGAGTCGCCTCCCCAGTCAGCGAAGGACTGAGCATCAATCTCTTCATAACCTATTAGGTGTTAGACGATGATAGTCAGGTGGGCTAGTAAGGGAATATACCCAAAGACGCTGGAAGATCTGTTGAACCACACTGAAGATACCCAGCGCCAGAATATAGTCCAAACTCCAGTCCAAGATCATGGATGAACTCTCCAAGCGCATGCGGTCCAGAGGGGAATAAAGTTGAGTTCCACACCATCCGGCCATCAGAGTCGCGGTCTCTGGCAGGCCAGCCACAATCCACCGTAGTTACAGTATACCCAAGGTCCGCAAATCCCAGATCAACCAAACCCTGTGCATTCAGCTTGATGATTTCCTCAGTTGGAGAACAGCCGTACTTGTTGTAGCTGTTCCATCCCATTGGTGGTGTTGCAGACTTGACGGTCGCCGCACCGGCAAGAGGCAAGCCAAATGCCAGGAATTCGAATGCAGCCCGATTGAGATTCATCTTGCTGGTGTGATTGACTCTCATTAAATGCTCATGAGAAATCGGCGCTGCTGATAACAGGAAACTGGGGGCCCCATGGGGTTTAATAGCCGGAACCCAGATGCCTTCAACGGCCTGACCTTGGTTGACACGCCGTACCTTATTTCATTGGCCCGCTTGTGCAACAACACGATGCTACATATTTCGGGGGGATCATATCTACTAAAGGCAAGAGTATGATTCAAATTGTGGATATCCCGCGGCGAGATGCACAGTATCATCAACATTAGCCGGAGACTTGATTGCCGATCCAATAGGCCAGCCATGAATATAGTGAAATAGGCTAATAAACACCGAATTAACTCGTATCCAACTGTTCGATCCGCTCCTCTTAACTTCCTTGCCTATAGCTTACGTATCCGACCAAATAGCAAATGGAACCACACCACAATTAACAGCTCTCTAAGTGGTTGCTCTCTAACTACTTTCCGAGCAGAACGCTCGCGGAACTCATTTCAGTAATCTTAATGCACTCAAACCTTTGACTAAATATGCAATGCCATTTAGAAGTATCCTAAACTACCTGATGCTATGGTTCTACCCGTTCGAGCATTAGCAGAACCCACGATCATCCGTTCATCACCTCTGTGAGCTCCACCAAGACCCTCTTCCCATCCCGCACATGAACATTGGTCAAAGTAAGTGACGATCCAACAGTCTCAGTCCCGTCCTCCTTGTTGGTCGTGGTGAAATAACCAAGCTGCGCGACGCAACCTCCACCCAGCCCGTCCGGAGCGTTCCAGGTATGGATCTCCTTGCTTGACTGAACTGCCATGTGGTTGGCTTCCCGGGCGGCTTTGATAATACCCCAATACTTGGCTTTTCCTAGCTGGTCGTGATTGATTCTGGCAAATAACGAGCAGTTAGTATTGTTCAATTACACATGCCGACAGCGAGAATTATCCTACCTGATGACCGCGTCGTCAGAGACACGTTCTTCGAATGTCTTTGCGGCCAGCGCATCGTCCGGTTGGAAGAAGATGATGTGAGAGAACCCATCAAACCAGTCAGCGAGCGAGCTGGAGTTGGACAGGGAATCAGAGGAGGCCATTGTTGTATAAAGTGATATAGGTTGGAAATTGAAAGTTTTGAAGGCACGATGTCTGAAGATCTTAGTTGCCATTTGGAGTAGTCTTTTAACTGGGCTTTGCCATCATATATATAGTTGGTAATCAGGCCAGAGTGCGAGCTCTGGCATAACATTGATTTCTAATCGTTCTGTTGTCATACTGCGTGATTCTATACATGTGGTGGAATTCCGCAGCACAGAACAGGGCCAAGTCTCCAGCCTATTTAACAACATCGTCTTCATTCTATTTGTACCAAAAGCACTATACAGAGTTCTGAGTCTTCTCACACCGGCGGAGCTCATCGCCGCCTCAAGTAGCTTGACCAATGAAGATGGCGAACCAGCTCCACTACTGTTACAGGCGGCGGGCAAATGTGGGGGAGCGGACAAACGTGGGTCTTTGAGTTGCTGACAGTCAGGAGAAGACGTAACTTGGCGCGTCGTTCTTACGTGCGTGCTCCTGTTCTCGAGTCGGTCTGCGGCCAGGTCGGGGTTTGTTCACTACGCCCGGGCTCTTCTTGTCTGCAAGACCCAATTCCCGTTCCAGGAAAGCGGCGGAGTATGCCAATATGTCATTAGAAAAGTCATCCCAGTCGCTGCGGCGCAAGTCCTGCGGCGCATGTGTCCGCTCCAAGAGGCGGTGCGACCTGGCCGAGCCCGTCTGCTCACGATGTCAGATGAGACGCATCGATTGTGTCTACCCTCAACGGCTTGGGGTCATTGACCAGGCATCCTCAGCTAGCAGTTCCAGCCTAGATACACCATTGCCCCAGTCGTCAGGATATGGCGGGCAATATCCGACCAGCGTTGCGCAGTTCAGCAGCCAGGGGACGCTTACACTGCCAGCTCCCACCTCACTGCTCGTGGATGACTACACCAATATGCATATTCCTACTTACTTGGCACCCCCGTCCGATCCATTCGGGTCCGTTCCTCGGCCTCTGTCCCCGGGGATGTTCTCCCTTGTCCAGGACATCCTGGGCGAGCAGCGGTTCACTTCCCCGTCTGACCTCGGACTCTCGGCCGGCTCCCGCAGTAACCCCCTCCTACCCTCCGCGGGCCAAAGCAGCTCCTGGAGCAATGACATAATCACCGGTAGCAACTTTCAGCCTCGTACAGAATATGCTGCGCGGCTGATGGCGGACCAGCCCGCCACCTTGGCCCAGAACGGGTACAATTGCTTCATCCATCACACCCAGGCCAACTCGTCTGCCGTTCTGCAGGATGCACTGGCGGCAAGCGCTCTACAGGCGATGAGGAACCCTTCCAACGCGGGTATCGTCAGAGCTGAAATCATGAGGAGAGCAAGGCTGCTCATCAGCGCGGTAGAAGCGGCGAGGGAGAACTACCTGCCTCTATTCAACATGGACTTCCTGCCGCCGGTACAGGCTCTGCTCGTGTACCAATCCATGCGGCTGTTCTCCGTGGGAGACCCTGCCCTGGTCGCACAGGCCGAGCGGGACCAGGAGAATCTTCTCGCATGGACCGAGGTGCTGGACAACGAGATGGACCTCTTCCGCTCCGCCCCGGACAGCTGGGAGACCTGGATACGGAAAGAGAGCGTCCGCCGGACCTTGGTTTATGCTGAGATGGTATCTGGCGTGTATAGGTTCTTGCGGAGAGGCTGGGACTACGCAAAACAGGAGCGCATGGCGAGCTTGGGATTTTCCGTTCAGCGTGCTCTCTGGACGGCGAGGACGGCCAATGAGTGGACGATTGCTTGGAATAATCTCCCCAGATTAGAAACTATCATGGCCCGCACGCCCAGAGACATGAGAGAGGCCACGACTTACGATGTAGATGATTTAGGTGTGATGCTACGGGCGACCTACTTTGGGATTGAGAGCATGGAGAGGTGGATCGGAGAGGATGCGTCTGCTCTGGAGAGATGGGGGTTGAGGCATTCTGGGCGTGGGTGGCGACCGGTGATTCCGAGTCACGAAAGGTAGGACAGTCTGGGCAGGAGGATGTGTCCTACTCAACTGACATTACTCTTTTACATGTAGTTCAAACGAACCAACCGGAGTCGACGAAAAGGGTTTTGCGTAGACAGAAATATAAAGTCTTTTAGATACACGATCATACCCAATAATAAACACAACAACGACCTATTCGGCTCTGGAGCCACCATGAAGCTATTTTCACCTCCATTGTAATAGAAGTTAAACTATTAAGGAAACAGATCAAACTGTCGCAATGCCTTGTGTCAGCCAGAGACCTGTGCTTAGGACGCGAGGCCAAAATATTGGCATATTTTCGGCGCTACTCGAACGAGACCGATATCATCTTTCTGCTATGGCGTCCAATCGAGATAACTTTGCCCACCGAACGAAGAGCTGGCGGATTTAGGCAGCCCACAATCACATCTCCCGCTTCACGTTTCTTACGACGGCTAAGTTGGAAGAGCATGCGTATTAGAGACAAAGACGCACTGGTGCTCTTTGGGATGGATGTTCGCAGTTGCTTCCGTCGTCAGTTCTAATTTGGCTCTGTCAAGGCAATAGAGTGACGATGACTCGATTTTTGTTATTACCGTAGCACGCTATAATTATATATCTATCCCGTTATCCTCCATTCGCCATAGCAGAATTGTTTTTTTTTAATCTTCTGCACTTTCCAATTCCCAATTGCCCTACTATGTTTCTAATTTCATTCTAAGGCGAATCGCTCAAGCCGCCTTAACACTTAAATGTGTTACAATGCGATCTGCTGGTGAACGCCGACAACAAGCTAAAACTGCAACATTCTGTTTGGGTTGATAATCCGCTCAACGTTGGTTTGGACCGCCCGAAACTTCATGAACCCACACGACTCGCTTTCCAGGTGGTTGATGGTTGCCGCGAGCGTGGTGAAGTCACGGCGGCAGCTGGGGTTAGGACAGTGGTAGAGCGCCTGTTGGTGGACAGGAGAATTGAGGTGCTGGTTCAAGCCATTCAGCGTGTTGAAAAGCCTGGAGCATAGATAGCACTCAAAGGCTTCGGCATAGGGATTCCAGGCCCGCTCATTAGCCGAATAGGACGATGAGCCGTTCCACTCGAGCAGCTTCTTTGAAACAACTCCGTTGGGATCATACTGCCTCACTGCTCGGTAGAGGCTGTCCCTATCCAGAGGTGCCCGAGGACAAGAACCCCGCTCCAAATGGTGTACCAAGCCCGTGGCGGTGCCATGCTGAGATTTGCAAAAGGGGCATGTGACTTTCGTCTGGCGGTGGATGGACGAGTTCAAATGCTGTACATCTAGCAGTCAGAATGACGGGCCGTCAGGCTTGGTCATTGATAAGGAGATGATCTACCTGGACAAGGTTGTTTCGGTTCATGAAGTCACGGTCGCATGGGCGGCATCGGACATGAACATCTGCCTCATGCTGCTTGGCCTCCTGCTCAGTTGGGAGGAACGAGTTGCAGGCATTGCACGGGACAGCAGCATCGTTCCAATGGCGCGAGATGTCCATGTGCCTGCGCCGGGTCTGTTCATTGTCGAAGATAAAGTAGCACGTATCGCACTCGAAGTCGGGATGGCGGTGCCCTGTTGCAGAGCAATGTTGATCTCTTGCTTTCCAGCCAGCCCAGAATAGGCGGTCGCACGAGCCACACTCAAATGCCATGATTGCCCGAAATAAAGTAGGTATCTGATACTGCTTAGGTAGTGGATTCGTCCGGTCGCTCTTAGAACTTGGAGTGGGAGAGCAACGGGAGAGCAACAAAAGAGGGGGGCACGCAGGATAGTGTTTGGGTGCGCTTTGACCCCGCACTCAATGTCTCAGATTCCGCGTCAAAAGGAAGCCTGTGGCAAGGCTCGACTGCAAGAGTGGCTGGTCAATTGAAAGCTGCATTTTGAGTAAAGGGGAGGCAGCCAATAGGCAAGGACACCCCTGGTATCTCGTTATTGTCTAATATCTGATAGCAGAGGCCTAGCTTCTAACAGTTAGTGGCTCGTCCGCCGGAAATAGGCCTATATAAAAGGGTTGAGGTATCGATGTCATTTACGCATCGCCTGAGCACGTTGATTGAGTTCGCATCAGCCACAGCTCGGCTTCTACAGGGTACCTGCGCCGAGCGAAAGGGTTCGGGCGGTCGTCAGCAGAGTTGGATGTGCAAGTCTAGTTGACAGCTGAAGCATCTCAGTCTTATCTATGGTTCTAATTAAATACAGGCAAAACCCACTTACCTAACTGTAGCGACTTCGTCATCTCGTTGACTGGGAAAGCGTGTAAGTGCTAGTCGCGTTGTGGCTGCCAGGTTGCTTATCTTATCAAATCTTGTTCGTTCTGTATGTGAGCGATTGGCACGTGATTTCTTCCAGAGTGCACGACCTACCCTAAGCCCAGCATGAAGAAAGGGCTCAATAACCAGCGTCTGAAGTATTCACTCATGGTCAGTACATCTATCAATAATAACTAGGCATCTTAATATAAGCAAATGTTGAAATATGGAAGCTTTACGATATTTTAATCTTAGTTTCCTGGTCGTTGTGTTGAACGAGCATTCCCTTGGCGGGCGGTGATGCTTGAGCAAAATCAACATCTGATTCTGTTATTCTCGTGCTGTGACCCGGCCGTGAATATAATCTGCTTCGTTTCGCATAAAGGCATGGTCGCTTAACTCAGTTGGTTAGAGTGCCGTACTAATATTATCATCGATATACTTAGTAATGCGGACGTCGCCAGTTCGATCCTGGTAGTGACCATCTATTTTTGCCTCGCCCCAGAAAATACCATCTTGATGTTGACAATCGGAGCTCCAGGTTTTCTTTTGCGACACAAATTGACAAACCACCAACGCTGGCGGCAGATGTCAGCAATTCGCTCAATTCCCTCAAGCCGGACTGGCGGATAGACACGATCATCAAGTGATACAGTATAGTCTCTCAGGGGCTGGAAGCGCTGGCCACTGCTCCAGTCACCCCCCGCGATTGGGCAAAGCAGGCTCAAATCCTGCCTATCCTTCCCCTGGCCCTGACTCAAATGCACAAATGGGGAGGCGAGTTCGCACATGATATTCTAAGCGTGGTTTTCCCATTCTGTCGAATTGCCAGACCGATCAAGTCGCCATGAAAATCTATACCCGATTGATTCTGAACCCCTATAAGCTGAAATCGTCTGGAGAAGTGATTTGCAAATTTGGACATGACGATCGCTAAAATGACGTAGATTTCTCCAGGGTCCATCGTTTGACCCGCAACGGACCCAAAGATGATGCGACGTAATAATCTGATACAATGCTGATCAGTCTGGCATGGTATTTAATATTCGGTGAGGATGCTGTTTTGTCTGGGCTGAAACACATTTCCATCCGATGATTTTTGGTGGGCTGGATACCTGAGCTTTGATCGGCCTGCTCTCTAAACCTAAACTACTGGATCGCATCGGACATATAACCTCCACGCCTACTAGGTTAATATCGATCTTCAAAGTTCTCCACGACGCATCTGTATCGTTCGTTACCCGAAGGATAACGAAGGCTGCGGTGCGACATGTCCGCAGCTGTTGCAAGAACGATGGCCGCCCAGGACCATGCAGGCCACAATGGCTCTGTCTCTTCTCGACCCCTTCCCAGCCTCGCATTATCAAAGAACAAGGAGCTTCCCCCACTTCCTCAAGAACATGTGGGGCCACAGCCACCACATGGTTATGTCGAAGGCTACTCACGGCATGGATTCGATGTTCCCCCAGTTCCACCGCCCAAACCTAGCCAGATCTCGGCCCGGAACAAGTCACATCGCGCTGCTACCGTTCAACCCCAGGTTGGGTTTCAGAATCTTGCCCCGACCTTCCACATGTGGAGCAGGGTGAAGCCCATCACAGGCAGTGCAACGATAGAGCCGGGGAACCAGCCACTGGCCCATCCTTCCTACACGGCCAAGCTGGGCACGAGCGGCGGAAGGACGACAGTCAGAGATACAAGTTTCGGCCAGGTAGTGGCAGATGGCACAGAGAAGAACCCCATGAGGTCCAAGTGTACTCTTTCCGTAAATGGCTTCGACAGTGAACTTCAAAGGAGCGGGGCCAGCCACTACTTCACCGCGCCTGTCCGAGGTACTATCGATACCTTTGAGTGGCGGAAAGGGAGAATGGGCAGGGACTGGACGCTAGTTTCGGCAGGGTCACCCTTCGAGGCGCCTCCACTGGCAACATGGCACTGCAAGAGCGACTACGTCAAGAGGAACACCGAGCTAGGAGTGTTTGAATTTCATCGGTCGGCGTTGAGTGGAGAAATGGGGGAGACATTCCTGGCACTGGCTATTATGGCACTTGTCAGGATCTACCACAAGTCATATGAGTCTAAGGTTGCAGCGGGTAGCTCACCTGCCGCCGATCATGCTGCATCAGTTCCTGTAGCCGTGGCATAACGTATGAACATGAATTATTTTGGGATTTGGAGCCTTGAATTTACAACATGAGTAACAAAAAATTGATCTCATTATATAACGCGTCGAACTTAAGTTGATATCTGGTTTTATGAACGTATGGTAGCTACTTCCGTGCACACCCTTGAATTTACTCGAGAAACAAATAGACGGTTCAAGGTATTGCGGCTGGCTAAAGTAGGGGCGTGGCGCCTCTAAAGGCTACTCTCCCCTCTGATTCGCCAACTTATATTAGGAATTCATAGCCGACCAGCTCTGTGGACAACTCCCTTGTCAAGTAGAGAAACACGCAATGATGGCCAAAGACATTAGATACTTACTCAGGATCGACAATTCCGGAAACTCAGCCGCACGTATGTGGAGATGAGGGCCGGTGCTAGAAAGCTGTAAGACAAACCTGGGAAGAGAAAATGAAGTACCCGTCCTACTGCTGTTTGAAGCTTGGCCTTACTAACAAATTTGTGACTGCACATAAGTCAGCCGAGACCTCAAAAAATATATTCGACCACGTCTGCAGGAGTATGTTTAATGCTATGTCGTTTACGGAAACCATCCGATGGTATCGTCGTTCACACGGAAATTACAGAGCATTCGATAGTTCAGCCTGAGATGGACGACATCAAGGATAAGCGATTGACTGTATGGCAACTTAACTCAAGACATCTACTAAACTGGACCATCATCATCTCCTTATCTAGCGCCAACTGTGAGGGCCTGGCTAAAAGAATGATGCCCGGTCTATGTTTCCAAATGCGATCAGTATGTGCCATGACAGCTGTTGTTCTTTGAATTTCACCATCCATATTTGGAATCCAATTGCGTGTTTCAAACAGACAATCCTGAGCCATGAGGAAACCTGGTCTGTATCTTCCAAGCGAAAGAAAATCGCCGAGCTGTTTCGAGGAGAGATGGTACAAAAAGACAGGGGCTACAATGAATGGGACAAAAGGGTTGATGATGGCGAGTAGCAAACAAGCAATCTCAGCGTGCTTGACGCTGGTACATGTCAATATTCAGTAGAAAATCCAACCATCAGTTCACTTCTCTTAAGTTATAGTTGTTAAAAAGTACAAAAGGACATAGCTAAGTGTGCAACACACGATTGAGGCCACCAACAGAGTCTTGCGACCAAGCTCAACATAACAATCGGGGTTCAATGTTATTGTGTGCTTTATTGTGCTTATTGTGGGCAAATTAAGGAGGCCAACCTAATAGCTTCCAAATTAGAAGCTGGGCTCGCTCACATCAGCCCTCGAGAAGACACTACCGCACTCTTCCTCTTCTTGCATTCATAGTAAACAGCTTGCTGGATTTCATAGATGCTTGGAAATGACTCAGCGCATCTTGTCACAACGCGCAATGGACAGATCCAGTAATGGGGATGGTATATTATGTACCGATCGCTCACATCAGTCTATTTTCGTATGACCAAAATTTAGATTTGAGTGTGTATTGTGTTAGCTTGACATTTCCACAACCGAGATTTCACAGCTAATGTATTCTCCACCATTGCTCATATAAAGCTCTAAGGTCTACAGGGCCAGGCTTAGATAGATACTCGGTCATATCGGACTCAGGATCAACCTCCTGAGCGGTATACCCTTTCCCGAAGTACCACGCAAACCGATTCTCTGGTGTCTTGTACTCATATACCCAGTCTTCCCAGCGCGGATCCCTGTGAACAACACTCATGTGTGCCCCGCTACCTGGCCAGAGTCCATGAATTCGGCTTCCAGCTTTCCCGCTGTTGTACCAGGAGCTGCAGTCCTCCGATAGGACAGTCTGGTTGAAGAATGCGTCTGCATACTGCACAAAATCATCCGCCGCTTGGGCCGAGGGTGCTATGGCTTTGATCCCCTCCCTGGAGACTTTGCGCAGGATCTTGGCCACGACGGTCACATTCACCTCTACGGCGTGCGGGACGCTTCCAGACTTGCCCGCTCCATTGGGCCCGAGAAGAAACAGGAGGTTCGGGAACCCAGGCGTGGCGATCCCGAGGTAGCTGTATGGGAAACCGTGAGCTCCCCCTTCGCGCCAGAGATCTGGGAGATTCTGGCCGAACGCCCGGATGTTAAACGGAGGGACCATATCCACGTTAGCTCCAGTCGCGCAAAAGATGGCGTCCACTTCTCGGTGTGTTCCGTCCTCGGTTTCTATCCCCGTCTCCGTAAACCGCTTGATGCGATCCTGGATGTAGTTTACATTATCCGATGTGATGGCTTCAAAGTACCCAGGGCCAGGTGTCAATCTCCTGCAATGAGGCGGGAAATCAGGAATGAGCTTTTCAACCAGGCCCGGTTTGCTCGCCGTCCTCTCCTTCGCAACGTCTATGAGTTCTTTTGTGGTATTGTCAAGTCCCTGAGACCCCTTAAAGTTGTTCTGGAAGCCCCTCCAGTACTTTCCCTCGATAATTTTCCTGTACTTGAGGTAGACATCTGGGTCGCTGAAAGAATCCCGCAGCTCCTGTGGGATCGTTTTGGGCTTGATGTCCGTCTCGTCGCCTGCGAATGACTTGGCCACCCACTTAAATAAAGACCTGATTAGCTGTGCACAGTCAAGGCTGATGTATACTACTCACCGTTTTATTTCGAGCGTAATGGTCTAGAGATGCGACTCGAGGCTGGATGTTAGCCACAAGCTGGATACCGCTCGCCCCGTTTCCAATAACGGCAATCTTCTTGCCAGATGGATCAAATGTTGGGTCCCAATTTGACGTATGGCGTAGGAGACCCTTGAAATCAGAGATTCCTGGATAGTCTGGAAGACGCCAAGCGTTGAACCGACCAATGGCCGTGACAACGAAATCAAATTTCGCCGAGTGTGTAGAGGCGTTCTTCAAGTTATGGGCCTCAATTGTCCACTCAGATGTTTCCTCATTCCAGGATATTTCGTCCACCCTGTGACCAAACTTGATGAGATCGTACACCCCGTACTTCTCGGCGATTTTTTGCCAGTACCTAACGACAGACAGTGTCAGAGGAAGGGGACAGCGTAAGACGCTTGGAATGACTCACGCTCGAATCTCGGGGCCCTGCGCAAACTCCTCTGTCCATTGCGTGTTGGGCTCATAGCTGCTCTGGTACACATGCGCAGGAATATCGCATCTTACACCGGGATAAATATTTTCAAACCATGTGCCTCCCTAGATACATCAGCAACAGTTTGGGAGGAATTCAAGTGAGCGATCCATACCACGTCGGCGTTCTTCTCGTATATCACCAGGTCAATATTGGGAACCTTTGCCGGGAGGAGGACACCGGCCTCGATGCCCGTGAGGCCGGCACCAATAACAGCTACCCGAAGACGCTCAGGTTCATCGATGAATCTGTCCTGGATTTGGAGCGTAGACCTCGGGAGTGGCTTGTCCCTGAGTGGCAAGGCAAAAGGATTAGGCTTCTTCGTAGTAGCTGGCTTTGGCTGCTCTGGCAGAGCGCTGTCATCGACGGAATGCGGTACCATTTTGTCTTATGACGAGATATTCACCAGCAGCGTCTTGTCCTGACCTGACTATGGGTGAGATATCTTTCAAGATTCAACAGCGGGAGACCGAGATAATACGAGGCTCAATGAGCGACTCACCAGGTATTCATCGTCCCTCACTGTGGAGATCCCCTCTTCCTGCATGTTCATGATAACGTCTGAGAGGCTCTTGATCACGCCATAATGGGGTTGGATCTAGCGATTATCTCCAACTAGCACGTCACCGGGCAATCAGATCACGCCGGCCGGTCCGGTTTTCGGATATGAATTTCGGGCCATTCGTAGGAGCATGATTTGCATTATCTACGGTCTCGAGCGTTATTTTCCAGTTGCGGTCCCTTGTCTTCATCTTCACCCCAGATGCAGATTCGGTGCAGATTGGGTTGGGACAATGGCTGGCAAGATCCACCACATCTCAATCACTTGAACCGAATCACGTGATATAAGGATATGAAAGTCTCCCAGGGTTTGACATTATAATTACCAATACTTTGTACTGCAGATTTAAATCTGTCTCCTACTCTGCTAATGTTGTCATATTTGTTCCGATCAAGTGCTGTGGCGACCAGTCATTTCCCTCCATCACCTTAGTCGAAGAGATTCAGATCGGCCGACGTAATTGAATCGCCATCGGATTCATCAGGCGGAGGATCGCGCGGCCTCATTCGTCTTGGAGGAGGTGGACTGCAGACATCGCACCCTGAATTCTCGGGGATTTTCATCCGCGGCGGCTTTCCAGGCGCCATCTGACAAGCCAGTATCTTCACCCTCGAGAGATCCTCAATGTTGAAACGGCTTAGGCTGTCGAGAAATTCAAACGGAGAGCTTTCATCCTCGTATATCTCCCATAGGTGCATATCATCGCGTCGGACCTCAACATAGACGGCATCATTCGCGTAGAACTTCTTTCCCTCATCGTCCACTATCTTCTGAATGGCGGGGGCTTGGCTGGACGGGACTGGCATTGCATCGACCACGCGCTTTTTGAGACGATGATCAACGAACCAGAGGCTCCTACCCGCCAGCTCATGTAGCAAGGTGACCATGTCCAAGATACCGGGCTGCGACATCTTCAGGGGCCCGTCACATCGATGAACGGGGCGACCCTCCATGAGATGCAGCATGGCCGGATCGTAGTCGATGGCAATGTTCAAGGGGAGAAAGCCCGCCTCTGACGTGGAGCGCTCCAGCCCTCGGTAGTTGATCAGGGGCAGATTATCTGAAGCATAGTGATGAAACCAATCGACAGAGTCGACTCCCAGGGGATCAAGATGGATCAGGTCTTCACCGGTAAAAGTGATGTAACGCAGGTTGCCAGTCGTCGGGTCGGTGTATGACGCGGTGTGCGCTGCCCCGCCCTCATCGCCATACTGGCCACGTCGTGCGAGCTCCTTTGGCAGTTGGCCAGGGTGCTCTCTGTGTGCGTCTGCCCACCATTCGTTCTTCTTGTACCGCCTCAGCATGGCGGCCCGCGAGGCAGTCGAGGCAGTCCATAACGCGCTGTCGAGAAGATAGGCGGAGTCATTGTTGTCCCACGGCACGAGCAGCGTGTAGGCCGTGCCGAGCTTCAGAGGGCTGCCCTTGATCGAGCTCAGTCTGATGGTCCGGGTAAGAAAGCCTTGGCCGTGGATGATGAATCGATGAGCGGCCGGTGCCGGCCCAGGGCGAATGGTTGCATGATCCCAGATTGCCAACTGCAACTCCTGTGGAAGTTGGCCGAATTTGGGGAAGGTGGGCTCACTCATGCTCGGGTAGGCTTGCGCTCGGGATCAAGGCCCGTGTGCTTACTGGCTTGGTATGGTATTACGGCAGCGTCAGACCAGCAGAGGTCGCGATGATGGACGAGCGAGACATTGTTGTTGTGGCTGAGCTGGCAAAAATCAATTGCCCAGCGATTGATTGGTGGTGCCTTCCTCATGATCTGCTACCCTAGACTTGCCATGACTCGAGCAACATCCGTCACAGCGCTGGTTTCTCATAAGCATGACCACACAGCCACAATATTGTCATCTTTTCGGCTGTCGCTTGTATTATTCAACATACTCCGGAAGATGAAAGTTGAATGAGAGCATGATGCGTCCGTAGCACATACGACCATCCCTAGAAGCTGGGCTCCCTCCAAGAATGGATACATCCTTTCATTGTCGAACAATAGAACCGAGCCAAAAAAAAAAAAAAAAAAAAATTATCAACTGATTAACGCTTGATTGAATAGATGCAATTGTTTCCTTCAATTTTCATGAATCAAGGCATTTATGATTCCTCAATGCTTTCGTAATAAAGGCAGGTCCTTTAACTTTGCGCCGTCGAATTCTTCTTTGAGTAATGGGCAGACTTTTCAACCTCATGTAACAATAGTATCTGTTGTCCTCAGCTTTTGCAGATTGCTACAAAGATTTATCACAAAGAAGACTCATAGAAGAAACGCACCTGCACAAAAACACCCCATGGATAGTCACAATGAACCCTCTTCTCTACACAGAGATACTATCATATCATAAGCATAGATAATATACCATTGAGAACAAAATCGTGATTTATCGAATGGATGCAGTCCATCTTTGGCGTCTTCTAAGCCCGTACAGAATTGTGTGCCAGCATCTACGCCATACTCAGCTAAATCAATGCTCTTATTTTATCTAGCACCTTACCATGTTGACGCCATTGTCAACGTGTTGAAAGGAGACAATTTTTAAACAAAACATCAAGCTACGTCCGAACCATCTCGCAAAATTTGAATGCTCAAAGTGTAGTAATTTCTTTTGCTTTGTTATGATAGGTAAACACCTACGTCGGTGCTGACCTAACAACTACCTCGTAGTCCTCCCAAAGTCGTCCACCGAAGCACTGCCATCCGAGACACCCTTCTGAAACTCGGGCTTCAGCGGTGTCATCTCCGTCTCGTACATGGAAGCCGGGGACGCGCGCCCATTGTCTTGCGCCGGGCGAGGTTCCAGCTCTAGGATCGTCGCCCTGCCTACTAGGAACACGTCGACGACCCAAACGTAAGCCGTCCACAGCGCGCTCAGGAACACGAGGTTGGACACGAGCACGGCCATGACGAGCCGCGCCGGGTCTTTGAGCCTGCGCACCTTGCACAGGTAGGTCGAGGCCAGCACCGACGGCGTCACCTGCATGTCGGCGTCGGAGTAGTCCGCGGCGGAGAAGGCCTTGCCGCTCGGGAACTCGGGCCCGATGCCCCATTGCCACGCGGGGGCCAGGCCCTGCCGGGTCTTGTTCAGGTCCCGGCTCAGCTCCTCGACCAGCGCGCGGCGGCTAAGCAGGTTGGGGATGGACCGGTCGTCGCGGCCGAGATCCGCCAGCGTGGTGTAGTACATAACCTTGGAGAGGATGTTGTACGACGACCAAAAGTCTGGCATCTCCAGCGCCCCTGCGCTGCCGCTGCTCAGGGCCGTGATGTTGTTATTGCCGTTGCTGCAGACATCGAAATCGAAGTCGCCCCTGGCCGCACCGTCGCCTCTTCTGTTGAAGAAGCACGAAACGTAGAAAAAGTCGGGATTTCTCATATCATCGTCCGTGATCTCGGGCCTGGTTGACGAGTACTTGACCTGGAGGTTGGCGCTGATCCACCTGTTTTTCTCGTCGGAATTCTTCTTGGCAAAGTTCCGCATGATGTCTGCCCAGTAGATGCGCATCAACCACGATCCCCAGTATAGGTTGGCTTGCTTGGTTGGGCTGCTATACAAGAAGTACTGCACCGAGCTGTTCGAGGTTGGGATAGGGTCGTAGACGGACGAGAGCTGGAGGAAGGTCCGGCCATCTTCGCTCTCGAAGAAGCACTCTACCCTGGTTTCCACTGCTCCTCCGACGGGTATTCGGGCTAGCTGTGATGCCGAGCGAGTTTGGACCTCGATGTTGGTCTCGACGAAAATGACCCGGCACTCTTGCAGCGGCTGGTTATGATACACCAAGGATCCCAAAGTCTCCTTCCCGCCGCCTTCCGTTCTTCTCCATACTCTGTCGACTGTGTACGGCAAGGCCGAGTTGTTTGTTTTTAGGAGGCTCTGCAGTGGTATGATGGTGCTGTCACACTGTGAGCGCACACCTCTGAGGAAGGACGGCACGGAGCTAAGCCAGTCTCTCTCAACCAGGGTGGAATTGGGATCTGAGGTTGATTTGGCGGTCAGTTCGTAGCCATTCGTGGCAACGTTTAGCAATGAAAAAAGGGTCGTAAATAAACAACCACCGACTACGAGGACAGGCGTAAACCACCTGTATGGGTACGGGCGTGTGAGATTATAGGCGTAGAAAGACTGGTGCATGCTGAAGTGATTGAACAAGGATGGAGAAGAAAGATGCTGAATGCAATGTTACGCTTCATACTGATAGATGATGAAGGGGCAGCCACTTATTAATGCGTTGGGCGAGAGGCGGATCGTCGGGGTTTGCCCAGCCTCTCAGCAGCTCGGTAATGTCTTGCTAAGGCAATGAGCAGGCTATGCAAGCGCCAGTCCAGATGCCTTATAGTTAGGCCAATGAATTCAAGTATTAGGTCTACGATGGCCGCAGAATATGCTGCTGACTGCCGATTATGGCGGTTGAGACTGCCCCTAGCTCCTTGCTGACCACCTTGTTTCGGACAGACAATAACTAATAATACGCTGCAGTAGGTCGGAAATGGCTAGAAGGCTGTGCCCTTGTGGCAATTCAGCTGCGACATTTCTGCGGGTGCTGGCCATGGCGCTTGAGTTTGCCAATCCTCTGTTATGACCAATCAATCGGCACACATTTCAGCCATTCTGCCCGGCCGCATTGGCTGAGGTCTATTTGGTTTGCAACTTGGCCGGCGGTAATTCAATGCAAGTAAGATGAGGCAGGACGACGGCCGGCTCATGGTTTAACTAGCTGAACTTGGCTTTTCTCCAGTGTCAGCCAAATGCGAGATGATAAATTTAGAGACGAGCTAATCAGCTACAGCCACTGTTGATACACGTAATTAGCCGCTGGGCCCCATTCCAGTTTCACTTATTCCGCCCCCAACAGCTTCAGGCTCATCCCCGCCGGACTGACCACGTCGACCCTGATAAGCGCCCCAAGTATATGGAGGTTAGACTCGTGGTTTCCATGGCGAAAGAGAGCTCGCCATCTGTGCGCTATTTCCGAAGGTGAGGCGCTACGAAAAGCGTGCATCCGTAGGGAGCAGCTCTCAACTAGATACTGCATTGGGCTACTTATACGTGCTGATGCTAGCGACAAGTAGGTGCTTACAAATTGATCTCAGAGGCTGGACTCTGGTGCACGCAATTTGGCGATCGTCTTCGAATAGTTCAAGATGATACTTTGAACTACTTTGGTTACCTGGGCTAGGCATATGCCGCTGTTTAGCTTGTGGTGTAGTAGCGGATGAAATAACAAAGAGTGCATTCTACGTCGAACTTCCCACTGCATCAGTTGCGTTTATCAGCCCTTCATTAGTACCACCTCGTCGGGTGGGCAACGCTGAAACACTTGACTGGGGGTACCAGTAAAAGTGCTCGCCCATCTGGATATAGCAGAACTAGACGACCTCGGCGCATGTATTGAGAAACTTCAGGGCTTGATGGGAAGATCTGTGCCGGCCGGTTGGTGTTGATAATTTCCGCCGTGATCTGCGATGAGAGAGACTGGGATTTGATACTCTCTGTACCTATCACCACGGGTTGAAGGCCTTTTCAATCTGCCATGGCGCCTCGCGTGACCTAAAATACCTTTTGAAGATGAAGATGGGTGCTATTTCATGAATATGCTCTTAACCTGGTATTCATTGTGTAGAGATGCCGGTTCTAGCATCTTCATTGCTGTTTTCTGCTTTATACTCGAACTCTCTCATCCGTATACCCTTATCCTGGCCATTTTACTAAAGCTATGTCTATGCCCTGACCACCACTGATCTCATCCACTGTTCGTTTCACTACAGGGACTAATACAGCAGCTTGGATTCACCGACTGGGGAAAAGAAAATTCGCAAGTGCTTACAGTTAATTCTAATCTTAGGTTCACTCCTCCTTTGTATTAAGCCCATCCGTTGGTCTGAATGCTAGGGCTGCTACAAGCGGTAGACACGAGTCAAGTATGAGTGATGACTGATTAGATCACGCGTGTGCACATTGGCCTTCTTAAGAGAGCAAACCATGATTCTATTCAAACTAACTGAAATCCGAAACACCAGCCTGAGTTGCCTAGTTGTCACCGGCAGGGTGGATGTGTCCGGATTTATATTCTTGCCTAGCACGTTTGGCCCATTCCTCAAATTTGATTACTTCGTCGTATCTTTCAGGAAGCTCGCTAAAAAAGAGTTTTATGGATTTTTCAATTTCCATCTCTTCCAGGGAGGGCCAGTCATTTTCATAATAGTTGCATTCTCGACACGGACCCTTTACACACTCACGTGGGATATACCCAAGTAAATTGTCGAAGGTACGTTGTATGGCGCATAGTTCCTCTAAAAGCTGATCCTCTGAAGGCTGTTCCTCTGAAGGCTGTTCCTCTGAAAGCTTTTCCTCTGAAGGCTGTTCCGCTGAAGACTGGTCCTCTGAGAGCTCGGTTGGGCCTTCCCAGAAATCCGGCTCACCCCAGTGAGCACGTTTGGTGATTTTCCGGATAAGCTCCTCCCTGCCCTTGTAGGTGGTTTGCGTTTCAAATTCGTGCATAAACTTCAGGCCGTGACATACGATGCCACGAATGATCACCATGTCGCGCGGCTTCCGGGCTGCCGGATCGGGCCTGAACTTTCGCCTCTCGATGTCGTCTAAGTGCTTGTCGCAGACTATTCAAAGGCCTAGGTTAATTATATGACCAAAAAAGAAGCGTACTGGATACATACCTTGAAACATCCGATAGACAAACATTTCATGTAGCATTTTGGCTTGGTTTAGTTGCAAACGAGAATAGGGCCGCACCGTCCTTCTATCAAGACCGTAATGGATACCGACCGAGCTGATGTCTCGGCGGACAATCTCGTACATTGATTGGAGCCGGTATAAACCATTTTGAAATCGGTGCACATCCGAGTCGGCCACCGGCGGCAAGGGGCCAAAATGGGCGCTCCTCCCGTTCTTGTCGGAGAAAAAGGGTAAGAGGAGGAACTCGCTGGGAAGGACGTTCGAGTAGTAGTCAATGGCCGGCTGAAGAGCTTTTGCAGTTTCCAAGGTCTCTTCAGTGAACTTGGCTTTTCCTTCTTCATCTCTGATAGCCTCGAAACACCTTGCGAACTCGCCGTTGTAAGTGTACATGCGTGGGAATCTTTCTTCATAGGTAGCTGCCACCGCGGCCAGTGCAGCCTCTTTCTGGACATCTTTGTGGAGGTAGCGCTTGACTTCAGAGCTCGAGAGTGTGCTCTCCGTTGGCACCTGGGTGTCCACTGTCTCGGCCATGATTTGTGATTGAAAACGTCGACGTCCTTGGATAATTGAGCGAGCTCAGTAGTGTTTGATGATTGTATTGCCTTGAATGCAAATGATGTCGATTTTTCCAGTTCATGTGGGGGTTTAAATAGTCAATTCGTCGATGAACGCTGAAGAGTATACCAAAGGGTCGATATTGATAAATAGATATCATTTATTTATCGGAAATTTTTTTTTCTATATGAATATCTTCTCTTCGTCTTCTCCTTCTCCTTATTTTCTTTCTTTCTTTCTTTCTTTCTCCTTATTTTCTTTCTCATTTTTTTTCTCCTTTTCCTTCTTTTCGGGAAGAAGGAAATAGATGTGAGATTTTTTTTTTGGTTCATCGAACGAAAGGTGAAATCAACAAAGAGAAAACTCGCATGTGGCACAGATGTGATTGGAGTTATCCAACCTGTTATTTTTTTTTTCTTTTTGGGGGAGGGGGGCTATAAAAACTAAAAAGAAAAAAAAAAAACTCAAATAATAAAGAGAGTTGGAAAATACAAAGGAATACGAGACTACTGATATGGAATGGGGAATGAAACTGTTCCCAAAGCCCTACTCGCCAAAGGCCCATTCGAAGTCATCAGGACTTAGGTTTTCCCAGCCATCCAGTTCAACTAGGTTGAGCCTCCTCTCGATTCTCCATTTGGCCACCTCTAGTATTTCGCTATCTGACGGGCATCTCGGCTCATTATCTTGTCTGAACGCGTCTATTTTGCTCTCAAGCTTAACCTTCCTCTGCTCCAACTCGATCCTCTCAGGACCAGCCAGATATTGAAATATGGTCGGAGTCAGGGATAGGTATGCTCTAGAGTAGGCAGTAATCCATTAGTACTAGGCTTTGATTGCCACTGGCTGCTAAAGAAAAATCTTACCGGCTGTTGACGCAGTACCAAATGATGGCACATTGTCGACATCGCTCAGGTTGAAAGCCCTGGTTGGCTAGGTATTGGGCGCGTAGACGGCATGTAAATGCTTGGGTTGGTGACACTTTATCTAGCTGGCGAGATAGATCCTGCCACCTACGCCAAAGCCCTCACTCAGACCAAAAGTTGCTGTTGCTCATAACGTTTCTTGATGCAGGATATAGGAGGAGGAAAGATGCAGATATGAGAGGAAGTAACGATGCAGGATATGGAGGAAGGGAAGATCGAGAAGAGTCCAAGGTGGGAGGCTTGGTATATATGGGCGTCGCATGAGGTCGTCCGTGCCTACGTCACCAAGCTAGCTGCACCTTAGACGGACCGTACGTGCCCTCAATCCGCCATGCGTTGTTGGCCGCCGACCAAAGCAGGGCATGTGACGGGGATGGGAGCGCTCAGACGACTGGCTGAAAGGCATGGTGAAGTCGTAGCCAGTCATTCGAGCCTCCCAGCGGAGGGGTGGCCCTTCTAGAATGCTAGAAGGACTAAGAAATGGGAAGAGAACGATAGGGGACCGCATTCCGGCTCAATTTGGCGCTGTGGGAGGAAGTGCGGATTGTTGGCGAAGGCCGCGGCGAGCTGGGAGTGATATATCACATTGTCCTGAGGCAGCGACGGGCATGGGGCCATGACAAAGTCACCAGATATGGGCACTGTGCCGGCGTGAAAAGGGTTCAGAGCGCAAAGTCAGAAGCTCACGTCAATATCAAGTGCAAAGGGGGCCATGGATTCAACTACCTGAGCTGCCTCGCTTCAGTGTCTGCATCCCGCCTGTGTGTCTACGAGGTGAGGTCTGGGGATGTTTGGTCTGTGGCCTGGAATGAGCGCTCCTGAACGCCTCGCACGCACACACGGTGTATCTGGCGAGACGGCGCATATGACCGATGCTGTGTAACCTCCCCGTCTTTGCTTTTCTTGAGCGTCGTTGTGGCTCAAACCGCGGTGGGGTCTAGCGCGTTGCTGCGTATTATCTAGCTCGCTCTGAGCTTCCGAACAATCAAATGAGGTGCGGATTATCAGACGTAGGGCGGGGAACAGGAGGCATCCGGGGGGCTGAGGTGCTGCTCGCAGTTGGGTCTGGCAGTAGGCTCTGAGATGTCCCGCCTAAAGCGCCGTAAGAGTGTGAGGTTACCGCGAGAGAGCCAACAGGATGGCTCGATAATCGGCATCAAATGCCACAATGTTGGAATTTGGCAGAAAGGGGTTGGAGTGGCAAGCGGGTATCTCCCCCGAGTGAGGGGAGCCCTGGGCCAGAGCAGAGGTTCTGGCCATGAGCAGAGACTCAGGCCATGAGAAGAGATTCAGATCTCCCCCACGTTGACGGGCTGCATGGGTTTGCGTTGATGCACTCCACCAGCTGTCCGTGGGATGTGGGTGTGGTGCCAGAGCTGGGGTGCATGCCGTACACTGGCAGCAGAGATCACGAGTGAGTCATCGGAAGCTGTGGGAACGCGCCCCCTACGTCAACGCCTCGTATCCATCAGGAGCAACAGACGATATGGTTTGCATGTTTGCTGGAGAACAGAAGGCAGCCAGCTCAGCGGGGACACCAGGAGGTGATACGAAGGCGGCTAGGGCTGCTGCTGTTCGCATGGTGCATGTAGGGACCAATCAGCCCGAGAGCGTCCCTCTGGTGGCTCGCAAGCCTGAGACAGCCATCGTCAGCCATCGTCAGCCCTCTGGTGCCAAGGCATCTTGATCCAGCATCAGCACAGAGAGAACATCACCGCAGGGTCCTTGAGAATGATCGGCGGCAGCAGCCAAGACGGTAGACTGGCGAATTCCGACGCCCATGCCCATGCCCATGCCACCAACCAGCGAGTTCCGACGCCCACTCCCACTCCACGGCCATGGAGCTGGACGGTGCCTAAGTGCTCTGCCCGTCCAAGACGACGGGCTGCGTGCCTCAGCTGGGTGTCTGGCCTCAATTGCGCTACGGCTGCTACTGCACTCTGTTCCTAGTGGCCGGGCGCTGCCGCTGGTGTCCAACTCAGGGACCACTAACTGGCAATCGTGAAGAAGTAAAGTGGAGAACTCGATCATTTGGGATTAGCCGAAACCCACTGAGATTGTTTTCCTAATCAGCACTAGCGCAGTCTCCAGTTTCTGTGAGGGCACCTATTACAGTGGGCCAGCCCTGAAGGCAGCCAGACCTGTGCTTCTGGCAGGCCTGGGCTTCTGGCATTGAGGCCTCAAGTGGGTGACATAACAGAAGAATCTTTTTGAGCCATGTACTGCGGCCAAATTACCCAGACTTTGGAATAAAGAAATAAAGATTTTCTATAGCCTTTGACTTATGTGTTGGTATTTTTTAATCAATTTATTTACATTGGTCTAGGCTGGAAATATAGCGGATAAAACAAGGACCGACGCTTGAGGTAGGTTTGGTGTCTCTTCTGTTTATGCCAAGATGCGATGTGCATTTCATTAAGCTTATTATATTATGCAGCGATGGCAGCGCGTGGATCATCAGTGCATGGTTTTATTCTCCGCAGCGGCGGTTCCCTCTTCCTGGTCGCTTCATCTGAGCTTAAATGCCTACAAGGCGACGGAACGATTACTCATGCATTTTTTCTGTCGCCATCCAAGAATGAGGCCAGCTGGCCACGTGCAATCCAGAGATTCCACCTTAGTACCTACCTGTGTCTACTCTCCAGCGCCCAGCCTGCTGGATTCGCGCCAAAGTTTCTGCCACCCTCTGCATGCCCACGGTTGACACGCGAGCGAGTAAAGTTATTTCCAAATGCAGTGCGAATACAGCCTCAATGATGCCGAGCCACTGATCGAAAATACGTGAGAGGAAACACGTGGGCTGGGTTCACTCGGAGCAGCACCGCGACAGACAGCCGTGTTTGGGTCGGCCGGTAGTTGGTCCACGACGAAATAGATTATACCACCCGAACTGGGAAATGTCCATGCAGGCAGGCCCTCAATGTAATCTCCTCCCACATCTTGACCATGCGAAATCAGAATCCGGCATGCCCTGCCTCTCCGCACCTACCCCATCTCCATCTCTTCTCCAAAAGCTGGGGCGCGCAGACGTTTTTTTTTTTCTCTTTTGGCTCGTCACGTGGTGACTCCAGGACCGCCAGCCACGTGACAATCATTGCCGCCAGCTACTCTGCTTCAACGACAAGCCTCAATCAAGTACTTCACCTGAAAGTCGATGCCTCAGCCACTGGATGAAATTTGACAGTGGGGCCCCGAAGAGCGCGCTTCTGAAGCATAGAAGAAGAGGAAGAGAAAAACGTACATTTTCGCTCAATTGTTGTCGACCCCCACATCAGATTAAATGATTCCCAGCAGTTCATCCGTAGTGCAACACAATCCGTAACATTGTAAGAGCACATCACAAGTCTGCAAAGAGTCATTCCTTGCACTTGTTAGCGCAGATCAATCAGACAGTCAAGCGCGGGGTCCAGCCATAGTACAATTTCCAACATTTGATTCAAACAAAATTACAGACTTTTACCAAGTTTAACTCCGCCAATGCAAACAGGACTATTGTGGCCAAGATCTTTAGCCAACATATCAAAATTCATCATCAATTCTCATCTCATCGCCCGTGCTCTCCTCGCTGTCGTCCACATCCATTTCGTCAGAATCCTCCTCAGCAGAGCTCTCATCCTCTCCCTGATCACCCTGCTGAATTCCCCAATCGCTATCGTCATCGCTATCATCGTCAAGGGCGCCGTCCAGGCCCTTGCCCACGCGCTTGGATGAAACAGCGCCATTTTCCTGGGCAGCGGCCGCCACATCAGCTTCATCCAGTGAAGAGGCACCGAAGAATGAGTGATCATGGCGTAGCTCCTTGCCTTGTGCCACAAAACCGACTGGAGTATGAAGAATGTTGAAAGTGTTGTGACAGTGGCTCAGCCAATCGAGCAAAAATTTCCTTGCCTCTGCAGGATACAGTCCGCCGCATTGACTGGCGATCTCTTCACCCTTGGCACCCTTGGCCATTCCTAACCAAGCTAGCAGCCCCTTATATTCAAGCCATCCAAAGTAGAGACGTGCAGAAACAATTCCAACCTCCAATGTCATCCATCGAGGAACCTTGAATTCTCGGTTGGGCGGAGAGGGCACTGTAAAAAAATTCAACCTGTTGAATATACACATGTATCTTGTTAATGGGGCGGAGTAGCTCAACAACCAGACAATTGGTTGTTTTTCGCCTCGCAGCACTGGGAGAAGGAGTTCGGCTTCTTCGGGTATGATGATGATACCCGTGTCTCTGTTAGGACACCACAAAATCCATTCGACCGGACGCTGTTGTATGGTTAGTACCATACCCGCTGGTTCAGAAGACCATCTGACTCACCACAAGTCCCTTATTTGTATTAGAGCCACCAGAGGCAACCGTCTTGGTGAACTGCTTGGAGACGAACAGCTGGGACGAAGTCTCCCGGACGTCATATTTCTTCCCTATTACCGTATTACCAATGTAGGCAAAGGCTTGAACGATCGTACTGGCATCTGGAAGGTCTCCATTCCTGACAAACTGCACAAGTTGTTCACTCACACCAGGAAAGGCAAGAGCCTGCAGTTTTTCTGGCCGTTGTCTTTCCCGGACTTGTTCCACTTCAAATTCTACCTCTCGCTCTTGCTCCACCTCTTGAAAGGCTGTGCTATCCCCGGATGCCGTCTCCTTCGAGAGTGTGGCTCTTTTTTCTGCAATTCGAGACAGAACGGACTTGAGGCGCAAGGATTTTGTTTCAATCGGCTCCGTATTGGCCTCAGTATTAGCTCTTGGACCATATAGCTGCTCAAGCGTCTGGTCTTCCTGCTCTCGGATGGTCCTCAAAAGCCTGATCCTTTCAACTCGATCCGTCAGCGACTTGGTAGTCTTCCATAATGCGTTCGTACGGCGACAATAGCCAACCCCTTGGGATATATGAAGCGACATCATCTGATCGTTGGTCTTGCAACTTTGCTCTAGTAGCCATCGGACTACATCAATCGAGTTGACCTTGTTGGCTGTTTTGTTCCGCGACTCGAGGCTCATAATGCTTCTGTAAACCTCTGGAGGGGCCACAAATGCGATTGATTGAGTCGAACCAAGTTGTCTGAGTCTCATGGCACCTGCGAAATCACGATGATAAACATTGTATTACTTTGAGATGAACGAAACATTAAACTCACCTTGAACAGTATGATCCTTCGTCTGGCCGAGACCAAGAGTCAATGCTCCTTTAGCAGAAAGAGGTAATTTCAAATCAGTCCCTCGCGTATGAGCTTCATCAATGTACACAAGGCAGTCTTTGAGATCACTGGCGAAGGGACTGGCTAGAAGAGGCATGGGGTTTTTAAGAGATCGAGCTCGAACCATAATCTGGCTGTTTTTACCAAAGTACACAACCGCCTGGGCCAAGAAGTCAACCTCAAGCCAGGCGGAGGCTATTTCGTGGTTTTCGCGTTCTAAAATGTACTATATATAATAAGTCTGTTAGTAAAGTCGAACTGATCAATACTCCCGACGTTTTATTAACTCACCGCACCACTGTCTATCAGCACCCGAATCCCCTTCGAATGGAGTAGTTTCAGCAAGTCAATCTCAGATAATTGGCGACCATACTTGTCCTGAGCAAGGAGACATTCCTGGTTCCTGATCTCTACCAGATATTTTAAGACCTGGGCATTTGTCTGAAGAAGGCTTGGCAAATCTTCCTGCCGTATATTGCTCGGAAGAATGCGTTTATTGTCATTAGTCCCGCTGAATCCGGTTGTTAAATTCCTATCTTGAATTGAGGAGATGATATCTGGTTTAGACATTCGAGACTTCGTAATTTTATCCTTGGAGTACAAGGGGATATCCCATCCAGACGCCTGGAGTTTGAGGCTGAACTGCTTTGCATGGGCGGGGAAGACGAATGTGTTCATGTACTGGTTAATCACATTTCTGTTAAAGCGAAGATATTGCCAAAGTTGCGAGACTTGTTCAACGTCATCAGCATTAATAAGACTCCAATGCCGGAGTGCTGCAGGGAGGTCATTGCAGTCCTGGATCCAAGTCTCGAACCCGACACTAGGATCGGCCATTTTGACGATGTACTTGAGACTTTGCTCTATCTGAGCTACCGATAGACCAGTCTGATAGAATGCTAGACACTTGAGGACTATTGCAGTATCAGGGTGGCCATACTCCGCCGTCTGGGAAGGTATTCCTTTGGCCTCAAAAGGCACGGCAATGGGGGGCCGAGTTGGTGTTATGCCGAATTGCACGTTCCACCTTTTCGATAAACAAAGGAGAAGGATTCGTTGCGAGACAAGGCCGCGAAGGAGAAGCAGCTTGTTATAGCCAAAGTCGTCTGCTAAATGCTGACATGCCCTCTTCCAGACATCCGATGATGGCCCTGCGGAGGGCGTCAAAACATCTCGCAAGTCTCTCTGCGCTTCCTCTGAACCTGGAACTTTCAACTCAACAGTGGATAGGCGCCCGTTGCAGATATCATCAATCAGGAGACTATTCAGAGCGTCTTGAACTTCAGTGTGAAGAAAGTGAAGGATAGGAAATGCCTGATGCCGTCGAACTATATGTAGGCCATCCGAATATTCGAGCTGGAGATAGGAAACATGATTCTCAACAAGGGACAAAATCTCTTCCGTGATCTGCCAGCGATAAGGATGGCCGTCGACAATGGTCTGCGGCCCGCTGGGATATATGAGCTGGACTCTTGGCGCCAGCATGAAGTCAGATTCGTCGAGAATATCCCGGCATGACTCATTCAGCCACTGTTGAATGTTTATCATATGCTCTGCCTCGTCAAGTTTGCCATCAGAAAGGCGCTGGAGGCCACTGAGCTTGAACGAGAGGATGTGCTCCGGCAGGCATAGCATGATTCCACCACACGCTAAAGCGTTCTCATGGATCTCACAGAAGTGCCCTAGAAATTGCGCCCTGGTGGGAGTCCTTCGAGAGAATGGAATATGGGTGACAACTCGCCCGATCAATCTGCTTAGACGGGATTGAATCACCTGCGCCGTTTGGTGCAAAAGTGCCCTAAAATGGATTAAATGAATTAGAAAAGCTATGATTTCAAAGCCAAGCCTATCAATGCAAAGGATCATAATACCTAGGAACAATAATTCTGCAAAGCTCTTGTTTGTTGGCCAGAATGGCCGCTGCCATCGGTAAGATGCAAGACGTCTTGCCTAGATGAGGCAGTTAGTAAACCGCTCATCAAGTACATACTGATTTCCCATAATTACCTTGTCCCATGTTCATCTGCAGTACTGAATTATTACCAGAGGCAGGAGAGATGATTGCGCGAGCAACATCAACCTGAGACCTTCGGATCAATATATCATTATCAATCTCCAATAGGAGCCACTCAGGGAATTCCATCGGACTCCAGTTCGTATGCGGCTGGTTGGTGTACTCTTCATCAAGCCGTTGCTTGTGGTTGCAGTACATGGCATCTTGTATCCGTAATAGCCTCTGAAGTTTGGTAATAAGCAATCCGTACGATACAACGCCGGCCAGCATCTCTGGTCGCAAATGCGCACGGGTATCTCTCTGGAGCAACTCGAGCAGGGCTACAGGTGTTACGCTAGCCCAGAGACCGCCCACCCACAGCCATGAATAACATGCTTCTCCAGCACGAAGAGACTCATGGATGCTCGAGGCTTGCTTCGACAGTGCATTCTTGGTATCCGAGATCTCCATTACCAACTTTCCCAGGCTCATGTGAGTCGGTTGAACAGCTGTACTTGAGCTGGTATTTTCATTTCTGGCCAAGGCTAGAAGCGACTGTCGAAGATCGTTACCGTACTGTTGTCGTGTAGAGTCGGATGAATTAATTAGCCCTTGCGTGATTCCATCCAAGATCGAAAGCTCCTTGGAGGCATTGATGAGATCTCTATCGGTGATCTGTTCTTCCAACTCTTGACCCGGAGAGGGCACTTGGATGCCCAACTCTTCTTTCCGCTCAGCCCAGGTCAAAATGAGACCAGTATGCTGTTTCCGTGAGAGGTGACCCGAGAGATTCGGCAGTTCAAAGAATTTATAAACAGTCTCTTCGCCCTCAAGCGCAAAAGGTGATAACTTTCCGGGACTGCAATCCAACTCCCAAGTACTGCTCCTAGCAACCTTTTGCGTTTTGCCCCACGCTTTCGCCAGTTTCTCAAGTTCCATGATGTATCCATGCAACTGCACGTTCCTCTGAACTCTGTCCAGCTCAGGCTCTAGAGACTTCCAGACTCCTTGAATATTCAGGTGCCTGAAATCGTCTTGCTTGACCTCGCGCTCAAAGACATCCTCCTGGAGATTTGGTCCAGTACGCCACCAGGTGAGAATACGCGAAGCCAGCCGGGTAGCTTCCCAAGCGGCGACAGAATCCCTACCTCCAGGAAAGCCTTTCTGTCCAGGACGAGTCGCTTGCATGTTCTGGGGGTTGCTGCGCAGTATAAGAGATTCAAGCACTTTTTCATCGGGGACCCCGGATGTTTCGTAACCAATGAAAGCCACTTCAAAAGCTGGCGGGATGACGGATCGAAGCTGTTGGCTCATGGCAATTTTCACTAGCCATTTGAGCATGCGAGCATCTACGTTCTTGCCAAATGCGATAATCGCCAGCATGAAGATGACGTGGTACTCCTCAATCCCCTGTCGGCATGTCTGGACCAGAGTTCCCCAGAACGGAATCAGCGGGTTGTCCAACAGTTCGGCAACATTGATGTTCCGCAAGCCAGGTGTGAAACCGCCAATTGACGGTTGTGCAGAGAGAAAGGTCATTGGTTCCAAAGAGTAAGTACTATGCGTCTCCATGCAGTCAGGGTGCAGACCCTTCATAATCGAGTACACCCGACGGCTCTCCTTGGAGGCTCCACTCGAAATTGCTTGTGTATCGAAATATATCGGCTGAAGAGCGTGGCTAGGTATCAGGCTCTTGACAACGTCAGAAGGGCGGTCGTAGAGATACCGACGAATAAGACCTCGCAGAACTAAGTGATCTTGTTTTGATGGTGCTTCAGTGCTTCCATCGCATGACCTGTCGATATTGTGGTTAAATTGTGAAAGGATCCTCGATTGGAGTAGGATCTTCCCCACCACACACTTAAGGGCATCATGTTGGATCGTGGAAGTAAGATTCTGGTCCCAGATTATTTTCTGACAGACAGCTTTATCAGGGGGATAGTACACTCGGCGCGGAACCAATGACTGTGTTAGGTTCATCAACCTATTCTGCGGTGCGGTTGGTAACTCCGTCCAGGGCTGGCATGAGGCGCTTCCCAGTGAGAAGAGCGCCTCTTCAGTCCCAGTGCGACCAGTTAGCTGGTCTGGTAAGACAAATGATGTCAGAGCGTGCAAATTGGCCTTGAGAAACAGTAGGGCTGGCTCAGGAGGACACTCCAGGCGGCCCAGCAATGAATTAACAGTATATCGGCAGTATTCTCCACCGTTTTGAACTATAACAGCCATGTGCATACCCCGTCTTTGCCACTGTGTCACACCCATGGGCAATATAATGCTTCTCTGATCGAAATTCTGGACGTTTCTTAAGATTATTCCACTCTCAAGGCCATGGAAAGTGCCAATATCCTGGTTTGGGTCGATCTCACATTGAAGTTGACCTGACTGGAGGAGCTTGTGCTTATTAATGAAGAACGCGAGCTCTAATCTTTTCAGTTCGACGTTGACGACTCCATTGGCTGGTGCGTATATCGTCAGTTTATCCTGGTCTTCAAAACCACGCAAAATACCAGCGATCTTCCCGCCAATATCGGATCGGGGATCTATCAGTCGGGAACCTCCAAACTTCTTCGTGTTTCGCCGGGCCTCGCGTGCCCTGATGTTAAGAACCCAGTTGGATTGCTTTTGTCTCCAAGGTTGTGCTTTCCGGCGTATTTCCACGTCACCAGTAATAGGGTTCAGCCAGTGAAAACAATCGTCGATGAGGGTGGACGGCAAATCGTATGGTCTGAAAATGTCACGGTTGACATACTCAAGGGCTTGGCCTCGGTACACAGCCTTGATAATAACTCGTTTCTCCTTCAGGCCAGGCTGAACTGTATCCTTGAGGCCAAAGTGAACAGCATGACCTTCCACGTCGCTCGCAAGTTGATATTCCATACCAGCTAAAGATGAGGAGCGCGTGAGCAGATAACGGTGTCCAAATAACTCTTTGATTGCTTCATCTTCCCTCATGCTCAGTGGCAGCCTTCCCAAAGGCTTCCCATCGACGAGAAGATGTCCCTGCAATACATGGAAATGAACAACCTGCGGACGACTGATTGAAAGATTGCTGGAGGCATGGGAAGCAACCCAAAATCTTTGTGGCCCATCCAAAAGGGTCCATTTCAAGTACGAACGTGGCTGGCCACCTGTTGGCCAAGTTTCGTTAATTACCTCTTCAAGACTTTCCATGCCGACACCAGCCAGAGATTCTTCGATCACATGTCGTAGCTTATAAGACTCATACATATCTTGCCCAAGCAAGAGCCTTTGGTGTGCTGTAATTTGGTTCAAATCAACCACAAGGTGTTCTTGCATCGCGATCGAAGCGCGGAGAAAGCAACGTGTGTTGGTTTTGTCCGCACAAGATTGACAGTTATGGGTATCCGCCATAAGCTCGAGGCAGATCTTTCGACATAACAAAGAGGACTGAAACGCATGCATAGCGGCCTTCTGTGCTGAGCTTGGGTCGTTAGCAGACCTAACGTCATTACGCAAGCGAACAATCCAGTCTGAAGTGGCATTCCTCGCTCTTACGAGAAGCTTTTGTGGCATCCATTTTAAGCTTTGTGGGCAAAGATGCAGCAGTCGAAGACTGAAATTGATAATTATATTCATAAAGAACACTTCTCGCCAGCTCATAGAGATGGCTTCCAGCCTCATATTGAGCTGCTGATAGAGTTGCTCACAGAAATCGGCATCGTTGAAAACGTTATGGGCTTCTCGTAGCACATTATCGTCGTTGCGCTTGGAATCGTTTGGGCCTGCTTGAATAGCAAGGCGAATAAGAAGATTCATTGCGGCCTGGCTACTAAAATTGACATTAGAAGCAGCCAGCTCTATGAGGAGAACAATCCACCGTCTCCCTCTTCCAGAAATTGCCCTTTGAAAAGCTGAAAGTTCTTTGAAGGATATATCATGCGTGCAATCCGCCTCACTAGCAGCAATTTCATAGCTAGAAGGTGGGTACAGCTCTTGGTTGAGAAGTTGATCATGCGTGTAGGGATCAATAATGAGCTGGGGGTGTGGAATATATGATCCAAGCAATCGTTGGTAATTGGGAGTGCGGGATTCGAGTTGGCTCGTCCAGATATTATTAACCGAATCATAGTAGGAGAATTTTGGGCCGAAGGGCAAAATAACCTCGTGGACTTGCGCAGGTAGGGCTCTGCTCCTGTAGTGTGTGTTCAGGATCGACTTCTTCATCGAGGCTAAGATCAAGGATCCAGATGTAATGGAAAACCAATCTTCCAACTGGCGAACGTCTTTCAGGGTCTGGGTTGGCGTGTCTTCTGCTGCGTAAAACGATGAAACATCAGGAGTTCCAAGAATGACCAAACTCCATGTGGCCTCTCGGTAGGCGTCCATAAATTTTGGTAGTTGCATCTCCAACAGAATTGCTGCGCGTTGGCCCTCTCGCCCTCGCCCACTTGGCAGAAAGGCCTCATGTACGGCCACTTTCAATCGGTTTCGACACCTCCACTTGTAACATCGATCGCAGCCTCTGACATCTTTTGTTCCATCCAAAAGGTATGTACAAGTGCAAACTGCAGCATTTATATCGTCGGTGAGCTCATGATAGTCGATCGTTAATCTTTCGAGCGTTGCCTCAGTGTTCTTTCTGGACTGCATCGATTCATGGTCGATCTCAGCCCCCAGCGCCGCCATCTGAGCTCCTGCCTTAGTTGAACGAAAGAACCGTAGAGGGAAAGCAGATAAGGACTCGGGATCCCCAAATATGGTGGTTCTCGTTGGCAAGCATCCCGCGACACGACTCTTGATGTACTGCTGAACTCGCTGAAGGCGAGACATTTCGCTCCGCTTTGGCAAGCAAAGAACATCGAGCATGTGAGGTACAAAAACAGGATGAAACTCAAGCAGGCCAGGGAAGATTTCTGCTGCAGCTTCGTCCATGGCTATCCACAGCTCAAAAAGTTTCAACAAGCATTGGCTCATCAACACTGAATCTCCACTGTAAAGAACTGAGGCCTTCTTCATGTAGGTGATGATATCCTCGGCAACCATCTCGCATCGACTTTCAGGGTCCAAGTCATCTGAGCCAAGTTGTGCTTCAAAATCCTGAAGTTCAGTGTACTCTGTGGCAAGGTCGTTGATCTGGCAAACTGTGCCTTCAAGCGTAGGAACATCAAGCCCCATCGGTCTGCGAGTGGGAATGACAACTTGTGACAGAAGTCCTTGGAGCTTCAGGCCACTGCTCTCCAGGCGAAGACGGAAATCGCTTGCATCTGCGCTTCGGGGAAGTCGTGGAATGTGTCTTGTGATAGATTTCTTGTAACGTTCCCAAGCTGATTTGACTTTGGCTTTAGAGTCGGTTGTCACTTGTAAGAACATGTTCTTGGTTTGGCCGAGAAGATAGTCATAGGCCAAACGTGAAGCTCCCTCGGATGCCTCTCTCTCCGACTGCAACTTGGCAAGTCTTCGAGACAACTTGGCCAGAAGCGTCATGATCTTCTCAGGGTGAAGAAATCCAACGCTAGTCTCTAGGAGCTTAGCAAGCATGACAGCAATGAGAAATTTGTAGTAGACTCTGCCGACTCCAGAATCCTGACGATGGTCTTTGTCGAGAAGCGAAGTAAGGTGGCGGCGAATGTAAACACGGAGAACAAGCCAGTAGGGTGACCGTCTCCAAGGAGCTTCTGATGCTGCCAGAACAACATCATCCCTGACCTTCTTTCGCAATCTAGGGACTTGCTGGGATTGACCTAGGCCTTCCAAAAGCGACATGAGCATCTCGCTGATGAGAGCAGGGCTCGACGAGTCGCGAGTCTCGACAATCGCTCTGCCTGCCTTGTGCGCTCGTGCTGCGAAGCGTTCGAAGGAATCTTTGGTTGCCTGCTCAAGAAAGGTGGCAAGATTCTCACGAAAGGATGAGGACTTGAAGGTTTCGATTGGAATTCCCACAGCTCGGTCAGGAAAATCTTGTGCGATGGCATGGGTCGCTTGAAGTACAAGGGCTGTCGGAGGGGATGCGTGAAATGCTTCGAAGACTACAACACTACAAGAGGTTAGAATATGGGAAGGAGAAAAGAGTTCTAGCTGCCTATATTGGGATGGGAAAATACTTGGGGGAACGCTTATGAACAATCAAGCCGGCATTCTGCTTGGCCACATGCAGTGCAAGCCAAGCACGCCTTGGGTCAGCTTCTTGGCCGAGTCTGGTGAAGGCGGCGATGAGTGATTCCTTTTCGGCGTTGGTTGATTGAATCTTGAGCGTGAGATTGAGGGCACTTTGGAGTGCACTCCAGATTTGGTGATTTTGGTGGCCGTTGAGCAGCAAGGCAACGGATCGCCGCAGCAACTGGCCGAGACCAAGAGCCAGACCCTCATCCTTTCCGGTGGGATCGGGGTCGCTGATCTGAGCTGGAAGAACGAGATGATCAAAGATGGCCTCCAGACGGCCCTTTTTGTCTTTCTCTTCCATGTTGGCGGAGCTGCATGAGGCAGACGAGACGCGACGAACAAGAGAAAACTGGAGGAAGATGGGATGAAGAGTCGGCCGCGCCTGGAGAATTCGAGCTGTTGAGATGATCTAGGCGAGGAGAACGTTGAGAGATGGAAAACAGGATAGATGAGATGAGATGGAGGTAGGTGCAAAAGTGGGAGAAGAGATAAGGTGAGGAGAGGAAATGAGAGGAAGAAGTGGTGAGCGAGGTGGAAGTGAGAGAAGCGAAGCAGGTACCGAAAGACGCTTCGTGGGTGGCAGAAAAATCACAGCAAACACCGCCTTCGCAGGCGAGCAAAGGCAAGAGCGCGTGACAGGTGGCTGCCTGCTGCCAGAGGACCCAAAAGCAAAAAATTAGTGAAGCTCAGTGCAGGCCGCTTCTGCACGCTTGCAACTGACAATCACATTTGGACGGTTGGCCTCCGGCAGCTGCCCAATCGACAAGTGACAGCATTGGCAGACGCTGTGTGACTGGTCCACGTAGTTGAGACGGAGCCACCAGATCAAAGATGCATTTTGGACAGTCATTTGCAAATGCACTGCCTGCTGTGATAGGTTAGGCTGCATATTGTACTTGTCTTTGGAATCTGCCTTCTGGTCCATCCGCGAACCACCCACAGCCTGCTGAAACAGGAAATCCCAAGTTGAGGCAACTCGCATAAGGCATGGTGCAGGGGTCCGTTCTGTGATGCACCCCGCCGATGCATGATGCATATTGACCGGTCCCGAACGTGGTCGAGGACTAGCCTGTGGTAGCCGAATTGCATCGAGAGAGGGAATCCAGTTAGCAAGTCCTGTCACTGAGAATAGGCAAACAATATCCCCTTCACCTTAGAATTAATGTCATAGAAGTCTATATCATTGTTCAATAGTCAAAATACTCGCTTTTATTCAATTCAACACGAAACGATTTGAAACTCGGCACCAACCCAGCTCCAAACAACTTTTACCCAACCATATGACTACTCCATCCCGGTTCAACCATCTCTTTACTTCCTAAATACGAGGCCCTTGGCGCATTCAAACTTGCGGTTGTAGTCCTCGGTGAGCTCGTTGACGACAAGCCCCCAGACAGTCTTGTCCCAGGCAAGACCGGCGTGACCAACAGCGTCATCAGGGCAGGTGTCCTGGACGATGATGTTTCGGGCACCGGGCTCGTCGATGCGGCTGGTCGCGGGGGCGACGAGGGTATCAGCGTTGCTCATGATAATGCTGGCCTTGTTTCCCGGCTGGATGATCTTCCCGGCATTGGCCTTGAAGTCGTCGTAGACGTCTCCATCGGTGGCCATGTCGTCGCAGGCAGCGCACCCGAGGACCTTGAGGGCAAGAGAGGCCAGGTTACGGGTGACCTCGCCGCCGAAGTAGAGCAGATCCGTGAAGCCGAAGTACTTGGCGCCGTGGATGGCAGGCCCGAGAGCGATGTTGTGGTCGACAATCTCAGCGATGCCGCTTTGGGTCATGGGTACGTAAATCGCCATGACTCCCTGATTAACGACTATTAGCTTGGTAACCTCAGAGTGATATTGGGTTCTACCTACACCTTCGCTGTGGCCGAGGAGATCAACCTTTTGAGCACCAGTCTTGGTCTTGACCTCCTTGATGAAGGCGACTTCCTTGGCGCTCTCCCTCATGGACTTGAGACCTCCAATCCAGGGCACGAGGGTGTGGGCTCCGTAGGTCATACTGAAAACGCAGTAGCCCGCATCCGTCAAATTCCAGCCCAATGTGTTGAGATCTACTTCGCGGTTGGCGGAGAGACCGTGGAGCATAATGAGAGGGTTGGGGTGTTTTTCGCTTCGACAATTGAAGTTATTATCGACCGCGCCGTATAAAGGGTTCTTTAGAAGGTCCGAGGGCAAAGACCAGTCAATAGCCGACACCTGCGAGCTGAGGGCAAGCACGGCGGCAACGCCCTTGATGACACGAGAAATGGAAGGCATGTTCGCTGAATAGAATAAAAGAAGTGAGGATCAACAAGTTTGCACCAGGCAAGAATTAGGAAGAGAAGATGATAGAAAAGACAGTGGAGAGATATGAGACTGCCGGTATTTAAGCTTCAACATCCAAATCCTCCAGAACTTGTGACTCTAAAATTACTCGGGAATGAAGAGGAACAGGATGGCGATCCCAGTCCCCGGCGTGTCACTACCGGCAGCTGTCAAGTAAATATATCCACCTCCCAGCCAAGGCGGAACCACTTTTCATCTTGAATCTCCAGGAACGAATTCTGAGTGGCTAGAATACGGATCGGGATTTAAAAGAGCCAGGGTAGCGTTAATGGCACAGTCAGCAGTAAGTTCCAACCCTAGTCAACCGAACACCCCCTCAACCGAACACCAAGATGAAAATCGCGATAGATTTAAAAATCAACACAGCAACGTTGATTCAATAGATATTCAAAAGAGAAGCTATTCAAGTTGCCAGACAAAGCATAGCTCTTCAAAGATATAATTTTCTAATTCATCTGGTGCCTCTATCTCATCTGGGATCGCAGTATACCGGTCAGCTTGTTCAGCTAGCTGTTCAACTGTTGCAAACTTGCTATTTGGATTAGGAAGCAATCGAGCCTGTTTTTTCGGCCTGAGCATCTCATTTTGCCTCTCCAATTGCGTGATCTTCGCTGTGTTAATTGATATCTTCACTTGTTGCTCGTCAAGACCCTTGCAAATCTTCCGGAATAGCAGTCTCATCGGTGGATCGATTTGCTTGTCATCGATAAAATCACGAATGATCTTCCGGACCTGGTGGCTGCCCTTAGGCGTTGAGATATAATGTTCATGATCATCTTTACGCTTTATCCCGGCCCTTGGAGGAGTTGAGGGAGGTGAGGGTGCCCGGAAGGGTCCCATGAGCGGCTGTAATACATACGGACTCATCAGCGGCTTTGTAATATTAACTGGCCACAAGCCGGATGCCTTCCAGCCGGAGCGAATATTCGTAGCTGTTAGACCAACTAATCGAGCCTTGTAATAACACTCTAGGAAGGTCATCTTGCTAATTGGCGAGGAATCAATTAGAATATCCTTCTTCGCAAGCTCATCGCGATAGGCTCTCTTTATCGGCGAAAAGACTGAGAGGTCAAGCGGCTGTAAAACATGCGATGAATGCGACGGCAGGAAAAGAAGGAATATATTATTCTGGAAGCATCTGATCATAAATTCATCGGTTGTATGACTTCCGTGGCCATCAAGGATAAGCAGCCTAGGCCTCTTCGTCTCGGGCTTCGTCAACGGGATGAAGATTAGGTCTAGCCATGCAAGAGCGATCTCGTCATTAGTCCAGCCTGTTGCAGAAGCTGTAAAAAACTACTCCTTATACGGTTCAACTTCAGGAGGAAACCACTGCTGTTGAACCTACTTCCCTTGGAAGATACAAAGGGGAGGAAGAGCCCGACCTAGGGCATTAATAGATTCAACAGCAGTTATCAAATCCCGCGATCCTGACTGTTGTAGGAGGGTATATCGCTTCCTTGATGATCCAAGCACCAGCCCGTTGCCTCTGACTCCCTCCATAATACCGGCTTCATCCATATTCCAACGGTCTCCTGGAGCGATGAGTTTGATAGCCGGATTGTTCATTATTGTAAAGAAATCCTTGACCCGATCAGTTGTAGCCCCATTAACGCGAAGGAGGTCAATTCGCTTGCCTCGTAATGTCTTAATTTCCGGGTGCCGTCTCAAGAAGCCCTCCAACCAGTGCTTTCCAAGACGCGCTGGAGGGTCTGAAGCCGGGAGCAATGATGAGGCTATCGCAATAACCTGGCTATGCGAAGGAGCATTGCCGATAGAGTCTTGAGTTAACACCCACCCGACGAGATCCCTTTCCTGCTTCGCTGAGAGGCGTTGACGGGCTTCTGCGATTACTCTGCGTGGCTTGCTGCCGTTGACACGGTCGTACAATGTAGTCAATGGGATACCCCAGAGCTTCGCAGCCTTACGCAGGCCCATACCCTCATTGTTGGCCGAAATCGCCCGTTGAAGTGCGTCTTCTGTGTAGTTTTTCATTGCGAGTTCAATGATATATAAATCAATTGAATTGGATAAGAATTGGTGAAGATATCGCGTAAATTGAAGGAAGGTAACGCGAGTGTGGATGGAAAAAAAGTGTTCGGTTGAGGGGGGTGTTCGGTTGACTAGGGTTGGAACTTATCCCTGTGACGGGGAGCTCAGGCACGACGATGGTCAATGCTTGTCTTGAATGTTGCCTACCCTGTGCTATCCTGCTGTTCGAGGAATATGAACTAAAATCAATGAAATGGCCTATAATGAAAGTGATATAAGGGTAAGCTCAAGCGTTTGGATCAAGCTTCCAAGTCTCGCTTTAGCAAAACGAGGTTACAACTGTCGCATGAACGTGGGACCGAGGTTTTTAGAATGTGTCACAAGAATTTTAACAAAATTGCTCCTCCAAACGCAGAAAGACTTACGAGACGTTTTTACGCACTCCGCGCAGCCACCGCCGGACCAGGGGTAACTGGTGTTGTACATGTAGTTTTGAAATCGATCCGAGGGTGAGGCGTCGAAACGCGGTCTCTTTTGGATCGTCAGGTACCCGTGGAAATTCCCACTTCTGCGATTTTGAGTGATTATCGGAGCATTAAAGATCTCAAGGTAGATTGTCTTTACGATTTCGATTGGACTTTGATACCCTGGAGCTTGGGAAACGATTTGCTTGACGAAAAATTGTACCTAGTTATATTAGTATTAGTAAACAAGGATTGTCTTTGTGGCCAAGAATAATACTAAATACGCCAAACGCAAGAAACCTTTTCCCACGTAACACGAAATCGGCAAAGGCCGGATCTATGCGTATCCATTTCACACAAGGGAAGATAGATTATTGCAAGTGAGGTTGGGCAGCGAGATTGCCAGACAAAGATGAAGCATGCAGACCACGCTTGCCCGCTCGCCGCGTGTGTTCTGCCACTAAGGTGCATACGCGTTTGCTGAGGCGGTGTGAAAGCAAACGCGTATGGAAATCAGGCGAGACAATGGCCAGCAAGCACTGCACTCATGGTGAGTGAAAAGTGAGGTTGGCGCGTTGCGCAGCCCGTGGCTGGAAAAGAACATGGCACAACCAAGCCTCCATCTAACTTTGAACTTCAATACAATATCAAAATAATTAGCAAGGTGGCAAGATGTTGTGTGATTTCGAGGCGCGCTCGTGATGTTTGTGGATTGGCCTTGAAGGAATTGCGCTTGATGCTGAGTGGAGATGCCTATCAAAATAAATAATCCAGCAATAAACACAATAGCAAGCTAAATATTAGAGAATAAGTCATTTATTTGGCTATCATTTTATTTAGTATTGTAGGTAAACAAGAAAACGGAGTCACTAGCTTGTAGGAAAAGAGCTTTGATGTGTGGGTGGAAGACAATACCTCCTCCCCGACGCGAAAGTCATATTGTAATTAATCAAGCAACAAACCAAGTCAATTAAGTCTGAAGTGGTATTGGGTGGATACTTTCACAGTGTCTAGGTATTCAGCTCTTTACTTGTCTAAAACCGATCTTAGCAGTCATCGATGGTACAGCCGTATGGGGGAATGTCTCGATGTTTGGCTTTAATATGCCGATGAAGAGCAGATTCCGTGGGACCGTCATGAGCGCAGATTTCAACAGGGAATCGTTACACAATAACAGCCTTAAGTTTTGGCTACTGCATGTTTTCTCTCAGTGGTTTGTGTGGTCAGTTTCGCTACAGTTGCCAACGGTCCGCTGAATGTTTGTTGACCTTTGAGTCACCACCACCACCCACCCACCCACCTTTATCCCTCTCCCTCTCAGTTTCTCACTTCTTTCTTCTTCTTCTTTCTGCATCACATCGCCAGTTCTTCTCGCCATTGCATTGCAGTGGCAGTTTTTACCCCTCCTCTTCGCCTCGTGTCCATTTCATGGACAATAGTCTATCGACTGCTCGCCTGCTTGCCCGCCAGCCTGCCAGCCCGCCCGCCCGCCTCGGGAAAGAAGGCAGTTTGCTTAGGCAGCTGTCCTTTTTCTTTCTTCATCGCGTCGTTTGCCGCCCGCGTCGACAGAAAGCGGTTTGCTGAGGCAGCTGTCTTTTTTGTTAGATTCGTCTTGTCCGTCTCGATCCCCGATTGAACCGCTCGTTTCGTGCAGCGGATTCTTTTTCCTTCGGTATGAAACTACAGAAAAGCCAGACGCGTATTTTAAACTAACAAACCAGCAGCCTCTCCTCGCTTTTCTTGCGCATTCGAGATCATTCGGAATCATTTCCTTAGTGCACGCGTTGTTCGCTGGCATCGCGTCGTTGCTTCCCTTCTCGAGAAGTACCAGTTTGCTTAGGCAGCTGGTATTTTCAAGAGACTACCTAGCTAGGTATGCAACTTTCTGCAAGAAAAGATAAAAAACAAGGATTTCAGCTAACAGGTCAATAAGTCTCAATGTCTCAACCATCGACTCGAGTTTCTGCACCAAAGGCCCCAATGAACCTGTCGAAGGCTTCCTTGGTGGTAGTGAACCATCCCGCACTCCCTACCAAGTTTATTGGAGGGGACGGTTTGGACCTCTCGAGCGAGGTATTTGTCTCCCTGACTTTGATCAAAAACCCTGGCCGGGAGATGTATGTTGGGCTGAGCATCCAACTCCCACTCTGCCGGGCAGAGCAGCTGGATTCTTCTGGCTTTGGTGTCTCCTACACAAGTAAGTCCGAGGTTCTCTCCGCTATAAGCCTTCCACATACTAACATTGAGTGACAGCCAACACAGGCACCGCTGAGGGTGTGGAACTGGCACAGCGCTACAAGATTGTCGTCAAATTCCCGCGCGAGAGTCTCACCACCACCGTCTCCAGCGTTCCGAGCGACCTTGCCATCCGCCTCCCCGCCAGTGTGCGAGACAAATGCTGCCTCCTCAAGGTGAACGTTGACAATGCCGATAACATCCGCATTGACGGCCTCGGGATGCCACGATTGAACTCTGGTCATGAGTGCGATGCGTGGCTCCAAGGATCACCAGTCGTCGGCAACCTCACTTTGCTCGACATCCTCACGTCCCCAGAGCAGCGCTTCATCGTCAAGTTCAAGGGGGAAGTCTTAGAAAAGCAGCTGAAGACTGAGGCCTGGCCAGCCCCTTTTGAGTACCCATGGGGCGACACGCATTTTTGGGACGCGGACAGGTTTCGACAGCAGGCAGAGGAGAACCCTGGCGGAAGATTTCTCCCAGCATGGACCTTCGCCACAGACAACGACCATGCTGCTGTCCTGACACAGTCCCTTGCCCAAGACATTGTCTGGGTAGACGATGCTGCCAAACGCCTTTACGATGTCCGTCTTCGAGCATACGCCGCCGAGTCTCATGACTCCCGTGCTTGGACCTGCCTTGTTGTGCCATGCGATCAACAATTCAGAGAAACGCTCAAATATGCTTGTCGTCGCCTGGCCCACAGCCGCCTCTCGGTCGTGTTCTTCGACGAGAAGGGCAACAAGCGTTCGATACGGCGCGCTGAGATCTGCGAGAATCCAGAGATCTTGAGTGTCATGCGAAATCACCCCATCGCAGAGCATGAGCTGGTCCTTCGCGTATTTCCAGAGGCCAAGGACGAGGACTTGGACGAGGACCTGGACGAGGTTGAGCTGCCAGAATTCAACATCAAGACTTTCAGCGACCGAAGACTTGCTCTGCAGGCCCTCAAGCAGTCAAGCAGCGACTGGAATGTCGTTTCTCTCAAGTTCCATGTTGAAGTTGAGGAATACGAGAGAAAGTGCGATGCCGTCAACGAGATGTTGCCAGGAAGCCGCCCCAGTAACCCAAGGGTGTTCGGCTTGACGGTGCCTAAAAACGACATCTACGCTCCGCTGGTCGGCAGACGCGAGGTCCGCCAACATGTCGCCGAACGTCAGAAGCTGGCTCGCGCTGTCATCCGCGGCACAGGCTTCTATGGGACTACGTTGGAACAACCTTGGCCCAACTATAAGATGAGCGGTATATTCCCTGGCCTCCCAATGGCGAATCTTTTCCGGTTCTAGAATGACGCCGAGTGCCGTGCTGTCTTGGAGCGTATGCTCCCAGGTGATCGCGAAAGATTTTCCAGATATCTTTCTAACCGCCATCTTGGACTGGCCATGATCACTGCTGTAAGTTAAAACCGATGTCTATCATTCCTGTCTGCTTATTGTTGCCCAATAGCACAATCTGCTTATTATTGCACAATACATTCTTCTATTCCGCTAACTTATAATACTAGGGCCCCGGATTCGGATAGACGACAGCTCTGGCCGTGGCATCCTACGGACTGGTTAGAAGCGTAGGGCGGGTGTACATGTCAGCCCCGACCAACATCGCCTGCGATAATGCAGCTGACCGTTTGATGGACATCAGTACAGATGTCACGCGTCGCGTCAATGGTAAGGCAGACAAGGAGCCGCCCTGCCGCCGTCTTCTGGTGGTCCGTGGCTACAAGTGGGAGGACGAGGTGGCTGTATTCATGAGTATACTCCAATGCCACGAGTCCATCAACGATGCCGCCCCCAAGCATGGATCCCCGTGGAAGCTCGAAAATTCGCTCGCTTTCTGGCTCTTGAAGGCTCTTGGCTCTGCCGCCATTCCAGCGCTGCGGCCCGACGACTGCTCTCAGCTCCATGACGCCAGCCGCAGCTTCCAAGGCGACAAAAAGCTGGAAAACCTCCTCAAACTCGCCAGCATGGATATGACCTGGGAGGAGTACGTCAAAGCCGGCGAGACCCCAGAAACCCGGATCCAGGGCATGATGCGATATATCCTCATGCAGGCGGACGTCGTCTGCACCACTCCGGCCGAGTCGAGCAAGCTGCCCTACTCGAGATGGAAGCTGGAGCAAGCCCGCGGCTTTGCCATTGACGAAGCTGCCTGCATGAGCAGGCCGGACTTTTACACGGTCTGGGGCAACACCATGATGCCCTGTGTGATGGCAGGCGACCGTCTGCAGCTGAATGTTGCGGTCAGGTCCTTCCACGACGTGACCTCTGATGGCGATGGCGCGTACCGGAACCGCCACGGGCCTGACGCCAGAATCTCCATTATGGAGTTTTTGCAGGCTTCTGGATGGCCCATTTTCAGATTGCACACGCAACTTCGCATGGCCAGGGGCCTCTTCACCCTCTCCCAAGAGGTGATTTACCCAGAGTTGCGTGCCGATTACGGCTCCTGGTGTGATATCTCGCTCCCTGTTCATGCATCTGGCCGTGCCATGGAGGCCTTCATGCTGCGCAAGTTCCCACATATTCTCAGGCCATCCCCCGAAGGTACCCTGCGTGAGGTCTATGTACACTGCCCAGACTCCCGGGTCAGAGTGAACCGTATGACCGAGTCCAAGTCGAGCCCAGACCAGGTCAGGATCGCGCTTCGCCTCCTCGACGAGCTTATTCGGGATACTCAGGCTTGGAATACCCGGATTAATCCATCGGAGATTATGATTATCGTTCTCCATTCAGCCAATGTAGAAGGGGTTGAGCACCAACTCAAGCGATACGCCTCTCTGGTGGGTAAAGTCATGGTATCAACTGTGGAGTCGATCCAGGGCAAGGAACGTCCGATAAGCGTCGTTATTTTTGGTACGAACGAGACATGGGGGCCAGGGTTCTCTAAGGAACCCAGATGCCTCAATGTCGCAATATCGCGACATATGTCTTTCCTTCTCCTTGTCGGAGATATAAACGTTACTGGAGACTTTCGCAGCGGCACATCCACGACCAATGCGCACGGTCGAGGTGGAGGACGAGGAGGACGTGCAGGTGGAATGGACCTCGGGAAGTTAGCCGGGCAGAGGTTCCTTGTCAGAAACAACAATGGAGAGTTGGAATGTCAGGCCGCCCAGAAGTTGAGGGCCATCTTAATTCTCATGCATCGGGCTGGGCGTATTGTGACGGTTGTTGGGGGGTGTAGATACCAGCTTTTAAAAGCCTCCAATAAAAGTCGTCGTTCTATCGAACAGTTTCGTGTCATGATCCAATCAAGCTGATAGATTCTCAGGTGCACTAATCCACATTGATGAAATATGCCCACTCTCTAGACAAGCAAGTGGTTATCAGAAAAATAGGGACTGCGAAGTCACCTCGACAGAACTATTATAGCAGACAGTCACATTATAATGCTTCCTGTTGTATAACAATAAGCAGATAATATTCTCAAATAATTACTGAATAATTTCTTCTTATTGCTATTACTAGCTATTTTCTCTCATTATTGTGGCCTATATTGGAAACTTAGGATCCAAACCTTCGACAACAGCATTCTGGAACCACAGGTCGAGTGGCTATAACTCCATATCGAACTCTGGGACAGGCGGCTGTGGTGTAATTATCTCGTCTAAATGGCCGTACTATATAGAGTTTCCCAATGATGGATGAACTCGTCAGAATGGATAGTTCTGCGGCACGAGGGGTAGCTATTCGAAAAGTTCTGGCCATACTTCTGGGACACAGTTCGGCTTTGTAAAGTTGGTGAATCTCGACTCCCAAGCTATTGTGCACTAATCGAGGTCGATATCGTTCACGGAATCGAAGTCTTCGTCTGGAGTATCATTCACTCCACTGATCATCGTGATCCTGTGTTTCGAACCTCTGCAACTCCACTTAACGAAGCGTCTATGCCTGGCTGTCCACTGCTCAGCCACCTGCGGCATAGAACCATTGTTGCAGAGCGCCTTGTAACACCATTCCAGCATTTCTTTTGGCGAAGTGCAAAATTTGGCTCCTATGTCGCCTTCTTCCAGGGGCGTTGGATAGACCGTATTCGTGGAATCCACGATTACGCGCTTGACCATTCGCAGAGTTTCAAGGCGCTGTTGGACATTGTCGCGAAGATTTTCAACTTCATCATCGTTGTCCATGGCGAAGTCGCGACCCATAGACTCCTCGCAGTAGTACGGGATCTCGTCCCAGAAGCTGTGAATGTTAGAATTAGGTAGATGAGTATATCAGGCCAATTGGACTCACCCATGGTCGCAAGTCTTCTCAAACTCCTCGAGCAGGAACTGTTGGAGTCTGCAGCCTTCGACGCACAATCTGCGCAACTTTTTCATTGCGTATAGAGCGGCGGCGCTGTCCATGTCGTCCATATTGGCCAAGGTTTCTGGCATCTCTTGGTAGACGTACCAATGGTCGTCAATCTTGCCATTGATGGACTCGACAGATCGCTCAAACTCGTTGTAAGACATCTTGACGGCTTGGCGGGTTGTCTTGTCGGAGAGGTTGACTCGATGGGATAGATGGCTCTGTAAAAGATCGACTGCACGAAGCGAGTCGATGTTGATGCTATTAGAAGATCTGGAAGATCGACTGCACGGAGCGAGTCAATCTCGAGACCAATTGAAAGCCGAGGGTCCAGCGACGAGGAGATTCCGAATCCTCCAAGTGAAGACGAGGGCGAGCCACGCAAAACGACCGACTGCACGAAGCGAGTCGGTCCTTCACTGGAATTCTTATTCTACCGGCGCAGAGTCTGGGCGCGAGGGCGAGGGCGACGAACGAGGCCGAAAATGTCGGCGCAAAAGTCGACACGGCGAATAAAAAGGGGCCACGATGGGGCCGTGCAAACGAGAATTCGGAGCCGAAACTCCACAAAACGGGCAATTGAAACTGGAATTCCTGCTATGGATGAAGGGTTGAAAATGTAAATAATGTGAGATTGGTACGGATTCTTAAATCATTCGTGGGTAGACTCTGCCACAAGTGGTTTGGGAAATCGGTAGTGTTTGCATGGCTCTTTACCATTATACAGCCCTTGGTAAGATATTGTGTCCTCACCGCGGATGTATTGCCCTGGGGGTTGGGCGGGGGTTGAGTGGTCAACTCAGACATTGTGTCTGCTGGTCTGTCAATGTGAATGCTTGTCAAACGTTTCTCCATTGTTCCATACCGAAAACTAAAGAATCCGCAGCACGAAGCGTACAGATAGCGACGTCTAAGATGAAGCAGAAAATCGGCTGCACGAAGCGATCCGGCTGTGTCTGAGGAGAGAGAGAGCGAAGGGCGAAGACGAAACAACGAACCGACTGCACGAAGCGAGTCGGTCGTGTCCGAGGGAGGCAATTGGCGACACGAAACAGAGCTCTTAAAATGATTCCGAGGAATCATATAAACGCAGAGAACGCGAAGACAGGACAAGGCGGGCTGGCAGACGACGAGAAAAATGAAAACCGCCACTGCTATGCAACGGCGTCGAAAAATGGTAAGACGATGAAGAGTGAAGGAAGAAAAAACAAGTCGAGAAACTGACGATGTGATGCCAAAGGAAGAAAGAAGAGGGAAGATGGAAACTGCGAGAGGGGGGATGAAGGTGGGTGGTGGTGCTTGCTGGCCATTGCCTACTGGGAAGTAGCAAGAGCAGGAAGGAACGAGGGAGCCAAGCCATGGAAGGCACGTTCCCGCGTCTCCCAATAGCGAACCTTTTCCAGTTCGAGATTGACGCTGAGCACAGTGCCGTCTTGGAGGGTATCTTGCAGGGGAAAGAGTAAGATTGCGCGGTCACCGCTTCGGGGGCGAAGAAAGAGATGCGACCCCAGGGGAGGGGGAGTCTGAGGTTGACAAAGAAATGCCTGGCAGACACAAACACGTGTGGCGATTTTTTAGCCAGGCCTCAAATAAAATACTTCGCAAGTTAACTCTGTCGCTATTTAAGATTCAGCACGAAGCACAACATGCAAAAACCTTAAATCTGTCCCCAACTTGAATTTGCGCTCTCTCAAAGGCAAGATTTGCCCGTATAATTGCTCTGCGTTGACCTAGCTGAAATGCACTTGACTGGTTCCGCTGTTTCTGCCCAATCATGACCTGGGTGACCACGCGATATAAACATGCTCTATGTAAAATTTCCCAGGATATGCAACTGTCCTCGTACGACTGTTAAGGCAGTGGTGCGTGGACATGCGTGCGGTCGGTTGCCTTTTTGCAGGAGTCCGGCGTTCGAACCCCAAGTCTGCGTTGTCGTGGTCTATCTTCATTCTTTCTCTCTTTTGCTATAGTAAGTAGCTAGTAGCTCTAGATAAGGGTCCTCCATTATCCTAATTACTTCTACCTCATGAACTGTAATGCATCAATTAATTATTTACAAATATTATATTAGTAGAGGATGCGGTAATCGTCAAGTTCCCACCCAACACGTTTCACGGTATAATTTCCGAACTCCCCAAGTTGCTGTGTTGAACGTCTAATATTAAGTAGAGTGCAATTCTAATATACCGTTGCCTTCGAGACTCATGCGGACGGTCATGTTATTGATAGCCCAGTAGTTGTGTCTCGACCTTAGATATGTCCCTTCTGTCGTCTTTGTTCATCTTCCGAATCGAAGATTCAGGGTAGGTACCACTTTGTAAGAAGGTAGAAAAGGAGAAGTTCAACTGCTGACTAAGCTCAGCTTTCGACAAAACAGTGCTTTAATTTGTTTCTTCGTTGGCGCTTGATTCGATAAACATACGGTGGCCTAGTAATCGAAGAAGACTTGCCATACTTGCTATCTCCCTCTTTCCCAATTCGTTGAAGCGGTGAATGCGGCATGGGTGATACACTTCAGGTCCAGGTAGCTGACATCAAGCGACATTGAGGGGCGCGTTATTGAAATTAGCACTCTCATCCATGCAACGATGCGCTGACGTATCAAGGCTAGCCAGGGAGCCTCGACAGCAAAGAGGAGGAAATGATACCACCTCCATGGAAACTTTCCTTCCACGCTCATTGAGCCGCTGGGCAACGGATGGAGCAAGCTCCTGAAGCAACAAGGGCGTCTGGTCTGTGCTTGGTCGCGCTAAATTGTCAGATCAGATCAGATGTGTGGGCTGACACGCTCCAGCGCTAGAAATTACCATGTATGTTAATTTTTCGACTGGACGGATGGAGACACAGACACAGAACTCTTGCTAACGGCTATTGGCTGATGGTCACTTGACTCTCAGCTGAATGCCAGTCAGCGATTGAAACTACCTATAAAACATAATGCGGCACAACGCGCCATCTCAGCCGAGGCATGACGTCGAAGCTGTTGGCCATTGCGACTCGTCTTTGTCGCGCGACATTACAAAATCACGGCGCATCTTCCTGTTGATCCCTGGATCAGCTGAAAGATGCGAAGCGAATGATTAATCTGAACCACCCCTTGGAAAATACCGACAATAGCCGACATGTGGAGACAAGATCGAGTGTGCGACGTGCTAAAGGTTATCAGCAGGAAGGACATCATCGACACCTTTCAGAACCTCAAATACGAAGATGACGTCCTCATGGGCATTTTTGGTATCATCTCGCTGGGCATCTGGTTTGCGATGAGCCCATTTATCCTCGCCATCATCCACCTCGGTATCCTCGAATATGAGATCGAGAGGTGGTGCACAAACTGCAAGACAAAGCGTGAGAGGATCCGTCGCGACCGTACCTTGGAATTGATGTGCATTGATCCAGAGAGCCGGAAGAAGAAAGAGAAGCAGCAGAGTCGCAATCGGTTGCTGAGACGGTGGTTTGGAATTCATCCCCAGCCCGACCGAGCGATCCGGAGCCCCAGTCGCGGCCCCTGTCTTTTCTTTACAAGGCTACCACCGGAGATCAGGCGCCAGATCTTGGTTCATGCATTTGGCTCGCGCACTGTGCATCTGGATCTCAGCTTCAGACACCCGTTTCGTGTCATCAGCCATGACAAGTGCCGTTTACTAGGCCAGAGCCCCGAAGCCCACCTCCATGCTGGGATCCATAGCCGCTTTGGTTTATTCACCCCCAACATTGTCCTGTACGATGAATCAGAGAAAAAGAAATGGCGGTGGTTCAGCTGCGTTTGCCATCGAGCGCGGCCTGACGACCCAATGCTGAGCTATGGAAGGCGAGGTTGTGTGAACCGGGAGGGCTCAACAGATGTCCACGAAGACAAATGTCTCTCTGCGGAGGGAAGCTGCACTTATTGGCCAGGCGAGATCCCTGAAAAGTGTTTCGTTGGCGCGGCAGGCTGGTTATTGACTTGCAAACAAGCGTAAGTGCTTCTGATTCGCACGCCTCTTGCGCTTGGGCAGCCCGTTGATTCGAATACGAGTAGTTATGATGAGGGCATTGAGGTGCTCTATCAGACCAACACCATCCAGATATCCTCCCAGGTGCTCCTACAAGGAGCCCACGATATCATCTCACCCTTCAAGCTGTCTATGATTAGGTCCCTCGAACTCTCGTTGGACGGGTATAACGTGCGCTTAGCTCAGGTTCTTTTGGGCGTGTCACCGAACCGCCCGATCAGCTCGTTGGGTGCGTCTGCTTCTCGTGAGGCATCTAAGCCGTTATTTCCATCGCTGGCATTCCTCCGACTTTTACTGAAGAGTGACCAAAGATTTCTGGATGACGATTTAAACAATAGCCTAAAGCAGCTTGGATACGGCCGCAAGAATACTGAGGAGCGCCTTCTCACCTTTACCCTCCCAAGCATTGACCATCTTTTGAACAGGATTGTTTCGCCAAAGACTGATGTTACGGTCACTTTTCGAGAGTGGATATTTTACTCTTTGATGGATTTGAAATCAGCAGAGATGCAGGGCTTGGACGTGACCAGATTACAACGAGCAGACATTGGAGGCCTGAAGTTCTGGAGAAAGATCCCATACTCCGGTTTCGAACAACAGACGAGTGATGATAATACATTATTAAAGAATAAACCGAGAGAAGGCTATTGGGTTCACATATCCCAAATACCCAAGACACTCGGTGGCATAGGTGAGTACTTCACACTGAAATTATCTGTAGCCGCTTGGGGAAGCTAACATGGCATCGAGATGAACATGACGAAGAGCGCCGCAAGCTTTATGGTCTTGATTGAAGTCGAGGTCCCAGTGTATTAATGATGAATCAAAGAGACGATGTCGAATTCTATCCTAACTTAGTGACCTATCCTGAGTGGTCCCTGATATCGAAGCGTCATCTACCTTCACGCTGTATGTCACTGACTTGACAATATCCCTGTCCCCGGCAAGGATATTTTCTCGGCTCCCCGTCTCCGATGCGTTGCCTTCCACGGGCCCGGCCCTACTCGATGAGAGCACCTTCATAGAGAACCTGGAGCCTTGACCATCCGTCTTGCTCTTGTTTCTCCCACTTGGCGTGTTGTAATCATCGGAGTGTTTCGATCGATAGTCTTTTTTGCCTTTCGTATGAAGAGAGGGGCGAGGAACGGGAGCGATGACACAACATTCTGCCGTCGTTAGATTGAGAGTGGACAGTTGATTCGGGGGTTAACTTACGCCAATGTTGAATTCAATCGTTCCCCAAAGAACAAGTAGAGTAGAATCGCCATCTCCATGTTGGATCCTATCGATCTGCAAGTAGCGCATAATAGAGGCTACCGTTGTTAAGACCCCCAGCATAAAAATCGAGACAAGCCCGATCTTCTTGCTCGTCCGGACTTGAAGCTTTAGGAGTATCGGAAGAGGGAGAAGTGCCGTGACGATATCCGAGATAATTGTGACGACGGCATAGCCAGTGAAGGAAGGGCCTGGGGCCAAGCATGTGCCCTGGACCTTTGGATTCCAGCTCTTGTGTACCTGAAAAATAGTAAGCTCAAATCCGGGTTTCTGCTTGTCTGTTAGAATCTTGATCCTACCGGCTTACAGGCGAGGATAAGCGCGAGCGCACATCCCAGATGCGCCAAAAGACGAAGCCTATGGTGACCCAGATTATGATCCTGTAGACCTTGTGATGAGTCCCTTGGATCAAGCGTAGGTAGCTTATCAGTAGCGCAATTTTGAAGAAGGAGATGCCGAGTTGGTACACAGGCCTCCCGGAGTAGTTCACACGCGTGTACATGACGAGGTTCGGCTCGGGTCGCAACTTCAGTGGCAGTCCGAGGCCATACCTGGTTTCTATCAAAGGATCATTGCTTAGTATGGCTGATGGAGACTAGAAAGGTCAAAGAATGATGAGACGTACGCGCGATGGTGATGGCTGAATAGGCTATGGCAAAGATCGCTGAAAATATCGACAACCAGTCGTCAGCTGCTAGGCCACGAGCCTTTGATCGGAGCCAGACTCGCGCCCCCACAACGACGGTAGAAAGCACCGAGAAGACGGCACATATGGAGATGATGGTGGGATACTTGGATTGTCCGTTGATATCTTCGGTCGCGTTAAGAACCCAGCCCATGGTGGTTTGGAGTGGTGCCCATAGCACGGAGATGGGGTACGTGAGGAGTCTCGGAATGGATCGGTGGGGAGGAAAGGGAAGAAAAGGGAATTCAGGCGCCCATCAGAGTCTGCTGGCTACCTGAAAGCTGGGTTCGGATGGTTATTTGATGAGAACAACTCCGAGGCCCAATGCTCACTCCCCAAGCTTTGACCAGCTACAATCAAAGTCAGAACATGATTGTTCTGAGATCAATCTCGCTTCAAAGTTTTCAATCTATTGTCTGTCTGTTTATTGTCTGGGGTCTGGACTTTCCTACTGTGTAGGCTTCGACCACCAACTGTGCCCAAGCCCCGAAACACGTCGTTGTCTGGCATTCTCCAAACGGGGTACATCATTCGCTCTCCGCCTCTGGGGCGGGTTAAACCGACGAATAGGCCGATCCGCTATTGGCGAGTTCCGTAAATCATCGCCTCATCATCCCTGTCTTGTCCCGCCGGGGAATACGGTGCCTTGGACCGTCGAGGCAGGGGGGTAAGGGGGGCATGCTAAAGGGGGTAGGTCCGATAATGTCTTTACGCTCGTCAACCAACAACTGCAACGTTGACAAGGGCCCTGCTGCGAATCACAGGCTACGATGACTGCAGCAGCCTGTGATAGGGGCGTTTACTGCATAATGAGTAATTATTAACTACGGACCGCCGGGACCAACAGGTTGCATTCTGTGAACAAAACAGCTTCACGCTGCATCAGACCCGGACCATGCATGATTGCAGGCTCCATCTAGGGGCGATATCCCTCACAAATTGCGCAAAAGAAACTTCGATCTGCAGCCGAAGCTAGCCAGACATCGAAAGGCCACCTAAACCTGCTTCTCGAACGCCAGGACCTCAGACCATTCGGCTGCATGTGTCAAGGGTGTCGGGTCATCTTTACCGACCCTGAACGTTCAGCCAACAAGGGAAGCCAGCCCAGGGCGACGCATGCCTGAATGCGTCTCTCTTTTAACTGGACACCTGCAGACCAACTTGTCTAAGTCAACTTGCTTTTTACTCTGCTGTGGCACGACTTATTCCTGGTCGTCACCGAGCCTTTCACCTTCGGAAATTCTCCCAGGGACACCTCATTAGTTCGCTGATCACTTTTCTTTTCTCTTTCTACTTTCAACATGCCGGAGAAAAGCCCTACCGAGGGCGTCGTTTCTGAAAAGGGCCCTGCTGAGGGCATCAGCTCGAGCAGCAGCTCCGTGAACAAACGCGACGATGTCGACAATGCATGGGAGTTCCTCAAGAACCACCAAGACGCGGTCGGCACCGATACGAACTTTGTGGACATCAATGCCCTGAGGCGCAAGATCGACTGGCATATTGTGCCATTAATGTTCGCGTGCTACTTGATGCAGTTCCTCGACAAAGTGATTCTTAATGTTGGTACCCCCTTTTCTCGTGTGACACGTTGCAGCATGCAGGCAGGCTGATTATGCATGCTTTCTTTTTCGACAGTACGCTGCCGTCATGGGTCTCAAGAAAGACCTGAATCTCCAGGGAAATGACTTTTCCAACGTCGCCACCTTCCTATTTGTCGGACTCCTCTGCTTTGAGGTCGTCAATGGTATGCTGCCTTCCCCCATCCAGTCCTCCCCGGACGCTCCCCTGACTGGCATTAGTCTACTTCCTCCAGATTGCACCTGCCGTCAAGTGGCTGGGCGCAAATGTGATTCTGTGGGGGGTTGCTACGGCTTGTGGCGCGGCTGCGAACAACTATCAGACCCTTCTCGTATCACGCGTCTTTCTCGGCATATTCGAGGCTACAATCAGCCCATCCCTGATGCTCATTAGTAGCCAGTGGTACACCAAGTCAGAGCAGGCGCCTCGTTTCTCGTTTTGGTACACTGGTTTAGGCATCGGCCAGATCCTTGGAGGTGCCATTTCTTATGGGTTCCAACACGCTCAGGGAGCCACTCTGGCCGGCTGGCGCATCATGTTCGTCACCCTTGGGTGCCTGACCGTTGTTATCGGCATCTGTACTGCATTTCTGATCCCGGATACACCCATGCAAGCTAGCTGGCTGTCCGATACCGAGAAGGTTGCATTGCTGAAGCATGTCAGTGTGAACCAGACCGGTATCCGGAACCAGAAGTTTCGCCCCAAAGAGATCCTGGAGGCCCTCTGTGACCCGCAATTGTACCTGATGCTATTGTCTGTTGTTTTGGTAAGTGGCTGTCCACGATGAAGCTTGACAGATGCCTGACCATGCCCTTAGCTATCCGTATCGAGTGGTGTCGTTACCACATATTCCTCCACCCTCATCCTTAACCTAGGTTACGACTCGAAACGTGCTGCTCTTATGAACATGCCATCAGGCGTTATCAGCATATTCTTCACGCTCCTTGTCGGCTTCGGTGTACGCAAAAGTTCTCACCGATGGGCATGGTCCATTGGGTGTATCATCCCAGCGTGTGTCCTACTAGTCCCATGATGCTGCCTCTCGTTCTTATGGGCTGACCTTGTTTTCTAGCATTATTGGTGGTGCGCTCATGTCATTCCTGCCCATTAATAATAAAAAGGGCATTCTGGCTGGTGAGCTCAGTGACCCAAACATCAATTACCGATTATGGATTGATTTACTAAATTTTCTTCAGGGATCTACCTGGTAAATGCGGTCGTGGCTCCTCTTGCCATCTTCTACAACGTAAGTAGTACCATTTTTGTCATGGTAGCCTCACACCAGCTGATCAACCTCCTACCTGCAGTGGACTGCAGCCAACTTTGGCGGTGCTACCAAGCGTGCATTCGCAGCCGCTATCGTAAGCGGCAGCTTCAGTTTGGGTAATATAATCGGCCCCCAGACTTTCCAGGCTCGCGATGCTCCTGAATTCCGCCCTGCAAAGTTGGCCGTCATGGGCACCCAGGCCGGTTGCGCTGTTACCACCTTTTGTCTCTTTCTCTACTACGCTTGGCAGAACAAGAAGCGAGGAAACCGAAAGGCCCAGTCAGAGGATGAGTACATGTCTCCCGAGGCGTGGTCTACGATGACGGACAAGGAGAACAAGCAATTTAGGTATACATACTAGCTAGGGGGGTGACTTTCGGGTTGCAAGTAGGCTATTGCGCTGCCTCAGAATGCCTGAGACGACACATTTTATTGTATTACTACGTCAATATTTCCGAGAGCTATCACTTAAACGATTGCGGAGCTCTGATGCGTATGAATTGTAGTTGCGAAGCTTGCCGAGGACATTACACGAGCTGTCTTACCATCCTCATGAGTCGCGCCTTTTTTCCTTTTCAATGTAGAATCTCGACTGGCACTGTCATGATATCATTTGTGAGGCTATAGTGTATAATCCCAAACTGAGGCATCAATTTCTGATACGATTCCGCAGCTCTGGAGAATATTTTGGCCGTTGGTGGTCGGATATACACGAAACATTGCCTAAATTTGCTCCAAAATCAGGCATCTAGTCTGGTGATATCTCATTGAGTCGGTTCAGCTATTGTGATTGCCATATTCACACCTGACACAGCTACTCGCTACTTTATATGATCGTACCATCGCGTTGGTTGGTGCAGTACTTTGGTGATCAATCGGGAAGCTGAGTGCGTCCCGCATGAGTAGCTTCGGTTGTTGGCCGCTGTGACAGAGGCACAGTATGCTTTCGGTGTGATTCTGGGCCCTCTAGAGGGACTTACGGATGGTACAAGACGCAGGGGTCAGACGACGCGACTGCATAAGCGTCGGTTATATCTTCCCTACTGCCCGATGCATAATCGTACTCTCTCCACCTGTGGTAGCATTTGCAACACAACCAAAACACCAGCAACATATCATCACCATGGCTAACGAGCCTATTATCATCATCGGGGCTGGAGTGAGCGGCCTCGTACTGGCCCAGTACCTCCAGAAAGAGCAGGTCCCCTTCCACATCTTTGAGCGAGATACTGACCTGGAGACTCGTGGCGTCGGCTGGGGTTTGACTCTGCACTGGTCGCTGCCCGCACTTCGCAAGCTTCTCCCCGATAAGCTGGTGGCCCGCCTTCCCGAGGCCTATGTTGACCGCGCCGCCGTCCAAAGTGGAGATGTTTCAAGATTTCCCTTTTTCGACTTGAGCACGGGGGAACTCATAACCCAGTCTCCTGCGCTTCCGGAATGGCAGCGAATCCGCGTAAGCCGTCAGAAGCTGCGAGAGCTTCTGGCCACAGGTTTGGATATCCAGGTGAGCAGTTGCAATGTCCTCCCGTAGCGTTAAGCTCCCATGACTGACATTATTTTGCAACGTGCAGTGGGGGAAGTCATTCTCTGGCCTTCAGCAAGATGAGCGGTCTGTTACCGCCTTATTCGAGGATGGCTCGTCCACCACAGGTCGACTTCTTGTAGCCTGTGATGGCGCCCAGTCACGAGTGAGAAAAGAGTTATTCCCTGACCGGGGTGATTTGCATGAGATACCCGTGCGAATGATGGGAGTCAAGCTGCATCCCTCACCTGAGAAGGTACAGGTCTTACGACGCCTCGATCCTTTTTTCTTACAGGGAACATGCTCCAAGAACGATTCATTTGTTTACCTTAGCTGTAGGCCGCGCCTGATTTTCAAGCGCTCAGTTTCCTACTAACCAATACTTACAGTACTCGAAGCACCCGAGACTATTCAGGGTGATGGCTTGGTGCGATACGTCTACCAGATGTGTATTTCTTGGCCCTACCGTCCAGGCTTCCTCGGGAATGAGTCGCCCCTTGACATACCGGCATCGCAATCAGAAAGGTACCGACTTTTGCGACAGATCGCCTCCACGTGGGCAGAGCAATTTCGATCCATTGCCTACGAATTCCTCGAGGGGGAAGAAATAAAGGATCTCGTACCTCGTGATTTCCCTCCCCCAAAAACGCTTCGTTCGAAGGGCCGTTCCGTTCTTATGGGAGACGCTATTCATGCCATGGCAATGTGTAAGTCCGCAACTCCTTAAATGGAGACTAGTATTCTGACGCGTAGTAGACCGAGGAGAAGGCGCCAACCACTCCATTCTCGATGTTGACGATTTGGTTGAGGCTCTCGGGCCTAAGCTCACAGAGTCGCCTGAGCTAGAAGGCTTGAGAGCATCGCTTGATGTGTATGAGAGCGCGGTCGTTGATCGCGCCCGTCCAGGCGTGTTGGCTTCTCGTCAAGCTTGTCTCGACGCACACAACTGGTCGCGCATCAGCACGGAGAGTCCGTTGCTGACGAGGAGGGAAATGAAACTCCAATTTGATGAGTCAAACATGATTGAACCATAAACACTTTAGTGGAATGTGCCTCAACTAGCATGGAATGCTTATTGGCTGGCTGGCATACTGGCACCCAGAGCGATGAGTATCACGTAAGATAGGTGTTTAGAACACAATTCTCCAATTTTTTGATTCTGTCTTTTCCCCTTCTCGAATATGGCCAAAGGGTAATATGTCGAAACCATATTACGATAGGCTACGGGACTAGTTTGGCAGATGACTGATGGCCCTTCATGGCCCTCAAAGGGATAGCTAGAGAATAATACGAGAATTCTGGAGAGGCATTTACTTATAATTAAACCACAGTTCTATGCATTCGGAAGCTACAAATTCCCGACCTCATGCACCGTATTATTGAGCCACTTATTTTGGACAACTTCCTTTGAGCTTGAATAGTAAACCCAGACTAAGAAAAAATATTACACAAAGTTAGGTTATGCTAGGGCCAATATAGTTTTGGCAGGCACGAACCATTGACAGGTGCCGTTTTCTACGGCTCATCGCAAATCTCATTTTAACTTACAACTATATCTATCTTTATGTCTAAAGAGCTTCGGTATTGATTCTTTTTAAGGTGCCAAGAATCCTTCTTTACGACCCCCGACACCTGTTCCTGAACACACCACTACAATCACTTTCGTTTGGTAACTTCTAATAGTTAAGTAAGACATATCTTATATGCGAACAATGTGATGTTGAGCTTTGAACCCACTTGCTCAAGTAGTAAGACAGTAAGCTTACACTAATAGCAAAATAGTGAATAAATAACACAATATTGTTGTAACATCATTTTGTTATCCTAATCATTCACGCTTTGTGACGAGTTTTGCTGCCCTCGGATTGATTAGTTCCGGCTCCTTCATCTGAACGTTTACTTTGCTCACTACATTATCTAAGTAATTATTTCCAGCGCTCAAATCAAGTGGGTCTCTATATCTTGAGACTAGCAGCGATAATGCAGAATCAATACCGTGTAGGAATCTCTATGTAAGTTTCAGAAGGCTTTTACCCTAAGGGTAGGGTTATCCATACGCATACCGGCAAGACTAATTGTGCCATATCTTTCATCTGCTATCGATCTTTCTCTCTTCTTTCTCCGTAGGCATCCGTACACTGAAACCCTCTTCAGTGTTGACTGTCATTTTGTTGCGTCGAAAAACACTAGCAGTGATGCGCATTGACACCCAGCACATGTTGTCTTCAGAGCACTACGATGTGAATAAGCGGAAATCCATCACTTGGGCTTGTTGGGGATGGAGAACAGAAGCAAAACTACATTGCTAGCGAGCATGGGAGCGTTCACGAGTGACTGAGGCTAGGTAGATTGGTAGAGAAAAAAATGGACAGTCACGCCTTGATGAGCGATGGGTCACAGTCGGACATTTGAACCCTGGATCAGTCGATTCGTCGTGCCAGTGGAGGCGGCTCCAGTCAACCCTGGCAATTCGTATGGTTCGAGTCTCCAAACGGGTTAATGTTGGCGATTCATCCCGACTGCTTGGCCTTTTATGGACTTCGCCGACCCAGCCACGACGTGGACACACGGCCGCGGGATTTGAATTGCTCCAGCCCGCAACGAATCCTTCAGACTCCACCATGATAATCAAAACATTGGCACGGCCCATGAGTGGTCTTCCTCGTAGGCTGCTTTTGCGCATAAAATTACATCTCTGCTGATGCAAGGGCATCTTTGGTGTGTTTCCTGAAGATACAGCACTTATGCCCCGCGTTGATCTCGGCTGTGATCCTATACCATACCAAGATGACTGGTGGTAAGCCTCCCAAAGGGACAGCGAATACTGGCAGCACAACACAATGCCCCCTGCCCGAAAATGAGAAAGTAGGCATACCCGGTGTATCCGAGGTCAACCACAATGCGAGTCCATATCTTGCAGGATTGAAGCTTCTCATTCTGATGGGAGGACTCACAGTAGTCATGTTCCTTGCCATGCTAGATATGGCCATTATTGGTACTGTATGTTTGATGGATTTCTTACCTGTCGTCTAGCCGGTTCTAACAGCTCACTCTACAGGCCATTCCCCAGATATCCAGCGACTTTCACAGACTTCAGGATGTAGGCTGGTACATTGGTGCTTATCAGGTAGGTCGAGGCAGCCTCCTTGCAAGGTGCCCTGCTGAATGATGTCCAGCTTGCAAGTGCTACCGTGCAACCGCTCACTGGCAAAGCTTACACCTACTTCAGCACTAAGGTAGGGATGCAAGCCATCTTATTGTCGGAACATGATCTGACTGTTTGGTGACTAGTGGTCACTATTGTTCTTCTTTTTCGTCTTCGAAGTGGGCTCCGCAATTTGTGGTGCTGCGCAAAATTCGATCATGTTCATCATTGGTCGTTCGATTGCGGGTCTAGGTTGCTCAGGTCTTTCCAACGGCTCTCTAACGGTTCTCTCCGGAGCAGTGTCTCCAGAGAAAAGGCCTTGTTAGTTCATCTCAAACGCTGTTTCATTGACTTAGGTTAGTATACTGATTCTCGACAGTGTACACAAGTCTCACAATGGCAGGTTCGTATATTGTTCCATTGGCACAAGCAAAGAAACACTAGAAATCCTACTGACAGCTTGACACAGTCGGACAGATCGGTGTTATCCTTGGGCCTATACTAGGAGGGGTATTTACCGAACATGCCACTTGGCGATGGTGTGAGTGGTCACTCATATTCACAATACCCAAGGCACCAAACCTTGCCCGGTTCTAATATGGCTGAGAGTGCAGGCTTTTATGTGAATCTGCCACTCGGTGGTCTTGTAGCTGCATTCCTCGTCTTCCTCCATATCCCTGATCACATCGTGAAAGAGCCAATAACCACTCAGCATCTTCGGGAGATCCTTCCAAAATTCGACCTCGTTGGGTTCGCACTCTTCGCGCCGGCAGCGATTATGCTCCTCCTCGCCCTCCAATTCGGCTCAAGCGACTATTCTTGGAAGTCAGCAACAGTGATCGGATGCTTTTGCGGAGCCGGCGTCACAGCCGTTGTTTTTCTTCTCTGGGAGCGGAGCATGGGTAAAGATGCTATGATGCCGCTTCAAATGATCTCACGGCGCATTGTTTGGACGAGTTCCCTGTTTTATGGTCTTCTCATGAGTGTGTCGGTTGGGGGAGGTAGCTTCCTCCCCATCTACTTCCAGTCTGTGAAAGGTCACGAGCCTTTAACGAGTGCTCTCTACTTACTGCCCAGTATTCTGAGTCAAATCATCTTCCTTCTCATATCGGGGGCACTAAGTTCGTTCCTCCAAATTTACTGCCTAATTCTTTAAACGGAATCATAACGGCCTAACCTCTCTCTAGTGACTAAATTTCGATTCTATATTCCATGGGCAGCCTTCGCAGCCTCCAGCACGGCTCTCGGATGCGGACTTATATCTACATGGGCACCGGACTCGACACTTGGTAAGCTATTTGGGCACCAGGTGCCGTACGCAGCACGAGGGGCAGCTATTCAGATTGTGAGTGACGTATAGTATTATCAACATGTCTCATACGCATTCTAACTTACTTGAAAGGCATTTCTGGCGGTCCAGCTCACACTACCAGCAAATGAAATCGCTCTCGGAATGTCCTTCCTTGTATTTTCGCAAAATATCCTCGGCGCAATAGTTGTGACGCTCGGAAATACGATTTTTCAGGAAACCTTAAAGTCTAAGATTGTTCAGTATGCCCCAGAAGTCTCTCCGGAGGCAGCAGTGGCGGCTGGTGGAAGTGCTGACGCAGTGCGTCAACTGGCGGCGCAGGGTGACGATGCTCTGCTTGGAAATGTTCTGCGAGCCTTTTCGGATAGCTTTGACAATATCATGTATCTCTTCGTGGCCATGAGTGTGGTCTCGTTCTTCTTGTGCTTTGGTATGGGCTGGATAGACTTGCAGGCCCATGGAAAGAAACCAGAAGAGGCGGCCGCGAGAGAACAGAAGGAGGACGGTGAGATGCAAGGAGTATAAAAAAGGAATTTGGCATGCATTCTCTCTCAATATTGTCCAAAAATGCTCTGGAAAGGGCATTTGCTGTTGTACAAGAAGAAAACTGTGTCTCGAAGTTGCTATTGACCCAAAGCACAGTCTGTCCTAAGACCTTTCCAATCACCATCTAGATTAATGTGTCACTCCTCCAAGGTCTTAATTTGAAATAAGGCGCTATAAATTGTAATTACAGTCATTCAGTCTCCATGTGTAACCAATATTAGTCTCGTCTATTGCCACGAATCCCATCGTCCAATTGCATTAGAAAATCAGCTCCAAAGAATGTAGTCCAATCGTCAGACTCTGGGAAGAATGCCACATCCCCACTTGCGTAAAGCTGAGGCTCGGACGAGGAACCAAGTTCGTCACTCTTGTCCGGGCCAATCTGATTTAGGGAGGCCGACTCCTTAGCTGGTGACACTCCCTGAAAGGCTCGGGGTGAATCGGTTGAGGCAAATACTGAATCAGTTCGCCATTCTGTCTCCCACTCCTTGAACTTGTCATAGTCCGACGGTCCTTTCTTCTCCATGCTGGCGGCCTGGTCAAGCCTAGCAATCACCTGCTCAAAACGATCCACCAGTGACGCTTCCACGTGTGCTAGTCTGCTGCCCGATGCCATGTGTTTCAACATTGAGAGACCATCTCGGAGTGCGTAACGGAACGTATGGCATTTCGTTTGAAGACACTGGGTTGTGATGATCAACAAGGCCGCGCGGCATGAACTAAATTCTGTGTAAGATGCACGAGCGAGGCCGATAGTGTTGTGAATATGTCGACAGGTCTCGATTGCTTCAAAAGCAGCCTTGACGCAATCCCGCACGAGAACCGAACGGGGATGAGTAATGTCAGACGCGGCGGATGGGGATATCGCGCTGTGTTGCTCTGGTGTTGTCCCTGCAGCGTCATTGGAGAAGATAAAACAGCGGCCACAGAACATCCGTACGAGGCAATACTCAAGTTTCAACTGAAGGCTATATCGTTCCGGTTGTGAGGACTCTTCTTGTAGGAGAAGATCAGTGGACAAATCTGACCACCACGCGATGAGGTCACCGTGTAGGCTGGTCAGCCTGCGCATAATCGCTTTCTGTTTAGGTGCACCCTTCAAAAGATCACTGGATTTGTTAGTTAGCATGGGTGACCCAAATTAGTTATTCCAAGGCTGAACACGTACATTTCGTTCCATAATTTCCTTAGAAATTCATTTAGACGTAGAGTAGCGAGAATACAAGGTACGGTGATTGTCGTCCATGGGCATATGTGGCTCTGTTCAGATGGCATGTCGGCATCAACATCGACAGGTCTAATCGACATAGGTCGTCCATGAAAGATTGAAATCCGCCTATTACGAAGCTTGGTATCAGTAAAATTTTCAAAAAGCCAACATGTAATCAAGAAAACGGTCTGACTCTCAGGCTACATACCGTTCTATAGTATATGTGGTCCACCAAACACGGTTGCGGATTTCGCGTACCCTAGTATCCAAGTCATCTCTCGAGTATCGCCGATGCATGCCGTTTTGAATAGAAACGTTGATGGCAATATTCAAATACGAGTACGACAATCCGGCTGCATCGATCGGAAGCAGATAGACAGCAATCAGCAAGCACGCCTGTACGCACTCTAATGAACCTAATGTAAGGACTTCCGGCAATAGCCGACTTGCTTGCTGGTAAAACATGACACCAACTGCATCTTCTGTAAATGAAGAAATGTTTGGATCAGGACCCATGTTTCCGTTATCTGCTCGATCAGATTCGATGTAGGCGTACTGTGTCCCGATCGCAAGGATGGCAAAGAGAATGGACACTACGCCGACATCACCACGGCTAAGTACGTCCGGTTTGGCGTAGCATAAGTCGAGCTTGTCTTCTACCCAAGTCTCCTCGACATAAAAGTAATTTGTCTGAGCATGCTTCAAGAAACAGCGAAGGAGAAAGTTGGCAATGGGCCGTGGCGGCAGAGAGGATAAGGCTGTCGTTGCTGCGGTCGGGCTTTGCAACTCGTCGGTGCGATAAAAGTCTTTCCAGCTTGACACTGAGTCTTGGGTTTGCTGTAGTCGTTAGTATCTCTATGCGGAATGTGAAATACTGTTGGGTGGTGAGTACCTCTTTCGGCAGAGTGTTCATATATTTCCTGATCCTCTGCGAGAAATTCCAATGTGAGAATTCACCCGAGTAGTCTATAGTTTTTCTGTTAGCTGGATCAAATATTGAGCCCAACTCTGACCTACGAGCTATATTATTGTCAACAGGCAAAATATCACACGTTTCGTTAACGCCCACAGAGGTCTCAGAGAGAGAGGAGTCGCAGTCATCAGCTTGGGCCATGGGGGTGTGATGCTTTTGACCTGTTTCTGGAGTTTGTGACAGAGCTTTGAGAGATTCCAAGTTCAAGTCTATGTCGCCAACATATTGCCGAACGATTGATTCCAGATATGCAACTCTCTGCCGTTGTGAAACGTTTCGGTCACTCGTAGTTGCCATAGGTCTCACTCTTCAGCCAAGCGTCAGCAAATGGAGAATAGGGATTCCGGTTGGCAGGCTACAGAATAAAAGGGAAACACACGTTATGCTTGCTTCAGGAGACTTCTTGGACGGGGTTTCGTCAAGTTGCCTAGCACTCCGGTCTTTTCCGGAGAAAACACATGGCCGTCGTATGCGAGAGCACCGCCGACAAGGTTGATGTCCGTCGCATTTTTCTTTTTGCTGGCGACAGGTGTCGCAACTGTTGAGCACATGTTAGTTGTCACAGCCGCGTGTTAACAATGAGGGGTTACGCACGCTCGAGCGACTCGTTTACGGTCAGCATCTGCTACGAGACGCCGCCGCCTACCTTTGGTCACTCCTAGAGGCTCCATTAATTGTGCGGATGTCAGAGCATGGATTGAAGAGATCGCGACCGGATAAGAGATCGTAGATGGCAGACATCCGGCCTTTTGATCGATTTCGCCCTTCCGGTGGGGAATGCTTATCTCGGTGTTCCTCTCATTAGCCAGGCGGAACTTATCTATGCCATTTCTGTCACATTCGATGTCATAACCCCACAGAATAGAAACCCAATCTCAGAGCCGGATGATATGAACCGGATCCCGTCCCATTCCCACCTACCCTGCACCAAGTTGAGGTTTTGTCATAGGAAGCGCCTCCTTGTTAGATAAGATATCAAATGGAGGGTTTTTAGTCTGTATCTCGGATCGAAGTAGGTGTAAATATGTTCGAAGAGATAAAGAAAAATATGGAGAGTTTTTCTATGCAGCGTGAGATCGTCATCACCAGTTGTCACTTCGAGGAACATGGCAATTCAACCGGACTTGGATCTCATGAATACTGTTTATTGCATGTGTATCAAAGAGTATAGCTGATTTTAGATACTAGCTTCCTGATCTAACGTGAGGTGTGCGATACATGACCTTAATTTTACTAAACGAGTAACGACCAAGGTATTAATGGTGGAGAGTTCGTTCTCTGCCGAGGCTCGACACTTCCGGGACCCATATCCTCCACAGCTAACGAATTATGTCAAGATTCGCTGTTACAACGGATTGCGACCATATTTGCGGTGGTCGGACAGCTTTATGTAATTGCTCCGTCCAACTCGTATAATAGACACATATAAGTGGTGGATGAAACTTGCAGAGACGGCGTTCGGAATTGACTTCATCCTTTGCTTCCCTGATGCAACGAAACAATGCCGAGGATCTAATGTACACGGCCTCCGTAGAGGGATAACTAGCTACTACAATTTCTTATCTATATATTCTCCTCTTTCCGGGATGCTTAGATAGAAAAGGCGGACCAATCTCCTTCCAGCAACACCCTTTTTCCTTCCTTCCTTGATCCATCCGCAACTCGTTTAACAACTCACGAATGCAATCAGCCTGCCTCAAGCGACTCCCGGATATGAAGTGTGAAGACCTTTTTTGAATACGCAATAAGGTTTTTGAAGAGTCTCAATAAATATGGCATATCAAGTCATGATCACTCCGGAGGGAGATGCTCCTCAGGCCGAAAAACGCCGTCATATATATCTTAGGCCATTTATCCTCTTCTGGATTGCCACTTTCATCTTTGAGGTGACGATGCTTGCAGTGAGCATCGCTGTGTTCTCCGGACTACGCGACATGTTCCCGAAAGTGATGTGGACGCTCGTCCTCTGTCCTTTGGGAATGTCTGGTGCCCTGTCAGGACTTGTGAACTACTTTCTTGTTGACAATATCTACGGCAACAAAGCGGTTCATTTCCTAGCAATTCTTAGCGTCCTGGTGCTGGGAACATGCAACAATCTCTGTTACAACTTGGATTTGGTGTTTGGCTGGTTCGGAGCCGCTGAGAATTTCTGGTGGTGGCATGCAAGGTATCCTTTTATCTGGGTCGTCGGATACATCAACGGGAAGTTGATGTTCACCGATGCGGGACAAGAAAAGCTTGCTCGATGGGGGGTCTAAGCTTGAATTCAGTGCTAGAGCTGCGAGTGGTTCTGCGACCGTGGTTAGAATTACTTGTGGCATATGAGCAAAATCCTCTGACTGTTGTCGGGGCTGAGTTCAGATACATGCGGACTGCTCCATACAACAAGGAAGGCGAATAGGAACATACCCATCGCTACGGCGAAAAGAAATTGATGAAACATGTTGCGATGCTACAATGGGGATATACTGTTTTCTCTATCCTAAAACAACTATATTACCTGATATTGGCGTATTTGCAATTTAAACTCCACCATAGTGCCCATCGTGAACCGGGCGAGGGCTTCGCGGCTCCTTATGCAAGAGCCTCGCCGTTTGCTCTCTATACATAGGATAAGATTCATATAGACCTGGCCATAGAGGCTTTCAAAGTCGGATAATTTTACATTTCCCCAAGTCATCCCGAATTGACATGATCAACTAGGTAGTTTTGTGACCTTGTTTTAAGTGGCGACAAGAGAAATGAGACAGCTAACGGAAGAGTTATGATAAATAGACTACTTTCAGTGATGAATAGAAAAGTTCACTAGTATGAAAAAGAAATAAATTGACAGTATATGCTGTATTACCTCCTGAGTGTGTATTATTAATACTCAATAATTGCAACATACCGCTCGTAGGCTTGAAAATAAGCAGCTTAACGATTGAGTGTCTCAGTTTCAATGTCACCCACTTGCTTGTGTTTAAAGATCGTCTCCACCGCACCCTTAATTGCCACCTCAATAGATCGTGCTCTAGACTAGCCCATTCTCCATAGGACTAATACGAGGTCGGCCTTAGCTCTGGCTGTTCCAAGTCTAGGCTCGTCGATAGGAAGGAATCTATTGAGACAAGTCGAGCCCCTCGCCTGTCTGAGAGTCAAGCTGCTTCCTTCTCATCAATCTGAATACGTCTGATTTTATCGTAGCAGCTGTCGCACCGGCATTGACGATATCATTCCCAACAGCAGCACAATGTCGGGACAATACTACGAAGAGTACGAGCCTCCCCCTGGGCCACCACCTGGCTATGCTCAGCAACAACAGCAACAGCAACAGCAACAGCAACAGCAGCAACAGTACCAATATCAAGGGAACCAGCAGGCAAACACGGCGCACCCGAGCGCGCCGCCTGGGTTCCCATCACCACCCAAACAGCCTGCCGCTCCCGCTTCGCAATGGAACGAACACATGTTTTACTCGAATGGGAACGGGACGCCTTCCTTTAATAGCCTGATGAAGGAGTTCTTCTCCAAGCTTGACCCACAAGGGACTGGTTATATCACACCAGAAGCCTTCTCCAGCTTCTTAGATGCCTGCCATTTCCGCGTCGATGATAATGTCTGTATGTTGTTGCCCCGTCTCGCATCAGGTTCGCATCTTGTAACTTACATCATTTGCAGGGAAAAGAAGCCACAAGGGTAACATGATGTTCTCGGCGGACGACATGGCCGACTTCGAGCTCAAGGCTGCCCTGGAGGGATTCTATTTCGACCATAAAGTAGTGGTGCGAAACCCACGAGCTAAGCAACTTCCGTACGGCGGAATGCCCTTGCTTAGCTTCATAGGATTTGCTGACTTCATGTCGGTTGAATTCTGCGCCGACATTGACCAGCACCTGAGCGGACTGAACCACGCCTTGCGTTACTACGGCATCTGGCCTGAGAAGGGTGCCATCCCGCGCCACGTCTTTCTCGCAAGGTGTCCGCCCGAGCTCCAGCGTCGCATTGACGAGGCTTCTGCGCGGTGTCGTGGCGCAGCTCAGACAAGGCTAAATGCGCACAAGGCCCAGAAGCAATTGGAGCTTCAGGGACAACAAAATGCACTTGACCTGATTGATGGACCTCGTCGTCGTATTATTATTACTGAACATAATTAGATGGCTGGAAGCGAATCTCGGTGGAATGAGGATGAAACAGGCAGGCTGGTGAGAATTGCACTCCTAAGTAAGATGGACTTACCGAAGATGCGATAGAGGGATGTTTACATTCCGGGAAGAGTTGTAGAGGAGAGCCCATCACAGTGTAGGGCAACTTGATGTAAGCATGACGTTCCAGAATATGCTATGATCTGGCTTTTACTACCATCTGTCGCTCTTCTGTTTTATAATAACCCATCTTTCTTAAATTATCATCTATGTGCAAGAAAAACAAGACCTATATAGTAAGTGCCCAGTTAAAATCTTTAGAGTAAGCCGTCATTTGCCCTTGATCTTCCCGCGCTTAGACAATACACAGCCACAGGCACACTCCGGCGTCGAGTCATAATACTTTTATAAGTGATGATGGGTACAGTCAGATCTCTATGCGCTACATGTAACCCACCATTTTCTTTGACAACCCTTCCAGTGACATTAAAATTGCTGTGCAGGGGGGTATATTAATTCCCTCTTACCCTTTCATCGATTGGTATCTCAGAGCACCTTATCCTTTCTCTCCATCAAGCAGCGCGCTAGCTAGCTGACAACACTTCCGATAGCATTATATTCGATGTGAATGTGAAGCCGGTTTCTTAATAATTGAAGAGGATGTGATATATATTGCAATCATAGCCACCCTCTCACAGAGGAGAGAAAGGCCGTAGATCTGAACAGCATTCTAATGCAAACATTCATGTGTCCCCCTAATGGATTGAACGAGATTATCTGTCTCATGTGTTGCCTGTGCACCATATATCCAACACGTATTGATAGAGAGACGTTGTACAAGAATCAATCTCTTAGACGATGTACTTGAAGAGGGGGCTCTTGTCTCCCATCTGGGTCAACTCCTCGTCACCGTACTTGGCGCGAACCTCCTCCTCCGTGCCCTCAGCCTCCTTGTGGCGGTTGAGATGCTGATTCTCAATTTTGAGAACAACAGTGGCGATGATAGCAGCGACCGAAATGCCCCGACCGAACCTGAAACCGAGCCAGTAGTTGGGCTTCTGATTCTCTAGATAGATATTGGAACCGATAGCACCACCAAAGTTACCCATGCAAATGAGAAGAGCCATACCGACGGCTCGCTTCCATGATGGCGCCAGGTTGTTACCCACCCAAGAGACGAGACCAATGAGGGGAGGGTAGACGCCAACCGGGATGCAGAAGAGGAAGGCATAAGTGAGACCGGGTAGACGGGGGTGGGGGATGGAAAGGAGACCGAGGAAGCCGATGGCGGAGATGCAGTACGGACCGACGATGAAGGGCCAGCGGGCTTGGTGCTTGTCGGCGTAGAAGGCAATGAGCGGGGTCCCAATCATACCAAGTGCGAAGATGGGAATGGTAAGAAGCTGGGCGTTGGCGGCAGAGTATCCGAGGCCAAGGATGACACTAGGAGCAGTGTAGGTGAAGCCGTAGATGGAGATGGTGTTACCCTGAGTAACGCGTCAAGTTAGTTATGCCGACTATGCATAATGATCAATGGAGAAGGCCATACCCAGTAGATAATAACTGCGAGCCAGATCTTCCAATCGGTGAAGGCGGCGACGATGGTAGGCCAGTGAAATTTATCCTGGAGATCGACTTTCCCGCTCTTAGTACCGGCGTCGTGTCGCAGTCGTTGGCAGAGGAACTTTCGCTCTTTAGGTTTGAGGAAGCTTGCGGTTTCAGGGCTGTCGGGCAAAAGGAAAAAGCAAGTTGCGCCCACGACAACGGTAGCGATACCCTCAATGAGGAAAATTCACCGCCAGCCAGCAAGATTGGCAATGCCATCCATCTGCTGCAGCCCAAATGCCAGAAGACCGGAGAAGGCACCAGACATGGAAGCGGCACCTACGACGGGTTAGTCGTTATCATCAAGTAGAAAAGACCTATCTATACTCACTATAGAAGACGGCCATGCGCCCTTCATTGCGTTACTACCGGCTGGCACTTTCGGCTATCCGCACCCTGTTGCTGCACCCAGAATATGCACAGAGTGACGAGATGCTGGCTGCTTGTATCCTGCTTTCGACGTAAGCCCCCAGTCTCTCCATTTACCTCTCCAAATGTTCCCCTTCCAAAGTCGAGCTACCTCAAGCTAACTAGGAACGTATCGCCTCCTTTCAGCTATGAGATGATTGGCGTAGTTGGAGAATCCCTCGGCTTCCATCTCACCGGTGTTGCATCTCTTTTGCGAACTCGCCAGGTCCATGGCAACGTAGCTGGAATCCGTGGGGCATGCTATTGGACCTGGTATCGGCACGAGACGTGGGAAGCTCTCCGCACAGGGCGCCAAATGTCCATTGACGAGGCATACTGGGCGCCTGAGTCTATCGCTAGTTTCAGCCACCTGACCCCAGAGGACGTCGCCAACCGAGTTATTTTCATCTTTGGCCAATGCATCAACTATTGCAACGACAATACTACAGGAAAGCGAAGGGAAGCCAAGGCTGCGGAACTGGATCAGGGACTAGATGACTGGAAGGCGAAATTGCCTTCGAGTATGGCATGGTTCTCGACTGAGAAACCCGAGGTTGGGCAGATGGGCTCCAATCACTTCAAGGCCATGTGGTTTGTCTTCCCCCACAGTGGTACGTTTCCCTAAAGTTTAGACCCTTATATCGATAATTCCTTTCTTATTTGCGGCTCTGGTGGATCCTGATGAGTGAAACTAATGAAGACCTTGGGAATTCTCAGCCGTGGCGAATCAAGTATACAACGCAAGAAAAATCATACTCGCGCTGAACCGCCAGCAAGAAACGGCTTCAGTTGCACTTCGCGGCTTGGCCAACTCGGTGTTCCTCTCCACACAACGTCGTATCGAGTGGCATCGGCGGCAAATATTCTCAACGGCTAATGCCGGAATACCTGACGCATGGAGCCTTGTTTCCTCACAATGTTTATATATTGCGGGTCTCGTGACGAAAGGCGTGGAGGAGAGGAAAAAGACATTGGATCTCATTGACCAATGCCAGAGGTCGAGTGGCAGGAAGACAGGGGTGCTCTCGAATGATTTGAAAAATCTCTGGGCCGCTGAAATGGAAGTTTTTTAGTGAACGAAACGAAATTAAGAAGTAATCATGCAGCGAAAACCTATTTGTCGGTCCTCATTATTTGGTTGGATGCGGATCAAGACGTGCTACTTACTGGAAATCTTGCAACTGTTATAATTTCATGAATACTATGTACATCATTACTTATGTAGTAGATAAATGCATGGTCGACGATTGTACTAGGCTTAAATGACGGAGGAAAGAAGTCATACCCGTAGTAAAAGTCCATTGGCTCCTACTCAGAAAGAGTGGAAATGAATTGAGGATCTCGAGATGTGGAGCGTGAGAGATGGTGAGTTTAGGTAATGACAAAGAGGAGAAAACTGAAAGGGGAAGGCTAGGAGAGAACATCATCTTGGTAGACTGAAGCTCCAAGATTCTGTGAGGGACTGTAAAATAGAAATTCCCAACTTGGAGACATGAACCCAAGAAAGAGCGTAAGAAGGGATGTAATGTAGATATTCGCCAATTTAGTAGGCAAGCCTTCTTTGTATAAATTTAACTTGAGAAATATATATCAACATTGCAGTCTTCAATAAGATAAATGAGTGTGAACTTGGATGCAATGTGATGATCTCCAAACAAGAATAACAAAAGAGTGATGTATTGAGTCGTATTAGGCGGACGATTTCGGTATCCAAAAATCTATCACTGCCACTGCGGAAGTCTCCTTTTTCTCTAATGTGCGGTTGACACTCTTGAAAGTCTGATAAGCAGCTCCAAATAAGCGGCCTGGATAATTGATCCTATTCATTGTCTTTTGAAGAATGGCCTATAGGTAACAGTGTTAGTTTCATACCGACCGAGATTTCCACAGCTGAGCACGTACCAGGTCTTTCATCACATTCGTAAAAGTGAAATTGACATTTGACCTAATTGAGAAGTCCCGTTTCATCATCTTGGGGAACTCTTGATTAAACTGGTCCCTGGAGCCCGCAGCCCCAGAGATCAGGCTGTAGATGAGCTCTGTTGAGACACCCTTTGCAACAGCCAGGCTAAACGCTTCAGCAGCTGCGACGAGATGAACTAGTGAACCGAGGCGGATGGCGAGCCACATAGAGGATGCTGACCCTACAGGGCCAGAGATTCTGGTTGGTGCGGTCTGTCGGGGTAGGGCTTCTTTAATCGCCGAGACAACGTTCTCATTCTCTGTGCTAAAGATTATCTAAAGTTGTGTCAGTAGAAGCTCAACATTCACGCGAAGGTTGAGTACTTACTTGGAGAGCTGAGGAATCCGACGCTCGGTATGTTTGGTAGTCAAAGACCTATAGCTGAGCATGCTTTATTTTGATCTTCTCCAAAAACTCGCTTCCAACGCCAGAAACTCCGACAATGCTCCCTTGAAGTAGCTCGCTAAGCCTGGTATCCAGATCAGTCGAGGGCTCCGAAATGTGGATGAGCCCTTTGTTCTCAGCGGCAGTAGAAAGACTGAGGAGTTCGGTATCACTATCTTTAATGAAAAATACCACTTTGACATCGCCGTGGCTTTCTGAAGGAGGTGAGGGTAGAGAGGCTTGGCCCTTGGGCTCAGCGACGGGCTTGCCAGTGATGCCTTCGTAGTTACATACGACACTAGCATCGTCGTCTCGGCCGAAACCACGGCCAGCGCGCTCAAGGAAGGCATCTCTTGCAACGGAAGCAATAGGGCAAGGCACAGACAATTCATTGGCGGTGTCATTGACGATTCCCTGCCATTTCAACTTATATTAGAGACGTTAGATTGATATGGGGGATTATAAGGCATACCAGGTCTTTGGTAAAGATGCTGATGGCAGACTTAGGAGACCAGTCGGCATTGAGCATTGAAATACCTCGGTCGCTCATGATCCAGCTTGTAGCTTCGCTCCTGGTCAGAATACCGTACGCCTCTCTGGAGGAGAGGCCAAGAGCCTTAGCGAAGGCAATGACCTCGGCAGCAGCCACAATATGTACTCCTACAAGGTGTTGATTAAGCCTAAGATTTCATGTCAGTTTTGAGCTGTTCTTGTTTGTTTCTATGTTTGTCTTACATTTTGACAGTGCTGGCCGATCCCAGAGGGCCGCACCTGAAGAGTCTACCAGGGGAAGAAATCGCCTGTAGTGCAGGGTAGACCTGATCCAAATCTTCTTTGTCGCCGCCCAACATGATCTATGAATCGCGTTAGAAAACTTACACCTATCTCTCTTGAACAAAACAACTTGCAGTTAGCTTGCCCGCATTGGCGCCCACAACACCACCTGATACCGGGCAATCCACAAGCTTGATGTCCGCCCTTCCGGAGGCATCCAGTCTACCGCGCAAGGTCAAGACGTATACGGGGGAGGGTGCTTAACAAACAGATCACGCCTCCCATAGAAAGAGTATTCAACACCCCATCGGCTCCGAAGATGACAGAATCAACCTGGGCGGGTGTTGCGACCATGATTAGGAACAAGCTCTGGTCAGCACCAGCCTCACCGGCAGTTGTAGACGCAGAGCCACCGAGCTCTTTGAAGTTTTTCAACGTAGTTGGGTTAACATCGAAGCCATTGACTTGAAAGCCAGCTTTCAGAAGGTTTGAAGCCGTGCCGAAACCCATGGCCCCAAGGCCTGCAAAGCCTAATGACCTTTGCTGTCCGCTCATCTTGTGTTATGAATTTGTTCTTGATACTAGAAAAGAATCTCTTTGGTTGATCGTCTGATATTGGGAACCGATCAACAATACAAAAGAAGGGACAATGTAAATGAGGCCTGGAGGGAATCGCTAAAGGGTGTTTCCAAGAAAGTGGCTCACATGTACGCCATGGTATCAAGCATTATTGTTTATCAATTAATTAATTTCTCAAGTTTCTCAATTATTTGCCTTCCTGCCATTACCTTCTTTGCCGAACTCGGGCAAAAGACGTAAGCCGTAGCTACAAACACAAAACGATCGGGGTACGAGATATGGATACATGGGGCATGAGATGAGAGATGCCAGGTCCTGAGCCAATCATAGCATGGAGCGAGAAATGGGACCCTAAATCTCGAGCTGAGTTTGTCAATATGACCCTTGTGCTTTGCTTGACTCAGGTGACGATCAGCAACCGGGACTAAATTTCCGTCTCCATCTTTTCAAGTCTCTCCCTCGAGTCCCCAAACGCAAACCCCTCATCTGCTGTGGAGAAAAACCTGTCGCACTACCCTCCGATGCTCGCTCGGAGGGAAGTGCGGAGGGGAAGAGCGCGGTTATTGATGACGATATGTAAGAACGCGGTCTCGCTCCCCCTGATTCCTGTGATTCTCAAGATCACATCCCAGAACCTGGAATCGCTGATACCAAACACCCCTGTCCCTATCGCATTGAGCCGCTCGTCGCATTCACCATGGCTACCAAGAACCGTCTCATCCTTGGGACCATGACAATTGGTCCCGATGCCACCGCCGGCGCCCGCATCACCTCTCTCGACGAGTACAAGAAGTGCCTCGATTTCCTCACCTCCAAGGGCTACAACGAGCTCGACACGGCTGCCCTCTACGTCGCCGGCAAGCAGGAAGGCTTTACCCGCGAGGCCGGTTTCAAGGAGCGTGGCTTTAAAATAGCCTCTAAGTGCATGCCGTCAAGCCCTGGAGATCACGCCCCGGAGAAACTGCGAGCATCCTGGGACGTGAGCTTGCAGAAGCTGGGTGTCACTTCCGCCGACATCTTCTATCTTCACGCACCTGACCGTGCCACGAGCTATGAGGTGACCCTTGAGGCATGCGACCAGCTGTACAAAGAGGGCAAGTTCAAGCAGCTCGGTTTGAGCAACTATGCTTCCTGGGAGGTTGCTGAGATTGTCGGCATCTGCGAGCGTCGGTAAGTAATGAGACGGTGCACCTTAGCAGGTCCATTGTAGCTGATTTTGTGGCAGCGGGTTCGTCAAGCCTACAATCTATCAGGCGATGTACAATGGAATCAGTATGTCTAATACCAGGCTTTCCAGGTCGCCCCAAAACTCGAATAGACCAAGAATACTAACAGCTACAACTAGCCCGGGCCCTTGAAGCCGAGCTGGAGCCTTGCCTGCGCAAGTTCGGGCTTGACCTTGTGATTTACAACCCCCTCGCCGCTGGCCTCTTCAGCGGAAAGTATTCCACTCTCGAGCAGCCCGCCGAGGGCCGGTTTAGCAGCACCAACAACCTCGGAAAGCTCTACATGGAGCGCTATTTCAAGCAGTCGACGATGGAGGCCCTGGCCATTATCGAGCCGGTCGCCAAGGAGCACAGTATCCCATTGATCGAGGTCGGCCTGCGCTGGTGTATCCACCACAGCAAGCTGAAGCCGGCTTCCAAGGGCGGTAATGACGGTGTGATCATCGGCATTAGCTCTTACGACCAGCTGGTGCAGAATGTCGAGGCCCTCGAGAAGGGACCTCTGCCAGAGCCTGTGGTAGAAGCTCTCGAGAAGGGCTGGGCAAGGGCAAGGGGGGAAGCTCCTACTTACTGGCGGTAGTCAAAACGAAACGAAAAAAAAAAAATCAAAATTAAATCGTTCATAATCAAATAGACATGTACATTCTGTGTTCACGCAACGATACATTCCTCACATTGTGTTCAGATGTCAGGCCCAGCATCTTCGATTGCTGTTTTTTATTGTGTAAGTCAAACTACTCGAGCTCCAATGCCCCAAAAGATTGCAATTCTCAATATCTATCCGAGATCACTTAACCACGGAGAGCCTGAGAGATGGCAGCTAGGCCGCCCTGAAGCTCCTCCCTAGTTGGCCACGCGAAGCCGACGCGGAAGAAGGTATCAGGCATTTCGAACCAGTGTCCCTGCCCGACGTAGGTGCCATGCTCCTCCAGCAAACGCTTGTAAAACGCCGCGGTGCCGCCAACGGGCTCCGTCTTCATATGAGGGAAGCAAACTACGCCGCCCACGGGGCGAATCCACTCCAACAGGTCTTCCTTCTCGATCCACTCCGCTACGATGTCAAGGCGAGCCTTTTGCTCCGCGTTGGTAGCGGAGAGGATCTTGTCTCTGTTGGATAGCACGGATTCGGCAATCCATTCGTCTATTACGCTTCCGCTAATAGAGATTTGCTCCTTGGCAGCCAGGAACGTCTCTTGTAGTTTCTTGTTTTGCGTAGTCAACCACCCCAATCTGATTCCCGGAATCCCGTACGACTTGGATAGAGAGCACACGCTGATGACATGATCCGCGAGAGACGAGGCGACGGGGAGCGGAGTAGTGTAGCTGACATCTCGATAGGTCTCGTCGACGAGCAGGATGGAACCGTTGGCCTTGGTGATTGCAACAAGCTCATCCAGATCAGCCCTAGAGATGCAAGTGCCAGTAGGATTGTGCGGCGCGGTAATAGACACAATCTTGGTATTGGGCCTCAAAGCAACCTTTAGCGCAGCAATGTCGGGTTGGAAGCCGGCTCCGAACTGGAGGTCGACAAAGCTGATTTCGCAGCCAATAGCCCTGGGCGTTTCCAAGTTGGTCGCGTAGTTGGGCCGCATCACCACCAAATGGTCAGCAGCCGTGAGCTGCGACGAGGCGATAATGAAGAGCGCTCCCGCCGCTCCCGACGTTATGAGTACATCGTCCTTAGTGACGCCGGACTGCTCCGCAATGAGCTGTCGCAGCTTCGAGCCACCACGGTGTTCGTTGTAGAGTAGAGTGAGGTTCGGGATCTTGAGGTTCAGGGACTCGAGGGACTGATCGGGGCAGGAGCTCTCTGAGAGGTTATATTTAATCTTTTCATACCCGTATTCCTCGGGAGATTCGATCTCGATAGGCATTCGTGCGTATTTCATGTTGGGCAGATTTCCAGTAGGCGCGGGGGACGATGGTGGATAGCAAAAGTTGAGTGAAAGATTTTCAAGAGGATAGGGAGCGGGGGAATATCAGGATGCCATAGGGTGGTTATTATTTGCAGCATGCCAGCATTAAGTATTTAGGAAACCAACTCATTCACTGGTGTATCGAATTGTCAGATGCAAGGAGGTGGAGTCCGAGAGTCAAATGTAGCTCGATTTTCATCTTCGGACTCCCAGAATGCTTTCCCCGCACTTTCACCTTCGGAGTTGCGAAAGTGTCAATACGACCCTGGCCTTGATTTATTTGTCTATTACAGGCCTCCGAAAGTGTTTATTTCTAAATTGCCCGTTAATAAAGACTATATTCACTTTCGGAATCCTACAGGAACTATCATCATCCTTGTTCACTATGGTGAAAGTCGGTAACTCATAAGCTTTAAATACATTAAGAATACATTTTCATGCATTGGGTTAAAAAAGAGAGGGCCATGAGCACTTGTGAGTAGCGAGCCAATACCAAATAATTATATGAGAAATATTAATTCTTTAATGGTAGCCCTTTTAGTGATCGACAGAAGTCTTCCATTCTACTACAGCTTGTTATATTATGAATCGAGAAGATTATCACTGATTATTTCGACCATTTGAGAGCTAGGCTTCAGCTGCCTTAATGGTTTCTGCCTGCACCGACTTTGCACCGACGTGAGTGCCATGGAGCCCGTCGTTGGTCACCTCCATTCCATCTACAATAATTACCTCTTCGTGCAAGGTCGCTTCAACCAAGGTCTCGCGAGCAGGCCAAACCCAACTCAGGGCACCATAAACGAGAAACGTGCTAGTCAATCCATAAAGGTAGAACATGTCGAAAATATTCTTAGCCCCCCCAATATCCAGGCTCGGATTCACTGCAGCCGCGAGACCAGGCAAATTTGGTACACTTCCCACCAACATTGCAACAACAGCTCGCCAATTTGTGCCCGCCCAGGTTCCATAACTGTATCGACCATTCTTGCGGTATAAAGCAGGCACGTCGATTGCTCTCCGTTTGACTACCCAGTAATCACAGGCAAGGATTGCAGCAATGGGGGCTAGAAAAACGCCCAGTGCCCCCATGAAGTTAAGGAGAGAGGCGGCAGATGAAATGATTTTCCACGGCACCATGATCCAGCCAGCCGTAATTGTTGTGATGACAACGCCGCGTTTGATGTTGATATACTTCGGCCACAAGCTGGTCATGTCGTTGGCGCAGGAGATTACGTTGGCAGACAAGTTGGTCCCAATTTGAGCCACGCACCATGAAACGCCAACAAAGAACGCCGCAGCTCTCCCGGAGGGCCCATCCCAATGTGAGGCAAGTTCGAGAGGATCCCAGATGTACTAAAGTTGTTAGAAATAAAATTGTTAGAAAGATTCATCTCATCGGGTTTTGCATGGTTTCGGATAGATGGAAGGAACACTCACCTCGCCATAAACAACCTTTGCTGCTGAAGTACTAATGATTCCAAGAACCCCAAGCAGTGTACAGATACCTGGAACAAACAATGTCTGCCAATAGACGCCCTTTGGCCTCTTCATGTATCGTGTAAAATCAGCCACATTAGTAGCCATAGTGGCCCAACCGCCTGTCATGCTGCTCATGGAAGAAACAATAAGCCAAGCTTTGGTGGATCCCGATACTGTGGGATGCTGGTCCCAGATATCGCCTGTGCCACCTGCCAGTTTGCTCATTCCAATTACAGTTCCCACAGCAGCTGTAAGAACAATGACTGTCTTTGCAACAAAGAACCATCGAAGCTTGTGTGGCGGAATGAGGAGGATGGGGAACTGAACAGACCAAAACAAGAAGTGAGATACCATCTGCTGAGTGGTGATTCCTGCCGAGGCCGGTAAATGATTGGGGATCCTAAGATAAGATGGCCAAATAGCTCTGATGACTTGTGTCATAGCGGTTGAGCCGGAGTACGTTTGAATGGCTGCATTGGATTAGACACGCGCTGCTAGAAAAGCCATGGAAATCCAGGTGGACTGAACATACCGTGCCAGAAGAGTGCGGTTGCCATTCGGATAACCACAGCAAACCGACTGAAATAGAATCCATATCCAGAGCGCGCAATGACGGGGAACGGGGCGTGAAGTTCGGCACCGGCTGCGCCATTCAAGCACAATGGAATGGTCACCGTGAACGTACCCAATATAAGACAGTAGACAGCTTCTCTCCTGCGTGTAGAGTTCGGAGGTTAGTACTGGGGTACGGGTAACGGAGTATCGGGCGGGTTGCAGCAAGACTACATATACATACCATGTCAAACCAACGGCGATAATTGCAGACGCACCAGCCCAACTCTGAGCTGACAACGCATCGCTCATCCAGTAGCCGAGCACTGTCCAGCTTGTCCAAGTGCGGCGCTCCAAAGGCGTGACATCTGTATCTCGGTTACTCCAAGACTGCTCGTCTGCAAATGTCATTGGCTGTTTCTCAAGAACCCAGCCATGGCGACTTGTTTTGCGTGTGGCGTTCGCTTTAATAGCGGATGCCCTTGCTCGTAAGACTTCCATCTAAGCAGGACGTGACTTGAAGATGGAATGAGAGATGAAGAGACTCTCGAGAACTCGGACGATCTGTAAGTGGCGGAAGACTATTCATGCCTTTAGGAAGGGCTGTCTATATAGAGTTCATGAACTACTAAATTACTGATAGCAGAAATGATGGTAGAACACATTACTACCAAGACCCTTGCCCATGAGATTCTGATGGCCTCCTCCGTATCTGTGGGGTGAAGGCGGGGACAAGTTGCCAAGTCCTGTTTGGGTATGGGGAGGTGTCTCTTATCGCTTCTACATCATGGGTTATCCATGCCTAGACTGCCCACTTTAAGATGGCCGCCGGCCAGAATTGGACGCGTTCCGTTGGCACCGGCCGCCGGCACCAAGGCACTGATTACCACCTGGACTTGATATCTTATCATCAACTTAGCCTGGCCCGGCAACTTAGTAACTGGAGCCTGAGGGGACTTGGGCATATTTATGATATTGTTATCCGAAGTTACCTTCTCTCATCACTCTATCTAACTACCCTGAGTAAGAAGCTCTGCAAGATAACACAACATCTACGAATACAGCACTGATCAACACAACCGTATCTAACCTAATAGATACGCCAACTATCCTCGCTTTCTCAAACTCCCTATTTTCACTCTTCGAGATGGCAAATTTGAATTTCGTCTCCTACAGCGGAACTGTTCAACGAGAGATACAGTCAGACATAGCCCGAAGCGCAAGCTTCGACGAGATTCCGCTCATTTCACTTAAGGCTCCCAAGAAGGAGCTTCTAGACCAATTGAAGGATGCCTGCACCCGTGTAGGGTTCTTTTACATTAAAGACCATGGAGTACCTGCCGATAAGATTGAAGCTATCTTCAGCATGGCCGAGAAGTTCTTTGCCCAAGAGAAAGAAGTAAAGAACCAGATCAACTACAAGAAGAGCAAAATTCTTCGAGGATATGAGCCCCCAGCCGAGGTGCGAACAGACGAGAATCGCAAACCCGATGTGAACGAGGCATTCAACTGGGGTTATGAGAAAGAGCTTGACCCTCTTTGGAATGATACTGAGGCAACGGCAGGTAAGATTCAGTCCAACGTTTGATTACTTCCGATCTAACATGTACAGAATGGGTGGACAATCCGATGTCGGGGCCAAATGTATGGCCAGATATGCCCGAATTCAAGAAAGTTGTTTCCCAGTATTATGCTGAGGTTCTATCTCTTGCACGGGGGATGATCCAGCTCTTCGCGCAGATTCTTGGTCTGCCCCCAACTTACTTTGACGAACTAGTCTCCACGCCCGGGGCTATGGGTCGATTGATACATTACCCTCCTCAAAGCCCTTCTGACACAGATGCGTTGGGTATTGGTGCCCATACTGACATCGAATTATTCACTATCCTTGCCCCAGGTACTGTGCCGGCACTGCAAATTCTCAACACCAACGGAGAGTGGATCCAAGCACCACCGATTCCCGGCACTTTTGTGGTCAATATTGGCGATATGCTGGCAAGATGGACAAACGATCGCTTCGTCAGTACAGTGCATAGAGTTTGGAACGTCACTGGTAAAGAGAGGATCTCGGTCCCTTTCTTCTTTGGTGCCAACTACGATGTTACGATTCGCACAATTGAGAGCTGTCTCAAAGATAACGAGACAAGCAAATATGAACCAGTGCTGGCTGGAGATTACGTCTGGAAGAGACTCAGTGCAAGCCGAGTTGACCAGCAGGAGCTCCGGGCTGCTGCTTAGTTGGATAGATAGAAAATAATGATCAAAAAGTAAAGATTTCACATGATCAAAGTCCGCGAACATCGTCACCACGTTAAGAATGCCCCTACAACTTGGACGTCGTTTGCAGATAGCCCAAATATAACTGATACACATTGTCGTGGCGGTGTTGAGATGCCAGGTCTGATCTCTTCCATTGCTGTTTTGTACTTTATACTCAAACTCTCTCTCACAGTAGTCACTCATACAACCTGTGATCATAGTAGATAATAGCGTGTAATAGAGGTAGAAAATAGGAGCCTCTGAGGGGCATATCCAAGTGCCTGTCTACTGCATCCCTGATCTAGCCCCCTAGTTTTGCACCGGGGCACTCCACACCACCAGAGGCGCCGGACTGGGGTTTTTTTATCAGTGCTATCGTATCAAGAGTCCCGGTCTTTGATTTGGCATTACGTAAAAACTTGTGTCTCGGCCTACGGCCGCCGGCGGCGCGATTCTTCAGGGAACCCGACTGTCATACCCCGGATTCGAGGTAAGTCCATAGGGACTCGTCAAGTATTCGCGGCCGCAAATATTAAGATAACATGGAACACTAACTGTACCATACCGAACATCGTCATTCACCCATATCGCAGCCATGAATAGCCCCAGCGCAAGTTTGTTGTCCCTGAAAACGGCAAAGCCATACCAATTTCGATTCGACCCTACCAGAACGGCTTTAATCATTATTGATGTTCAACGTGACTTTGTTGATCCCAATGGCTTCGGGTCGATACAGTGCGGAGATGATGAGGTATTCGCCTCGGTGAGAAATGTCGTTCCTGTCATCAGGAAAGTCCTTGATACAGCCCGAGCTCTCGGCCTTCATGTTATCCACACCCGGGAAGGGCACAAGCCTGACCTATCAGATTTGAGCTCCAGCAAGAAAGAAAGACAAATGAATGCTCCTAATGGCCACCACGGCACTGGGATTGGCGATCAAGGCCCGATGGGACGGCTTCTCGTGCGCGGCGAGTTTGGCCACGACATCGTGGACGAGTTAAAGCCCCTGCCCGGGGAGGTAGTCATTGACAAACCTGGAAAGGGTTCCTTTTGGGCCACTAATCTCCATCGAACTCTTATGGCACATGGAGTTTCCCATCTGATTCTTTGTGGCGTAACCACCGAATGTTGTGTCACTACAACAGCGCGTGAGGCCAACGACCGTGGATTCGAGTGTTGTATTCTTCGGGATGGAACAGGAGGGTTTAACCCAGCCTTTGTCGAGAATTCGTTGGACATGATTTCTTCATACGATGGACTTTTTGGGTTTACAGCTGAAAGCGAAGAGTTTGTTGCTCTAGGGCCGGCCTTGATCGCCGATGTTACGACACCACCAATAACACCGCCCGATATTTCAAACGTCAATCTAGACTTGGCAAGCCTGCAACAACTTTATAAAGGGCGTGTATTTCACCCATCAGACGTTATGCAGAGTGTCCTGGGCCGCATCAAAGACTACGAACAGACCAACCCTAATGTTTGGATACATCTACGAAGCGAGGAGGAAATCATGGCAGATGCCGAAGCTTTAAAGCAAAGATATTCAGAGATGCCAACTAAAGAGCTTCCTCTCCTCTACGGCGTTCCTTTTGCGGTCAAGGATAACATAGATGTTGCTCATCTCCCTACTACTGCTGCTTGCCAGGAGTATAAGTACGTTCCAACCGAGTCGGCCCCAGTAATTTCGCTCCTGATCGCTGCCGGAGCTATTCTGATAGGAAAAACAAACATGGATCAATTGGCTACAGGCTTAAGTGGTTGTCGATCACCGTTTGGAAATCTTAGAAGTGTGCACGGAAGTGGACGGATTTCTGGTGGCTCATCGTCCGGTTCAGGCGTCGCCGTCGCAGCCAAGTTGGTAAGCTTTTCACTTGGTACGGACACAGCTGGGAGTGGGCGTGTGCCAGCCGCATTGAACGGCATTGTGGGCTTCAAGCCGACGAAGGGCACTATCTCAGCTCGAGGAGTGGTTCCAGCCTGTCGTAGCTTGGACACCGTTTCCATCTTTGCCCAAACTGCTCAAGACGCTCGGGAGGTTTGGCACATATTGGACCAGCCAGATGACAACGATGCCTTTTCGAAAGACCCCAACACCTTGCCGTTATTGTTGTCAGATTACCGCGGTGTCTCTGGTAACTTCACTTTCTGCACTCCGCCTGAGTCGGCCTTGAAGTCGGTTTTGCCAGAGTATCGCAGGTGTTTCGATGTGGCTATCACCGCGATGGAAAGCATTTCGGCTAAGAAGGGTACTTGCTTATCCGACGAAACCTATGAACCGTTCAACATGGCCACTGAGCTTCTTTATAAAAGGACACTAGTCCAGGAAAGAATTGCATCTATTGGCTATGAGTTTCTCAGCCAGAATATTGGAAAACTCCATCCAACAATCAAGACGCTTTTTCAAGATGTCTTCAACAGGAATGAGCCTGCATGGAAGGTATTCGAGGACCAAGCTCTTCAGACTGGAGCTACAAGAAAGGCCGAAAGGCTGTTTGGGATGGGCCACCTTCGTGATGTGTCAGAAGCCTTTGACGTGTTGGTGGTTCCAACTGTTGGATGCCATCCTACTATTGAGGAAATGGAGGCCGAACCACTCGTTCTCAACGCGCAGTTAGGGACATTCACTCATTTCGCAAATGTGCTTGACCTATGTGCCATATCCGTTCCTTTTGGGTGGACGGACGGAGGCTTGCCGTTTGGACTGAGCCTGATTGGCGGCAGAGGTATGGATGGAAGGTTATTAGATATTGCTCGAATGATTGAAGCGAAGATGGATAAGAAGTAGTAGCTACTTAACGACAAACTGCAAAGACCAAGAAGAATAAAAAAAAATTTATTATAAGCTATTTTTGTACGAGGAACCATTTCCTCGGCCTGAGGTATACAGTGAGCTCTTTTCATGGCCCATAGGATGCGGTCAGGCACCTCTTAATGTTATACTTGTTGCTCGCCGAGATACTTGGTGTATGCCCTCCAACCACCAAATGAAGTTATATCTACTGCATCAACTAAGCCTATGGGCTCACAGATGAACCCATGGACCCATGAACCATCCAGTAGTTCTATTCTGCCAATTCCTAACGGGGACGGAATAGTATCCATGAACGATGCCAGAGCGGTTGTGGGCAGGTCCCATATCTCTAAATTAATAGATTCACCTTCTGAATCATCACAAATACGCTCTAGGCCGGGTTTTGAGTGGCCCAAGTTTGATTTAATTGCATATAGACGATATCGCGGCGAGGTCATAGCCTCAGTGGTAAATTTTGCCCCGCGATGAATGAGATCTTGGTTCAGCGGGAACCCTTTGAGGTGAGCCCCAACCACGGCGATTGACATGGTGTCTTTGGTTGGAAGAGACATGGGTATTTCTAGGTTATAGAATTGTGTAGCTTGTACATAAGATCGCAATAGCCTGGAGAGAAAAAATAGGCACTGTAGTGCGTAGCTCAGGGGGCTAATTGTCAAGCTATCGCCAGGGTTGTGAAGTACTTGTGAACATCAAGATTATCATTACATAGCGCATGCAATCAATTGCATTGTTCAAAGTGTTTAAAAGGTATCCCAGTTCCCTCAGAATCGGTTGGGATGCTCTGAGCTCGTGTAGGCTGAAACATCCGGGCCGGCGGCCATTTGGTGCTTATCAGTGGCATCTCGTCGATCTCGCCCACGATGCGATAAGTGCTAATTCAAGCCGTTCATTGGCTCGCGCTGATGATGAATCCCAAGTAATCAAGGCTGGGGTAACCGATACCGCCGCCAGGGGCCCGTTTTCGCCAACCCTCCTCTTATCTTCTGCAAGAATCCGAGTGTACACTTCTACTGAGGGCTATCAGCTATGCCCGTCGTTGCGGATCTTGCTTGTGCGGGGAGCGGTCAGGATACGAACAGACATTGGATGTCCCAAGCCGCCGACGGCCACCGTATGAGCCATTCAGGGGGCGTAAGGAGACAAGCACCGTCTGCGAGGTCACGCCCATGCGATACCTGCCGCCTGCGCAAAACACGCTGCGTCAAAGAACCAAGCCAGCTTCGTTGTGTTCTCTGCACATTTCATGACCAGCCCTGTACCTATGAACGAGGCCCCACCCGCCGACAACGAAAGACAACCCGATATTTCGAATTTGAAGCTCAAGTCCTATCGTCAAGGAACTCTCGGGCTCAGTTGAACCTTGGTAATGAGCCCAGGACATTCCAAATACCAGACAGCGAGACACCAGACTGTGTACAAGCATCTCCAGCCTCTAGCCAACACACAAACTCAACATCTCCGACAACCAGCGTCGAAAACAATGGCACATCCAACCAAATTAACCCCGAGCTTCCATCCCAAACACAGCAGCCTTGTTCTAGCACACCTGCTCCCCGCCCAAGAATCCTGAGCAATACGCTAGGGCTAGATCTTGAGACTCACGCCGAGTACATAGGTCCAACCGACTACCGTGATCCTATACTACTTGACTTACATCGTGCTCACCAAGGACCAGAAAACAACTCTCCTGGTCACCCGACAAAGAGCTCAACACGCCGTCTTGATGAAGGAACCGCCTTTGTTGTTCACACGGATGGATCGACGACGTCAGAGTCTCAACGTATTGCAGATCTTGATGCCATCGAAGATGCGATCCGCCCTCTCGGCCGGACGCTGGTAGACCTCTACTTTCGTGTTGTTCACCCAAGTTTTCCGATCCTACATAAAGATGTCTTCATCAGTAAACACCGTGTATCACACCGCCACTTTGCGCCATCTCTGCTCGCAGCAGTCTACCTTGTGGCACTGGACTGGCAGTTGTACGATAGTTCGCTTGCCGGGCGCGAAATGGAATGCATCCCGGATCCCAGTGCGCTCGAGGAGCTGGCCGAACGCACAATGGCTCACGATATGCGACGCCCCAAGCTCAGCACACTAGAGGCCGGTCTACTTTTGCTGCAGCGTAATTCTCGAAATTCCGAGACTGGCTCACACAGTCACCCGTCCTCTAGCCGCATGTTCACAGCACAACTCGTTGCCATGGCCCAGGATCTTGGAATACATGTGGACTGTAGTTCGTGGGATATCCCGGATTGGGAAGTAGGATTACGCCGCCGCCTGGCTTGGGCGTTATACATGCAAGACCGATGGGGCGCTTGCGCTCATGGGCGACCTTTTCTCATTCATGACGTGGACTGGGGCGTCAGACCATGCACTGACGGTGATTATCCAGAGCTGGTTGCAGAGGCTGCTACGGATCCATCTAATCCTTCTACCGCGGCGACTGGCTGGGCACAATTTCTACAACACATTGAACTGACCAAGTCTCTGAGTGAAGTCATGGGGACATTCTACAACGCAGCTGCATCACGTTCTGGCCATAACGCTCCTCGGATAGGAACAGTCACCCTTGTAGAATTGGCCAAGCCTCTTGTGTTGCGTTTGCGAGAGTGGTATACCAATTTGCCCCAGCACCTACGCATGGAGCACGCCAAGGATAGAGAGCTTTGCGCGAACGGAGCACTGCGTCTGGCTCATATATCGGTTGAGATCGCTCTACACCGTGCCCTTATAAGGGCAATAACACCAGATACGCCCGAGCCCCTTCACTACGCTCTTCGCTCAACGGCCCGCGCCAAGGTCCAAGACGCTATATCCTTGCTTAAATCGCTGCAGCCCGAGCAGACGGCGGCCTTCTGGGGCAGTGCTGCTTCTTACCAAGTGGCACAAGTTGGCTCACTGACGGCATTGATGTGGGCTACTGCAAGTACGCCTGAGGAAGTCGCCTGGTGCGTATCACGAGTTGAAGACTTACGATGGGCCCTTCGAGTCAGAGCTTCTGCCGCACCGTTTGCACGAGAGGCATTGAGGCTCATTGAGCGAGATGTTGGTGGCCTAGGTATTGTTGCAGTTGCACCTGACTACGGTGGCAAGCGCGTAGAGAGCCAATGCTGATTGTGTAAACATCGTTTTGTATTTACTTCTTTTATTTTTCTAAAGGGAAACTACTCTAGGTGCTTGTCTTAGATATTCAGGAGTTGCTGCCAACATCACAATGCTGTTAGAAAGATATCATAGTCAATGGATCAATGTGAAACGAGGATCTATTCCTTGCGATATCAAGACAGCTATGAAAAAAGATCTCATATCATGTTACATAAGAATTGAGAGAAGTAGTAAATGGGTGTGCTGATGAGAATCCGAACATAAAGTGAAAACCAGCAACAAAAGAAGCCAGACCTAATATCTTAACACATTGAATAAGAAAGGAACGTATGAAGAGCAATTGCACTTTAATCCACCTTCTGCACCTCCCCCTCCACCGGTACGTCTACGTATGACCTTTGCAAGTCCCCGGCTAAGCTTATGACCGACAAAGCTCGAAGCCATCACTACTAGACTCCCCAAGAGTCCCGTCAGTCGGGAGGAGAGGCTCGTCGAGCTCGCATAAGGTCACCTCTGGCATGATGCCGCTCCCATAGAAGTCGGCGATGACATCCTGTAGGCACTTCGACGCCGCGCCAATAGCACCGTGCTATTCACCATCGTTAGCAACTATTCCCTCAAGAAGACAGAAGTAAGGTTTCAGGCACGTACACCAATCTTACTCTCTTTCACGACCCGGCTGCCCGCCAGCCCCGCGCTGACATTGCGCGCCGACTCCAACGGCGTGGCAGGATCGTACATGTTGTTTACGATGAGCATCGGATTCCTGGTCGCGACCTTGTAGTTCCCGAGGTCTCGCTCCTTGGCAGAAATCTGCCACTGCGCGCAGATGGGGTTCCGGAGACCGAGCCCGTTCAAAGGGCCTGCCCCGCCGGCGATGCGGCTGATGCAGCTCGCGGCCTTCATCCCGTCCAGCACGAGCTCCGGGTCATCGGATCGCGGGGTCGAGTCGCCGCATGAGATGCCCAGGCACACCTCGCTATCCAGCTGGCTCGCAAAGGCGCCGTCCAAGGCGTCTCGCCAGGCCGCATAGGCGGCCCAGTCCTCGCGTAGGGCGCCGTCAAGGCCGGCCAGCATCTGGGTCTGGGTACCAGCCCCAAACAGTGAGAGGAAGGCCATGGTCTTGAGGGTGCTGTATTCGACTACCGTGCCCCGGACGATTGTCGTGTCGTAGCGCGCGTGCTCGAGGGGTATGGCGATGGGGTTCGTGCGGGCGGCGTTGATCATGGCGTAGATCTTGGCCTGCAACTCGGCAGCCGTGGAGGCGTGGCGGGCGAGGGGGCACTCAGTTGGGCCTTGGGCGACGCACTGAGAGAGGAGGGCGTCGAAGGTAGCATCAGTCCTGGCTCGGCTGCCGAGTTCGTACCTTCTCGAGGACAGAAATGTCAGGGAGTGGTGCCTTTCTGAGACTGGTGTTTCGTTGCTGTTACTCACATGTCATGGATATATTCGTGGGGGTTGCCCACGGAGTCGAGCACCACGTTGCCCACCTTGTTTGGAAATATGGACACCAACGTTGCCCCAAGCACAGTTCCGTAGGAAATCCCTAAAGGAGTCAGAATCTCCAGCTGCATAAACGAAAAGAGACCGGGGAACTCACCGAAGTAATTGATCAGCTCGTCGCCCACAGCCTCGGATATTTTGGCAATATCTCTGACCACGAACGCCGTGCCCACGAGACCACCCACATCTCCCCTGGTCTTGAAGCACTGATCTGCGCGCAGCTTAGACTCCGCCCAGATCATACCAGGAGCCAGATCGGTTTAAAGCCACCGGTACGAGTGAAATCCTGACTCAGGAGGAGCCTATACCATCTGGGGTCTATGTGATCTACGACGAGCCTGTCATACAGAAGGTTTCTGAAGAGGATATGGCATGGGCCCCGGTTGTTGGTTTGATTAAACATCTGCCACGTCTCGCCAGGCTATTATATGACTGTCAGAATCAATTTCCACCCAGTCTTTTGGATGCTCTCCACGAGCACCAACCTCACTGCAAACTATATCACATGACATTCCGACTGAGAACATTATTTTGGGCTACCCCTTATCCCTATGAAATGACCTTGGCGACGTCTCCGTGTCTATATGGTGTTAAACTCGCATGTACTGACCGAGATACAGATGGAGATGACGACTTCAACCAGGCGGCGATGATGGAGCTTGTATCTGGTCTTGCTCCTAATTTGACAGAAGTTACTATCATCAACTTCAGGGCATATATGCACTCACGATTTTTTCGACGGCCAGAACCATGGCACGGTCTCCCGGGCTTTATTCCAGGATCGCCTGTTGGATCTCTGACTTCTCTTTCCCTCATAGGCTCAGTGCGCAATTTATTGTCTGGGGATCTCCAGAGATGGGCCAAGTCGACAGACTTTCGCTGTTTGCATCACCTGGCTCTTGGTGGAGGTTTTGGGGCTGAGTCAGTCGGAATACCTGGCGACGTGATGGAATGGATATCTCGGGCCTGTTCATTCCCTCAACTAAAGACCCTTATCGTCAGACTGGATCGCGATGATTTCGACGTCCAGAAGCCCGATTACAGCGGACAGACTGTTGAATTTTTCGGTGCAATCAAATCCCTTGATGAGCTTTCAGTCTCCGGCCCTCTGGACCCTGACATCTTGGACGCAGTTCTGTCTGGACATGGGCAAACGATTAAAAAACTAGATCTACGCCCATACTAGAATCCATTTCAGGTGGATAACCGTTGGTTTCGACGAGACATTCCTATGATATTCACGAAGCAGCATATCCTACAAATTCGAGCCCAGTGTCCAGGGTTAGAGGAATTGGCTATCCCTGTCAAGCGCACGAAATCTGACGCGCTTGAAGCCGACATTTATAGAACCTTCTCCAGGTTCAACCGCCTCCGGTCTCTGTTCCTCACCCTGGATTGCTCCAACTGGCGGGTCGTTCGAGATTCCACTTACCAGCCTGCATTTGATGAAGAGGACGATAAACCCTGTGAGGTACTTTGCGAGTGGCTCAAGGAAGGCCATGCACGTGAAACGTTCATGAACTGTGCCTTGGACGAAAGGCTGGCACGATCAATCTGGGAGATAATCTGCGCGGACAAAGTGGGGAGAAAGTTGGAGTCTCTTAAAAATCTGGACCACAGGAGGGGGGAGTTTGGTAATACCACGTCTGGGCTAGGATGCCGGACATTATCGCAAACCTGAGTCGCTCATGGCTTATCGAACTTGTTCCTCGACATAATGAGAACATGGTTAGCATTAGGGAACTAAGACTCAAAGCCAAGGAAGCGCGGGATAAGGAAGGAAGAGAACAAGATGAACGTTTGGATGCCTACCTGTTAGAGCGGGGAATCGAACTAACGTCAAGAGACTGTCACCCCATGCGGGCATTTCGCCGAGTCTGGCCCTGTAAGCAAGATTCCAAGGATTGGCGTCTGGAATGGTCAAGTCTTCCACTTCAGAGTTGATAGTCTTGTGTTTGGAGAAACTTCATTACGTTCTAAAAGCCCATCTAGAGATGACACAATCACCCTGAATAGTAGCATAGACTATCTATCATTCAGAATTGATTCCTTTGCTAATTTCTGGGCGGCTTATACAGATTCACGTTACCGGCACCGCCTTGATCAATGATGATCATTATTACTAGAGTTGGTGATCCTCGATCGGAAAGCATGCAGAGGAATGGTTGTAGTTTCCGGACCTAATGTATCAACTTGTGTCCAATATCTAGGTCATGGGCAAAGAGACGCACCGGGCTTAAGCAAGCAGAACTACTCAGCAAAATGTCTCCATCTATCATTTCATAAGATTTTAATTCAGTTAGGAAAAACTTTTATGTTTTTAGCTAACTACCATAGCAAGTCCGCAGTACCAGCAGGTGTTGAGTCAATTTGGTCAGCGCCTATCAGACGGAGTTCAACTTGTCGGGCACTAGAACCTCCTGCCGTTTTCCCAATAATAGGGTAAGGTGACCAACATTTACGAAAAATAACTAAGTAACTAGCTTTCTCATTAATGGAAGCATCTAACCTATAGTAATGAAGAGCTCGTTGGTCCAGTCTTGGTCGCAATGGAAAGTGCCTGATGAGGCTTTACAAATCAATGGCACTATTGCGCTCCCCTTCCGACTTTTGGAATCGTCAGCACCATATCAAAGATTAAGGTCTCACAATCGGGCACAAGCTCACCCGTCCTCTTGGTGATAGAGGGTTACGCGAAGGTTGGCCTCATCGACAATTTCATCGATTGAAAAGTCCAAAGGATAAGGCGACGTGATGGTTCCCTGCCCTGGTACCATGGTGTACAGCAGACATTCGCCATCAACTCTATTAGTTGGGATCGCCTTAAACGCGGGGTTGCAGGCTATGTCTCGAGATGTCCATTCATCCAGAGTGAAGAAGGCACCTTCGCGATCTCCAATAGGATTGGTGAAGTTTCCAGAACCTATCATGTACAGATTGGCAAACTTAAACGTATCTGGCTCTGCCGTTGCCAGGGCCGCGGCAAAAGCAAGTACGGCAGAGAGAGATTTCATATTGGGCGGAATAGGGGCCGGGGATTGACAAGAACAATAAAGATGCGAGCGTGAATCACTGAACTTCTAGTTGCTTCTCTCTTCTTTATATATTTAGCTCGCCAACGATTGAAAGGCGATCTGTTTAACCAAGGGACCCCGTTTCCAGCACAACAGAGGCTGCAACCCATTGCTTCTTACCCGTTTCAGTCGCTCACAGATGTCCGGCTTACTACGCCATTGGGAAATATTAACAAAAGGCCCATATCCACCCCTCACCGGGTCAGATGATTATTACGCGTCGGTGTCATGTCTACCAAAAAAGGTAATTTTGGAACCAAATCCCTCGTCTCAGGGCTAATGCTTCTAAATGAGCGGAGTTCAATCTTGCGCTTCGTTGTCTTTCCCTAACTGACCAGGATTGATAATAGCTGGCAACTTTGGCGGACAAGAGCTCGCACCAGACTATACAGCCTTGAACAAAGGTGCACACCGTCTAAGTAGAAGTGTCCATTTGCATGTCTATCCATCTACAGTTACATTAGCTTATGGCCAAGCCTGCACAGATATGACTGACTGTTTAAAACCCGCGCTAGGATCACACTCACCGCATGATCTGGAAACTGCCAAGATTTCCAAAACGGAAAGTAGAATCCCATGAAACTGCATCCAAAGAACCAACCTCTCTTGGATGTCACGCTGCATGATGATATGTGACTCGGAGGTAGCAAATGACCGTAAAATTAGTCATGCTTCGTAATCGAAGCGTTTCTTATCCAAGCCTTACACGTAGAAACCGAGATATTAAGAAAAGATTTCACGCTATCTTTTTACGACTAAGTAAACAATTCATAGCCATCTAAGTCTGAAGGCTAGCAGGACGAGATCCTCAAGCCAGGGCGCCAGGATCCTATTCTTCTTCAGTAAGATCACACTCCCCTTGTTCACTTCCCGCCAGCTTTTCGAATAAACCATGACTGTATTCATGGACAGGGAATGTCCAGCCAAATATTCATATCGTCAACTGCAGGGTTAGAGGCATCATGAAGCTATATTCTTACTCTTTCTTCCAGCTCCGTAAGGTTGAAACATCTTAACAGATACTCATAAAGAGATTCCATTGCACGGTCTACAATGGACCTGTCGGCAACGAACATGGTTCTCGCCGCTGTCCTAACCTTGAGATATGACAGATTCGCTTGGCTGAGCAGTCTCTGCCGTCTCCAAACCACGATCCTTAAGCAATGCGGTGCCAAGAAAACACAAGCCAATAAGCGGAAGTTGTAATATGAAAACACTGTGACTCGCGGCCATGTATGCGTCCAAAACACCCGGAAATTGACTCTCTCCCGCACTTGGCACGGAGTATGTTGAGGTGGCAAGATACTTGTATTCGGCTGGTAGGGCTGAACGGAGACGAGCTTGCAGAAGGGCCGCAGATACTGTCAGTCCGCAGGCACCACCGGCGCAGCGGTAGAAATTTCGGTTTGATATTATGATTGCTCGGCGAGAAATCGGTGAGTTGGCTTGAAGGGCGATAAGTGTTGGCTGGAAAACGCTGCCCACCCCTACTCCAACAACAGATAATATTGCCGCAATGGCTGCAGGGCGCGTGTCCTTACTTAATATCAAGGCAAGTCCCGCACCGCTATTTGATGAAAGTGAGCAACTGGCAGATTTTCTGACGGTAGCTTGTTGATACCACTTACAGAGTCCAGGTCCCAAAGCCGAACATGATGACTTCTCCGTACCGCTTAAACCTACTGATGTATTGCCCAGAGAGAATGGATGAAAGACATTGGGAGATAACCATAGGCATATATAACAACGCAGATGTCATGACTGAGTACTGGTGAGCATTTTGAAGGTAAAGCGGAACGTAGTACAGGTATGATTGATACACAGCGCCAAGAAGAAAGCTTTGTGTTAGCATTATGGAGACCGCATAGTTCTTGTAGATGTCCACTAAAATATTTGTGAGAAACCATCTTTCACGAGGGAAAGTAGCTGGACTAACCTGGCATGAGAGGGAGCTTCGCCAGCTTCCACTCCCAAGTAATAAAACCAATAAAGGAAACGAATCCAATGGCGAGCATGCTGATGATCATCGGAGAAGACCATTGGAAATAAGATCCGCCTGTTCATTAGCAAGCGCCATCACGTCACCATCCCAACGATTAGGAAGAATAACGCTCACCTCCTGAAATCGGTATCAGAAGCAGGATGACCCCTGCAGATAGCAAGAGAGCGCCAGCCCAGTCGACCTTGCTTATACTAGCTTTAAAGGCTTCTGTCGGTGGTTTCGATGGTAAGAAGAAATAGGTCAAGACCGCTGCCAATACCGAGAGAGGCGAGAGCATCCAGAAAAACCCCTGCCAACGAGATTTCTGAACAATAAGCGCGGCAATGAAAGGTCCAATAACATTAGCAAAGCCAACGATGGATCCGATGATACCTTGGTATTTCCCACGCTGGTCGAGTGTCACAATGTCAGAGACGATGATCATGCTCAGGTTGGTGATGCCACCGCCCCCGATGCCAGCAATCCCTCTGAAAACGTAGAACATGGGGGCATTTTTACTAAGGCCACAGAGGAGGTCGGCAGCTGAGAGAATCAAGATTGTGGCTATGAAAATTGTTTTGCGGCCAAGAATGTCCGAGAGGCGCCCATAGAGCATTTGGAAGGTGGTGTTGGCAAGCAAGCTCGCGGTACCAGCCCAGGAAATGGTGGATTCCGCGCTGAGATCGCGAGAAATAGTGGGAAGCGTGACCGAAATACCATTTTGGTCAATGCAAGCAATAAGTAGAGCGGCAGAAAGAGTTCCAAAGGCTGTAAGTAGCTGTTTACCTGGTAGTATGTTGATTTGATCATGCAGGCTCTTCTCGGCCTTGGTGAGCTGGCTAGGACGCATCGTGATGAGCAGATTCGTTCATGACCCATTGTCTGAAAAAAAGAAAAAAAGAGGAAGTAGAACGGTTCAGCAGATACGATGGGTGCCCTGGTGGATTACAGGCGGCAATCTTCCGCGCAGTATTCCCGAAGCTATCTGGGGAAAGCCCCCGGTATCGGTGGTTGAGCAATCAAAACCGCCGAATGATGATTTTCACTTCAATAAGAGTCAGCGTTGAAAAATGATCGGCGGAGTACCACCGAGGCTCGTCTGGCTCAAGTCTGACTTCAAATCAACGTAGGACCTTGGTCTAAGAGCATCATCAGAATCCGAAACTACGTGTTTACCCCATTTCACTTTTTTTTTCCTTTGCTATACTCTACATTATGTCTACAAGACGACCTTATTGCTTTTTTATCTGAGCTTCCGCGGCGATTCGGCAAACTCCCTATTGGTGTTAGGGGATGGTGAGGCGAAGTAATGTGCCGGTATATCCGACAACTTTCTACAGCCAGGAAATATGATTATAGTCATCGAGCTTTAACGTAGTCACGTAGTAAACACCTTTTACTATGGAAAGGACTGCGCTCTGCGTACCGTAGTTGTCTTGATACTCAATTCTGAGATGCCAAGATAAAGCAACTCAAACAAAAGTGCTCGAGAAGTTCGGGAAGTGTGAGCCAATAACCACTATAGGCTTTCCTATCTGGTCCAGTGGTAATAAATCTTGCTGCCTCGCTAAGCAGCTAGTTCCCTTTGAGAGTGGTCACATTCAAATAATCCCACTCTCAGCCCTGTTAAAGCAAATTCCGCGCCAATCATATCAGCGTGTGTCATTGCGTGTCATTTTGGGTCGGTTGGTTTACCACTTCACCTAGGCTGAACATTCCTTAAAGACGAGCAGGGCTAGCAGCCTAGCTGCTTGTTCTTTGAGTCTTTTCAATTCATAACTCCATCCGTACTTTGTCTTAGTAACCGGACAAGAAGAGTAATGCACAGTGGCGACCCTTAAACAAATAACGGCATACTGCTATCAAAATTTGCAAGTCCCTTCAACTTCACTTTCGACTTATCGAACTGCACCCTGGCAAATTTGGCGATGACATCAAGTTTAGCATATTTCACGAGTCCCTCGTCCCGTCACAGAAGCCCCAAAGACCCTCCGTAGATTTAAGATCTTTGAGGAAGACGCTGCCTCCGGACTAGTGGGTTTACCAGGAGACAAGGAATCGAAACCCGACCGCGTTCGAAGCTCTGTCTTATACTTGGAGAACCGGCACCGAGTCCCGCACTGCTTTAGTTGTTCCCAGATTCTTAGACTCCCCACCAGAACCAGTCAAGACTATCTCGATAGGCGTCAATCTCGAGTGTGCTCTCAATTATCTACGGCTCCCCGACCTTGTTGGCACTCTTTGGGTCGATGCTGTATGTATCAATCAGAATAACATATCAGAAAGAGATGAGCAAGTTAAGCGCATGGGAACTATTTACAAGGAAGCCGCTCGGGTGGTAGTCTGGCTTGGACCCGAATCAGAATATTCAACCCTCGCGATAAATATCCTCGCGTTTCCGGGTCAGCAGATTGTTATGACGATGATAAATGGACTTTCACAGCCCCGGGAGCAACCGAGACTGACTGGTGTTGTAACAGAACACCACTGCCGTACGATAAGAAGACGTGGCGCACAAGAAACTCGCTCGTACAGCGATCATAGTTCAGCAGAGTCTGGGCTGTGCAAGAGATCCAACTAGCAAAAGATGCAGTCCTCCGCTGTGGGCACGACGAGGTAGCCTGGGTCGAATTTTGCCGTGCCATCCTAGCTCTTTGGGGTAAATTGTCCCTGGATCTGGCGATTTCCAGACGTCGCCTAGGGTCTATCGAGAAATTAGTCAACCCCATTACCAGCACGAATACCATCCACCATATTCTACATCGAATAGACGATAGGGGGTGCTCAAATAAACGGCACAGCGTCTATGGTGTGATGGGTCTCTTCTCCGAAACATTCAGGGCTAGAATTCAACCCCAGTACTTTTTTGGAGTTGGTGAGGTCTATCGCGATTTCGTTTGTTCTCATATTCAGCATGTAAAAAGGCTGGAGCTCTTGAGGGGTTGTCAACTCGAAGGTCGAACCGTCGATGCCCCATCATGGGTGCCTGACTTCTCCATCAGCAAGTTCACCGTGAAGAGTGTAGATTGGCAATTTGCTTCCGGATACTCCGCATGTGAAGTTTCTTTTGCCACGAAAGAAGAATGGTGGTCGGTAGGATATATTGCGGCGAAGTTGGCATATCCCGGTGGATACCAAACCACCGTTCCCAACGTTGCCAAGGCATCACGTTACAGGATTCAAGGCTATAAGGGAAATATCAGAATGGATCAAGCTGAGGGCTTCAGCAGACAGTATGTCGTGGCGTGCTTTCGCTCGAACAATTACGGGCAACTACTTGAAATACAGATTCCCTAAAAACACAGTTGAGCCCTTGCAAGAGTGGGAATCATACCTTGAGTCGTCTTCAATGTTCAATTCGTCTTCAGATCTCTCCGACATTAAGGAGGAAACTTTCTCCTTCCATAAGAATTTTCTCTTGCATTACTCTTGAGTCGAGCAATCATCATAACAACCAAGGATGAGTTGATACTCGAACCACCTGGTACGAAAAAAGTGACAAGATTGTCTGCTTTCTTGGTTGCGATTCTCCTATCGTCCTAAGGTCTGCCCCATGGAGTGAAGACTTTTACATAGTCGGAGAATGCTTTGCTCTGAGATTGAAGGACAATCGAGCTTTTCTTGGACCGTTGCCGTCCCCTTAGGTCGTGCAGTTCTTCTCAAACTCTCCCGACCGAACAGGCTTATATCGGTATTACCATACAGAAACATCGGCGTTGACAGACGATTATCCTCGGCTTGACCGGCTTTCTAAGAGTGGGCTTGAGCTCCTACAATCAGAGCGCAAGTTAGACGACCCGGTTACATCCAGAACATTCCTAGAGATGTCCACGGGAACGATTTTCACATCGGACCCTAGGATAACTACGCAGATTCTTTCTACACGTGGGGTAAACATCAGGTGGTTTTCGCTAATATAGTAAATCAACGTTGTAAATTATAAAGCTAGCTTTCTAACAAGTTAGCTTAAAGCTTATAGCTTAGCAATGGGATTTCTTTTCAGTCAAGAAACTTGCTGTTATTTGATAGTATTGAATGGGAATCAAGGGATTGTGCAACCTTTTTGAGGTCTATGGACAGAATACCTTCACAACAACGCGAGCTCGCATAATGTACTCAAAGAATTAGCATCAATCGTCAAATACACATATACAGGGTCAAGATCAATATTTCCAATTTAGTATTCCCGGAACTTCAACGATCTGCGTTCAGTACTCGCGATATACTATAGGGTAGGTAGCTTCTCAGATTACCAAATATTCATTTGAGTTGGTGTAGGGCAGCTTGTTTGTGTAGGGTACCCTGTTTGAGTAGAGTTACCAACCAGAACCACCGGCTCGTGATTGTAATGAATGATCATAAATTTACGGAGTAAGCTCACCGAACTTGAGCGGAATTAAGAGGACAGCTGAGTCTCTTTAGCTCCGGATTTGTGAGATGAATGCTGTGATGATGATGATTATGTACTTCGGCCCACAGTGGACCGCCGCAGAAGCGATGTCGGCAGCTGATTGGCCGTTCGGTCTTTCTGCTTTGACCGAGAGTTGTGAATAAGCATTTTACTACTGTTGATTGGCTGAATTAGGCTTAGCAATCGTCGCTTTGTCTTCGGGGTTCCACCTTGATTGATAACCGAACCAGCCCTATGAGGATATTTGAGCACGGAATGGAATGACAACCAACATAAGCCACCAAGATGCCTTGAGGTTCAACTAGTATATAGTTGGTTGTTGCGCAAGTAGCTCATCTAACTTTTCATCAATCACACTCAACTCATCTCACCTTTTGAACTCTACCCCAACAACACAGCTACACACAAACATCACCAGCCACCGTTTTCGAATCACAAGTTCACAATGGTTTCCATCCCAACAATCAGAGCCTCCAATGGGACGGCACTCCCCACATCTATTCCTCAAAGAGTAACAGCCGTATTTATTGGTGCATCATCTGGAATCGGACAAGCCGCTCTGAAGCAATTTATCACTGCTGCCAAAGGCAAATCTCCGCACGTGTACATTGTCGGTCGAAGCGCAACGAAATCAGAGCCGCTTCTTGAAGAGCTCCGCCGAACTGACGGGTCCGCTATCATTCACTTCATTGAAAAAGATGTCTCACTTCTGCGAGATGTTGATGCTGCCACCGAATACGTCAAGAAGCATGAAACAAAGGTTGATCTCCTCTTTCTCTCTGTGGGCTTCATCTCATTCGAGGGAAGAAAAGGTTGGTACATTGACATCCCTTCAATTCCTAAGTGCTAGGCTAACAACTTCCAGACACTGTTGAAGGTCTCGAACCATCGATGACTACGAGATTCTACAGCCGCGCTCGCGCTATCCAGCAACTTCTCCCTCTGTTAAACAACTCGGAAAATCCCCACGTGAACAACGTCGCAGCAGGGGGCTTGGAAGGCCCCATGCTTACAGACGATCTGGGTCTCATCAAACCCGGCAACTACTCTCTCCCCCGCGCTGCTGCACACTCCACCTCCATGCTTACCCTTACGCTGGAACGGTGGGCCAAAGAGAACCCGAAGATCAGCTTTGTTCACTCCTTCCCTGGTCTCACCAACACCCCGCTTCTCTATCGTGGATCCAGCGGTATAACGGGTTTCATTCTCCGGAATATAATAGCCCCATTCATCAACACATTTATAGCTTCTAGTGTGGAAGACGTGGGCGCAAGGTCACTGTTCCATGCTACAAATGCCCGATACACGGTAGACGACACCGCCTCCTTGTCGGCTGCGAAGCCCGCCGGTTTGGAAAAGGCACCCATGACAGAGGGCGGCATCTTCCTTGTCAACGATAAGAGCGAGGGTGCAGGCGACGAGAAAGTGCTGGCAGAGCTCAGAAGCTCAAGCGCCGACTTGGTGGCGGCCCATTTGGAGGAAGTATTCTCAATTGTGGCCAGGCCTTGAAATATGTTCTAGTTTAATAAATTAAAAAAAGACGAAGACTTTAGCCAGCTGGAATTTTCTTAATGTTTGTTATCAACGAAAGACGGCAATAATCATTTAATCTAATCTAATAATCTTTCTCTTACCCGTCTGTGTGCTTAGTGGTTACTCTGAGTTCAATGTTCGGATATGCTCGCTGTGAATGGCAATCCCACTAGTCATTATCAACAGGTTATGTTATAAGGACTTAGAACCTAATTCTTATACGCTTAATGTAAAAACAAAGCTCGTTTGGTATATCGTCTTGCAAAACACCATTTAGATAGATTTTACAAACGCGAGTTGACCAACAGTCTCTTACACATCGGACTGCAAACTTTCCCGGCGGACCGATCGATCTCGTAAATGATCCCGCAGCATGTCCCTTTCAGTTGAGTAAATGAAGCTGTCGGGTCGAAAATGTGACCTGAATTGAGAGGGTGGTGTGATCAGCAGGGGTCTCGTTTGGGAGGAAATGCGGAGAGCGGCCAGGGTGGTCTCCGAGAAGTCAGCACTCCCCGAACTTTTTTGTGCACAACTCTTTTGTTGTTCTGGGTTTAAAGAAGCTAGTTCTCAACGGCTGCTTGTCGTCTTTCGTCTCGTTATTCCGCCCCAAAGGCAACATTGCCGCTTCGAATATCTGCCAGAGATGTGCCAGTGACAATTTATTCTCTGCTCTGTGGGCCTTCAGGACTCAGGGCGTAGTTGTAGGTCATCTATAAAGGAAATAGTAGCCTGGTCCGGCGATCTCTTGTCGGCTTCTTCCCTGGGCGAGCTGTTGATATCCGCCTCTCGCGATTCCAAAGTTTCTCGCAACTCCATCATGGCTGAATCAAGAGATGAAATTCGCTCTTCAGAGTGGTCTCCCGCAAGCCTCAAGCCACTCTTGTTCCCTTCCGCCAATTGTCTCAACAGCTCCTCACACCTCTCAAGTCTCTCAACCATCTCTTGGTTTTTCCTCCGTCGTTTTCGGTGTGGTGCCGGCTGGCTTGCCGTACAATTGATTCCAAGCTACTTATCTAGTGAGCATCTTCTTGTAACGATTATGCCAGGACTTGGTTACCAGAACACAGCTCGAACAGGGGTTGTTTCTATCGCATCTCTTCTTGCGCCGCTGGCAACTCACGCAAGCGAGGACCTTCTTTCCTTCTCGAGATGCTGATTTGACTTGCTCCTTCCCCGGTTTCGTGATGCATGATATCGAGGTTGACGACATTGTGGTTGGGAGAATGAGATTGCTGATCTAGGTAGTCACGCTCAAGCTGGTAGCAGATCGTAGATGACACTTTTCCGTTGGGAAAGGTGAGACATTGCTAGTTTCACGTTGCGTATCTGTCAAGTACCCAGGCCCTGTGGTTCACAGAGATGCAGATCTACAATGCAGTGATTTCTCTCTACTTGCAGCTCCATTTTCAAATGAGAATTGCCCAAGTTGGAATTTCCAAAAATCATATGACAGAAATCATATGATGTAACTCTTCCTTTTCCGGGATCCTTTCAATCCAGGGAGGCATTGGTTCGGGGACTTGGAAGCCTCCGTCTGCGACAAACACGTGAACTAAATTGGCTCAGACAAATTCCGGCCAAGTGCGTACCTTCGCACATTCCAACGCGACCAAACTCGTCGGACTCTTGTTTTTATCCTTCCCGAGGAAAGTTCTTAATTGATCTGCCAGTGCCTTGTATGTCACCCTCGGGTACGGGAAGCTCAAGAGTGCGTATACTGACATATATGACGCTGCCGGAGGATATTTCAGTCACTGGCGCCTCCTTCTTGTCGGAATTCTTGTTCTACTGTCCAGTCGCTTTCCTGATATTGGGATATGCTCCATGTGGCCTAACACTCTGCTAATAAATCTTAATTCATCCGGCACGCGACGAACGAGTGTCCAGTGGCCAACGCCTCGCTTCCCACCCAGGCACGACACCTCTGCCTTGATCTCTACCTGTTTCATATGAATCGCAACCGTTTGAGGGTTTGATTCCTCTCTTTGATATACTCATTCATTAGAGGTCCAATTCTATTATTCCCCCAATATGGCGACCAACCAAGGGCGTTTTGAAATGCTTCCAGAGGCGGAAGATAGCGAAGTCCAAGATGAAAGCGCCTCATCCGAAATGGAGCGTCGTCACTCCACAGTACAAAGTCTCGCCCGTCAATTCTCTCAGCACTCTGCCGTCGGCGACGTTAACGAGAACCCCAAAGCCCTGTTCGCCAATGATGACCCGGAATCGCCATTGAACCCCTCCGGCCACAACTTCAGCGCAAGAACATGGGCCAAGACTCTTGCTCGGTACAACATAGATAACGGCATTGGCTTCCGCAAGACAGGATTCTGCTTCCAGGACTTGAACGTTTTTGGGTACGGAACATCAACCGACTATCAAAAGAACCTGGGCAACATGTTTCTAGAGATCCCCAATCTCTTTCGGAAGGCGTTCATGACGAATAAGGGGCAGCGGCGCATCGACATCCTCAGGGGATGCGACGGCGTCGTGAAGCCAGGCGAAATGCTTGTTATCCTCGGTCCGCCCGGTGCTGGATGTACCACCTTCTTGAAGGCTATTGCTGGAGAACACAACGGAATATACCTCGACAGTGCAGCATATTTGAATTATAACGGAATAACGGCCAAGGAGATGCACACTCAGCACAAAGGAGAAGCCATCTACACTGCCGAGGTGGATGTCCACTTCCCTATGCTGTCTGTCGCCGATACTCTTACATTCGCTTCCCGAGCCCGGTGTCCGAGCAAGATACCACCCGGCGTGACTCGGAACCAGTATTGCGACCATTATCGTGATGTGGTGATGGGAATGTACGGCATCACACACACACTCAACACTCAAGTGGGCAACGAGTACATCAGAGGCGTCTCCGGCGGCGAACGCAAGAGAGTGACGATCGCAGAGGCCACTTTGTCCTACGCGCCTTTGCAATGTTGGGATAATTCAACACGCGGTCTCGACTCAGCCAACGCGATTGAATTCTGCAGAACATTGCGGTTGCAATCTGAACTCTTCGGGCACACGTGCGCAGTTTCAATCTACCAATCACCCCAAAGCGCGTATGACCTTTTCGATAAGACCCTTCTCCTCTATGAAGGGAGACAAATCTACTTTGGATCGGCGGTCAAGGCGAAGGAGTACTTTGTTCAGCTTGGGTTCGAGTGCCCCGATCGTCAAACAACGCCCGACTTCTTGACTTCAATGACGTCGCCCTCGGAACGTAGTGTTCGGAAAGGCTGGGAAGGAAAGACTCCTCGAACGCCAGACGAGTTCGCGGCATGCTGGAAGAGTAGCGAAGACTATCGCGATCTCCAAGTAGAAATCGAGGCCTATAAGAAAGAATATGCTTTTGATGGGCCGCACGGCGATGAGTTCCGCGCGCATAAGCACGCATCCCAGGGGAAGGGGCAGCGCCTCAAGTCACCATATACGCTCACGTATGGCCAGCAAGTCCAGCTCTGCTTGTGGAGAGGCTGGAAACGACTGGTTGGGAATCCTTCTCTAACAATCTTTGTCCTAATCGCCAATACATGTGTTGGGTTCATAGTCTCGTCCTTGTTCTACAACTTGCAACAGGATTCGAGCTCCTTCTATGGAAGAACCGCAGTCTTGTTCATGGCCATCCTCGCCAATGCGTTTGCCAGCGCTATCGAGATTCTCACTCAATATTCGCAACGCCCGATTGTTGAAAAACATGATCGGTACGGCTTCTACCACCCGTCGTCTGAAGCCTTTGCATCTGTATTGGTCGATTTGCCGTATAAGATTACCAATAGTATTTTCTACAATTTAACCATCTATTTCATGACCAATCTGCGACGCGAGCCAGGCGCATTTTTCTTCTTTTGGTTTGTATCTCTGTTGATGGTCATGGCAATGTCTGGACTTTTTCGATCTATGTAAGTTTGATCCCATACCCTTATGCGAGTGACCAAGTTTCCTGACGATCGGCAGCGCATCTCTATCTCGTACATTATCTCAGGCCATGGTTCCAGCTTCAATTCTGATGTTAGCCATGGTCATCTTTACCGGGTTCGTTATTCCAGTCGACTACATGCTTGGCTGGTGCCGCTGGATCAACTATCTCGATCCAGTTGCATACGGGTACGAAGCGCTCATGATCAACGAATTCTCTGGGCGCACCTTTAAATGCTCTTCTTTCGTTCCAATGCCTTCTATCCCCGGGTACGAGAATGTCTCGCTGGAGAATATGGCCTGTACCACAGTAGGAACTCCTGCTGGGGTGGCTACCGTCAGCGGGGACGACTATTATATGACACAATACTCCTACCTGCCAGAACACAAGTGGAGGAATGTCGGAATCCTCATTGCTTTCGTCATCGGCCTACATCTGATCTATTTTGCCGCAACTGAATGGATCTCTGCGAAGAAATCCAAAGGCGAGGTCCTCGTATTCCGGAGGGTCACGTCCCCCAAGAATACCACGGCGCTAGAGGTGACATCGAAGCTTCAGTGAAGGGACCAGCAACTATCATGGAGAAGATGGCTCCCAGCAACGGCTCTGAAGACGGCGTCATTCAAGGTTCAACTAGTGTTTTCCACTGGAGCAAGGTTTGCTATGACATCAAGATCAAGGGAGAGCCAAGAAGAATCTTGGACAAGATTGACGGTTGGGTTAAGCCGGGTACCCTGACAGCCCTCATGGGGGTGTCAGGCGCCGGGAAAACCACCCTTCTTGACTGCCTCGCGGATCGAGTCGGAATGGGAGTCATCTCAGGAGATATTTTAGTAGACGGTCATGTCCGGGATGCTTCTTTCCAGCGAAAGACCGGATACGTACAACAGCAAGATCTCCATCTCGAAACTACCACTGTTCGCGAAGCACTCGAGTTCAGCGCCTTGCTTCGCCAGCCTAACACCACGCCCCGAGCCGAGAAATTAGCCTACGTTGATGAAGTTATCAAATTGCTAGACATGCAAGCGTATGCCGATGCTGTCGTCGGCGTCCTCGGGGAAGGATTGAATGTTGAACAACGCAAACGTCTCACGATCGGGGTCGAATTAGCCGCAAAGCCACCACTCCTGCTTTTCGTCGACGAGCCCACCTCCGGGCTGGATTCTCAAACCTCTTGGTCGATTCTAGACCTCTTAGAGAAGCTCTCAAAGGCTGGTCAGTCAGTCTTGTGCACGATTCACCAGCCTTCCGCTATGCTTTTTCAGCGATTCGACCGTCTCCTGTTTCTAGCTGAAGGCGGGAAAACGGTCTATTTCGGTGACATCGGCAAAGGCTCCGAGACGATGACATCTTACTTTGAGAGGCACGGCGCTCCGAAATGCTTGAAAGACGAAAACCCTGCTGAGTGGATGCTCGAGGCGATTGGAGCAGCACCAGGAGCGACCACCGAGGTGGACTGGCATCAAACCTGGCTTGACAGCCCCGAGTATGATGAAGTTCAAACAGAGTTGGAACACTTGATATCCAACCCCGTAAATCACCCGGATAGCATCGGAGCCACAGACACGGATTCGGAGTTTGCATCTCCCCTCTGGCCGCAGCTTCTCATTGTCTCGCATCGTGTCTTTCAACAGTACTGGCGGACCCCGAGTTATATTTCATCTAAATTCACCTTGCTCACGTTGATTTCCCTATTTATTGGGCTCGTGCTGATCGACGCGCCTCTAAGTATTCAGGGTTTACAGAATCAGATGTTTGCCTTATTCAATATTCTGAGCGTTTTCGGACAAATCGTACAGCAACAAATGCCTTACTTCGTTACTCAACGCTCACTATACGAGGTTCGCGAAAGGCCATCAAAGACCTACAGCTGGATGGTGTTCATCGTCTCCCAACTGATGGCGGAGATTCCGTGGAATACAATCGTCTCCGTTCTGATGTTCGTGTGCGTGTACTATCCCGTTGGCTTCCAGCGCAACGCAGCCAAGACAGACACCGTCGTCGAGCGTGGAGGGTTGATGTGGTTGCTCTTTTGGCAGTTCCTGCTGTTTACAAGTACCTTTGCTCACGCATGCATCGCACCTCTTGATACAGCAGAGGGAGGAGGAAACGTAGCAAATATTCTCTTTATGATGTGTTTGTTTTTCTGTGGTGTTATGGCAACGTCAGATATGATGCCCAGATTCTGGATCTTCATGTACCGCGTCAACCCCTTCACATATTGGGTATCCTCGGTCCTATCAACCGGCCTAGCAAATCAGGATGTCCAATGCGCAAGGAATGAGCTGGTCAAAGTTCATCCGCCAGACGGTCTGACCTGCGGAAAATATTTGGAGGTTTTCGCAGCTGCTGCCGGCGGCAAGATTGTCAACCCGGACGACACGGACAGCTGTCTGTACTGTCCCATGTCGTCCACAAACAGCTTCCTGGACCGCATTAACTCCAACTACGATAATCGTTGGCGAGATTTTGGACTTGGGTTCGCCTTTATTGCATTCAACATTGCGGCCGCTATTTTCCTCTACTGGCTTGTGAGAATGCCAAAGGGCAGGAAGAAGCAATAAATTCTACTTTAAGTTGAGAGGGATTCTCAAAAACCAAATTACCGCGTCAAGTTACAAAGATAAAAGCTAATTTAACAAAAACAAATGCATGGGGAATGATCGTTTGGAAGCTATCAAGATTAAGCACTGATAGCTTCAATGTATGAAAATGGAAACACGCAATCCAGAGTACATAGAGATTACTAGTTCTTTAGCTTATATGCGCCCCTTCAACTCGTGCTCGCTTTTGTCTCAGTAAAGGGCATCTTGGCATTCCATCAACGGATTGTGTTTAGGCCTTTATTCGCTGCCCTTTTGGGGGGCTGCATCAAATTGAGACACCCCTTGTTACGTCACCAACCAGCATTTCGGTATTTGACAGTCAATAAATGTCCATAACTGTGATGGCTTAGGAATAATCCAAACCTCGTCTGCTTAATAGAGTGAGAGAAGGGGGACAATTTGGCATCGCGTCTTCCTCTTTCACCCTCCTCTTCAAACGCTAGGCGGTGGTTTATATTAAACCTCCCAAACAATCGACAATCTAATCCATGCCGTTGGCAAATCGATAGTGTTTCAGACGCTATCTACGCGCCTCGATGAATTCCGCATTCCATCGCAGCACTGGGATGACTCGTTCGAAGGAGCTCCGTTTTTATGAGTCTCTCTACGACCACCGAGATTCTCGAACCTCTTTCTTTTTTTCTCTTCCTCTTTTTCGCAGCATTGATATTTGGTACAATCTAGCTTAACTTCGTGCTTCGGCAACTATACTTCCTGCCTCTAGCCCGCAAAACCAACCTACTCCCATGTCAGCCAAGAGACTCTCCCAAGAGCACAACATGGCCCGCATCACAGAGGAGGCAGAATCCCTCCCCTTCTCGCCAAAGCACGAGAACGACTGCTTCCGGCAGAAATTCCACGACATCCCCCGCTACCTCTTCCGGGTCTTCACACCCATCTCCGGCTCCGCGACCGACGTCTCCTGGGCCCAGTCCCTCGACTCGCGGCAGGGCGGCACCAGCAGCAAGGTCGACCTCTTCGCCCGGGGCGACAACCGGCTCGTGGCGGACATGCTGAACAAGCACCTCCGATGGCAGGACTCCGGGGATGGGGACAGCAACGTCGTGTCCTGGACCAGCTCGCTGCTGTACGCCCTCGTGCACGTGTACCAGCTGCACGCCAGCACGCGGGACGGCTCTGCCCTCGAGGATATCAAGCTCTGCATCGTCGACACGACCGAGTGTCCAGATAGGAGCTTCGTGCGGGACATTGACCTGATCCGCTCCTTCAGCCTGTTCGACATTGGGCTGCGGGACCTCAAGAACCTGCGGCTCGGCAAGTCGCAGAGCAAGTCATCCGGGTGCTACTACTTCGGCGAGTACCTCTCCCAGGGCGCGCTGAAGATCGAGGGCAGGTGCCAGATCGTGTCGGCAATGGACGTCATCAACGCCGGGCTGTACAAGATGCTGCCTGAGCTGGAGGAGTTTGAGGACTGGAACCGCGATGAGAAGCCGCCCTGCGCGCGGATGGTGGTCCGGCTCCGCAAGACCCTTAGCTCGAGGGTGGTGTCCGCGGCGGGGAGGGAGGTTGACGGCGAGATCAATGCGGCGCTCAAGATTGCGCAGCTGTTCGAACCGCGGTGGAGGCTGCCCATGGCTGCTGGCTTGATTGCACTTATCCCGAACTTATGCTCAGATGCAGAGATTCTGTGGGCATTCCGAGGAGAATTATTCACAGGTGAGATGAGACGTTACCAATTCTTATATGTTGCGAAGTTTACTGACGGGCGAAGACGCCGAGAGGAGGTTGTGTTCTAGTGAGAGAACTGTCATCATGGCATATGATACTTTACCAGAGGTCCAAAAATTCAGCGATATCATGAGGAGTGTCTACAAAGACTTCTGTCTCTCAAAATCAAAAGGTACGTCAACCAATGATATATTCTTTGCTGCATCGACGGAACATTGCTAAAATATGATAACTCAATAGAATATGTTGACCGAGCAGAAGGGCTGGTCCGCAGCGCTCTCCTCTGGGGAGGATCAACAGCCAGTCCCAGTGCATCGGATCGTGACATGACCGTCCTCGACCCGATCCACGATGACATTGTAGATCGTTTGGACGACATAATCAGATGGAGCAGTTCACTGCGTCAAGAGATGCTCAAATCTCGGATGGTGTTGGTCGATACTGAATCGTCTGACAAGCAGAGCTTTGATGATTCGCTTGAGTTTGAGATTGGTGACACTACGCTGTCATCATCTCCACGCACCGAGATGGAACACAGTGAGATCATTGACTGTGAAGCGTTCCCCTTTAAATCCTTGGGGAATCGCGAAAAGTCGGTCATTGGAGGGCTTTATATTGATCCAATCTAGAGTGCGATGTATCTGGCCGATACTGTTTATCACAGTGAAGTACGGAGAGCTGAGGGTGCCCGTAAGAGGAAACTAAGTATTGTGAGAGTAATTTATTGTACGTGCATTGTTTGAGGGCATTTTGGACTTTGTTTTATCATCAGTTAGAAATCCCATCATTTCTCTTTCAGCATCATAAATTCAAGTCAATGATATCAACCTTCAGTTTCCTCCAATAGCCACTCTATGCAATCCAGAACCAGATACGCTCCAAAAAGTTCCGCGGTTTCACGACAGGCCACAGAGGTTCCAGACGGTCAATCTCAGCCTTGCCGGACCAAATATCCATCTCCTCAACCCGGACGAACTTGGTCTTCTTAACGAACTTGTATCCAAAGAACAAGCAAAGCACAATCGGAATGTCAATGTATGGAGGAATGAATGTCTTGGCGCTGAATTTCCCGGGGAAGAAGCAGTCGAAGCCATTGAAGAAGGCGATGAGGAGGCAGAAGCAAATGGAAAACCACGCGAGATATGGCTGCAGAGGTGATTTGAAGGGTAGAGTATCGCGATCGACCCCATTGTACCTCAGTGCATGGTAAAATCGGACGTAAGTATACGAGATGGCGGCCCAGACGATCAAGGTACTGACGGCGGAGATGTTGCTGATCCAGAAGAAGACTTCATTTGACTGCTCGTTGACATTGAGATAGGTCAAAAGCCCCAGGGCAGAAGTCATAGCGACACATCCATACGGTACACCAAACTTCTCATATCTCAGGAAGGCAGGCGCCTTGCCGTCCAGAGCAGCTGAGTAGAGCACTCGAGTGGAGGAATAAAAGAACGAATTACCAGCAGACCAGGCAGAAGTGAGAACGATGCCGTTCAGGATGCCAGGCAGGGCCTTAATCTTCGCGTTGTCAATGGCAATGACAAACGGACTTTGGTTGGCGCCGGGCGCGTTGCTGCTAATGGCATTGAGTAGCTTCGGGTCTTCGGACGACACACACATGCAGACAAGGAACATGGCGAGAACATAGAACAATAGGATTCGCCAGAACACTCTGCGTACGGCCTTGGGAATGTTGCGACGTGGATTCTCGGTTTCTCCTGCAGCGACGGCAACCATTTCACTGCCACCATATGAGAAGGTCGCCTGGATGAAGACCTTCCAAAAAGCAAGGAATCTGCCGAGAGGGCCTTCTTTAAGATACTCATTCATTGGGCCAGGATCCCTCCAATACTTGAAGCCAATCACCTCGCCTGTGGGAGTGCCGCCGCATGTGATGATGAGCATGAGCAGTATGAGGCCAACAATGGTGGTGAGCTTGATGGCGCCAAAGACGAACTCGGCTTCTCCATAGATGTTGACTGGGAAGCAGTTCACGATGACCATGGCGACATAGAAGATGGTGAGAAGCCCCGCTTTGGGGAGACTGTGGTCCCAATAATCGATGATGACGGCACAGACGGTGCACTCGAGCGGCACACCAATGGCCAGCTGATACCAATAATTCCAGCCAAGGGTGAAGCCCAGAGCCTCGTCTACATATCGAGTGGCAAAGATGGGGACGGCGCCAGGGAGGGGCAGCCAGGTAACCATTTCACCAAGGCTGTTGATAACGCAGAAGAGGTTGAACCCGGTGATAGCGTAGGAGAGTACGGCCGAGAGGGGCCCAGCCAGCGAGATGACCTGGCCACTGCCGACAAACAGGCCTGTGCCAATGGCACCAGAGAGGGCAAGGAATTGCACATGACGAGACTTGAGTCTGCGCTCTAGAGTGCCGATGTGCTCTGTCTCTTGGTTGTATTTGGCCGGGTTTTCCACGTATTCGCCAGGACGTGGTGCTGCTTTCTCATTGGTGATGTTGTCACGGTCAAGCTGAACAGCCTCGATATCCGACGCTTGGTGTGCGCCGGTCTTCTCCGTTCTGGCCATGATGGATGATGCTCCTCAGGAAGTTAATTGGGGGAGGGAAAGAGAAGGAACAGGCTCCTCAGGCGATACAAATAGAGAACTACAAAATATAAGCAGGGCGATGTGAGGCCATGTCTCAACGACAGCTGATAACAGCAAGAGGCCGGGCACACCAAATAAGCACCCAACACATGATGTACTAAACCCTGCAGCGGCCAGCATCTTACTCCCCCGCAGTTCTTTTGACACTTGGGTCTGCTAATCACCTTCCAGACCGGGTAGTGTTAGACGGTGATCGGATGTAACAATCAAGAGCCAGCGCTGTCTGAATGGTGTGTGCATGCGGGGAAATGCGTCAATCAGCATTCATCGTCCAGGGCAATCTTATCTCGTAACCTTACCACATCCCTGTGATGTAACCACGTCGTTGTAAGGCCGAGCAAAGACGCACGATGAGGGGTCGAATGCTCCGTCGGCGCTTCAGGCCCCTCAAATGATGGGAAGGAGGCATGTGTTTGTAGTATGATTCGACGAGATCGGCCTGTGGCCAAGTGTTTACCTTCCAAAAGATTGACTTTCATGCATGGATGCACGCCTCGGTCGGGCATTCCGTAGTCTTCAGTCCGGAGGATCATACCGATGGAAATCGGGTAAAAGAGGGAGCAGATCCCGCCCTGCGTCATTGGAAATTGACCCATGACTGCGCCATTTGGCCGGCCCGGCTACTACAGCAAGACAAGCAACTGCTCAGCTCAAATCACGAACTCTCCTACGTGATCTCCTGTGATCTCGCCCACGCGGCCAATTGAATGCGCTGATAGTTGCTCCTTATCATCTTCGAGAAACATGCTCCATTTGCGGAGGAACCAAGGCGCGGCAACCCAGCTCTCTCTCTGCCAGGGTTGATTGCCGCGCCAGCCTCGGCCATTGCCCTTGGATACGCCGAGCCCGCCGCGTTCGTAAATGTCGACTTTGAGCTCCCAAATATTGAAGACGGTCGGCATGGCTGCGGAGAGCATGATGGCTCTGTCCCGCAGATTTGGCAGGGGAATGAGATCGAGACTAGCGTGGTGAGGAATCAAGACCTGGGCGAGAGTTGGGCGCAGGTAGACTGGCGGCTCAACAGCAAGATGCGAAATGGCGGAAGCCAAGAGAGCTACCGGGTCGTCTTGCGGAGTGGTGGGACGATAGAATGGGGACATGCATTCAATGCTACAGTCGGCGATGGTTTCCAGGTCGAAACCGAGTGAGAGGCCATTGTGCAGAATGGCTGAGCAGACTGTAGTTTCCAAGAACTCTTGCGTGTTCACCCGAGGGTCAGGCATAGCCAGTTGCTGCCAAACCTCCTCCAGCCGACGGTCAGTTTCAGATGACTGAGGTAGCGGTGAAGTCGAATCCGGCGGCGAGGGTAGCAAAGCAAGGATGTTCTGCGATCCTGCAGACGTCAGAGGCTCGTGGGGCATCCCATCTGAGGGGGTTGAGGGCACTTGGAGACGCGATCCATGGTTGGTAATGGATTTGCCGGTGTCAGCTCCGCGCGGTAAGAGCTCCCGGTGCTTTTTCACGCCGGGTTGATTCTTAGTTTCGGCCTTGGCTCGCTGGCCCAATTCCTTCTGACGTTGACCTTGAGCAGACGTGTCAGTCAATTGAGTTGAGTTCGAGGGAGGGAAGGATGAAATGAAGCGGCGTTTGAATGGCAAGCGGGACGACTTACGAAAGGCTCTCTGAGCAATGCGGTTCTGTTCCTTTCTCGCCTCTGTGATGACTCGTTTCTTCTTTGGCCTAGCCCCCTTGTCGCCCTTCACCTTCTGCCCTGACGCAGCCTGCTGCTCTTTGATGCCCTCGTCGGCTGGATGTTCCGACACTTCGGCCGTCGGGAGCGGGGCGGCGGACATGGCTCCTGGAGAGCCTGTGGAGAGCACAGGCAGCTGGTCCAAGACAATGGCGGCATCCATTTGCTGGGTCTTGTCCCGTTTGAACGAGCTCCTCTGGTATGGGGTGGTTGATTACTGTGACATGAAGGAGCAGGAGGGAAGAGTCGTCGAGATGGAATAAGCCACACCAGCGCTATGACGAAGAAACAGTGGAGTCTCCAGCGGAGTTACCGCCTGGCCTTCTGATTGGCTGTGTTGACAAAATTAGCCGAACAAACTACCGTATCTTTCACTGCTTGTTATTCCGCTCTTTTTTGTCGATAATGTCATCACGCTTTTCTCTGCTGGATTACCAGTTGGCTTACGGTTTTTCAGCCAATCAGCTCTCGCTCCTCCAATAGCACCACCATAACCAATTTGAAAGCTCACTCACGGCCATCATAAGCCATTCTTCAAGCCCGGAGATTGAAGCTTCGAGAGGCTTCAGTCCGTGAATAGCTCCAAGTCAAGAATGTATCGAATATCTTGTATAAATACGGCGTGTCTCCAAGAGATGTTGCCGTCAATCACAATAGCATCACCATCCCCCTCCTCAGCAAACCCCCATCATTCAACAGGCACATAACCATAACAGTGAACGAACCTCGACCATGTCCGCATCAAATATCATCGCCATTGTGGGCGCTACCGGCAACCAAGGCTCGTCTGTCGCTCACACCTTTCTGTCTCTTCCCAATTGGCATGTCCGGTGTCTCACCCGCAACACATCCTCACCTGCTGCCCTCGACCTGGCAGCGAAGGGCGCCGAGGTGGTCCAGGCCGACCTCACAGACAAGGAGTCGCTCGTCCGCGCCTTTGCCGGTGCCCACGCCATCTTCGTCAACACCGATTTCTGGGCTCCGTACGGCGCTGCGGTCAAAGCCGGCAAGTCGCGTGAGGAAAGCACCCGCATCGGCTTTGACGTCGAGTTCTCCCACGTCAAGAATGCCACCGATGCCGCGGCCACCATCCCCACGCTGCGCCGCTTCATCTATTCGGCCCTGGGCCCCATGAAGGTCGCTTCAAACGGAAAGTATCCCCATTCAGGCCATTGGGACTCCAAGGCCGTGGCTGTCGACTACATTGAGGCCGAAAAGCCCGATCTGGCTGCCAAGACCTCCTTCATCTACCTCGGAGCCTACAGCACCAATCCTCTCCTTATCCCCCAGAAATATCCTCATCTGGACGACTGGGCGCTCATGCTCCCTGCCCCAGCCGAGACAAGAATGCCCGTGATCCGTGAGCGGGAGTCCACGGGTCCCTTCGTGCGGGCCCTGATTGAGGACGAGGAGCCGGGACTAAAGCTGCTCGCCTACGACGCTTACCCAACGATGCAGGAGGCTGCCGACACATGGAACAAATTGACGGGAAACAGCGCCAAGGTCATGCAGGTGACGCTGGAGGAAATGCAGGAGCGCACCGGGCTGCCCTACGAGGTGCTTGACGGGCCGGCCTTTATCGGCGAGTTCAGCTTCATGCACGGTGTCAAGGGCAAGGTCGTTGAGCCCAGGGATCTGAAGAACAAGGTGCCTACCAAGACACTGGAGGAGATTCTCGAGGCGAAGGGTATTGATCAGCTACTGGGCTCGAAGCACCCCGATATGTAGTATCAATCTCTAATATTTCTATTTACCATTTACCAACTATTTTGCGAAACTATGTGATGAATCGTTGTGTGAATTGAACTTTGTCATTGTCGGTAAACTTGTAAATCATCACCCGCCCAAACGGTAGTACATTGTTCTTGGTACTCTACGGCGCTAAACCTCGTTCCAGTTCGGTTTATATTTTCCAAGCCTTGAACCTGGGCTTTGGTTTCAATACACTATTCAATTCGAGTCTAAACATAGGATTAGATAGAGAGAGAACAGGAACAGCAATTGACCGAGGAAAAGATGAAAGCGTTGTATAGGGTAGGCAATTAGATCCACCTTCAGCTGGTGTCGCGTCACGTCTAAAGCCGGCCGGAGCCTGGCTAGGGATCGGGACATGCACAATGACGGGAGTCACGGAAAAATATTGATCAGTGTATAAATGTACTCATGTAGGTAGTTGATCTTGGACCGCTGCAGATGACGATGCATGACCAGCCATGAATAGTCCTGGCTTACCGTTGGTTGGGGCCTTTCAGGCGACCCGAATACGCATACTGGTAAACATCAGGTAATTACTTCATGGTAATAACGAATCGAATCTGAACCAAACCATAATAACGCTGACTAGCTGGGTTTCGGGGGTCCGTGTGCATTTTGGCTCTATATTTGGGTGCTGAGGTGGGCCATTCGTCCAGATTGCATCCTCCAACACACGGAAGCTCGAGCTGAGGCCTGCTCGTTGCGGTAGCCAGCGGAAGGCTAAACTGGCCGTTGCACTGTGGCCATGTCCATCGTAATCAATGGCAATTGGCCGTGCAATCAGTGTCCTGGGTCCAGCCGGGGGACCAACCCAGCACACTCCTAAAAATGGCCTCGCAAAGCCAAAACAGTGTCCAAAGTCCCAGCTGACAGGGGTGCTGATGGCAGACGAAGCGATGCAATACGGCCAGCCTCGTCTAGGCACTTGTACTTGGTAGCTGAGGGGCAGATCCAATATAAAGACTTGAAGCCGTCGAGAGTCTCGTCTACACTTCCCTTCCTCACTCTCAACAACAAACATCAAAAACAACCACCATTTTCTAGAGCTGGTCTCTTTCTTTTCTTTCAACCCTTTTAATTACCATTCTCTTATTTCTTATTATCTGTTGCTGGTCAACCTTCTCCTTTTACACCCTTTCAAAACAAGATAATTCATTCAAAATGGTCGGAATCAAGCGCGCCTCTGTCTCCGCAGCTCTGCTGCTCTCCATCGCCGAGCGCACCATGGCCAACCCCGTGGACATCGAGGAGCTCATGCTCCGCGATATCGATGACGGCGAGATGCTCGAGGCCCGCGAGCTCGCCTCGGACCTGGACCACCTCCTCTTCCAGCTGCGCGACCTCGAGATCCGCAACGGCGTCGAGCACGACGACCCGACCATGAGCACCCGCGGCTGGGTCCGATCCGTCTTCGGCGACGGCCTCGAGGAGCGTGAGATCGACACCATTGTCGACACCATGGTCCACCTCCGCGACCTCGAGAGCCGCCAGAGCAGCCCTGTCCTGTCTTCCGAGAACTGGGCCCGTGACTACGTTGAGGACCTTGAGGCCCGCGACTTTGATGACTTTGAGGAGCGTGACCTTGAGGATCTCGAGGAGCGTGACTTTTACTTTGAGGATATGGAGGAACGCGACTACGATGATGAGCTGGAGGAGCGTGACTTCTACTTCGATGACATGGAGGAGCGCGACTACGATGAGGAGCTCGATGAGCGTGACTTCGAGGAAGAACTTGAGGAGCGTGAATTCGAAGAGGAGCTCGAGGAGCGCGACGAGGAAATCGAAGAGCGCGATGAACAGATCGAGGAGCGCGAGGAGCAGGTCGAAGAGCGAGACGCCGAGCAAGTTGAGGAGCGAGACGCCGAGAAGGTCGAAGAGCGCGCTGAGGAGAAGGCCGAGGAGAACATCGCTAAGCGATCCTGCACCGTCATGTAAACGCCTCAACTACTACATGGACACTTCTCTCGAGACTGCCTCAAACAACAAACGGCATCTCTGTACAAAAAGCGACGTCTTTTACAAAACTGCATTTTCCTTTGTCTTCGGTCGGGTTCCGGGTTTATAGTCTCATCTGCATCATTAGCGTTCTGATATCTGCTGCTTCTCAGGTCACATTATTTCAATGACCTTCAATTGATATGAATCATCAATTCTTTTTTTTTTTTTTAAATTAATTCCTTGCCTCAATTTGAACACACAGTGATGCAAAACCGTAATCTCCTTCAAACCAGCCCAAGAAACAATTGTTACAGCATTGTCTGACGAAGCCGTAAGCTCACGGTCAGCTAGTCCTTCCACTCCGTAAACACGCGGGCCATCAAGAATACCAGCCAATTCGCTGTTGTACAGCTGAATTGTTTCGACCAGGCATCTAAGCTCCCCCAAATCCTCTGTGATCCAGCGTGCTTTATCCCATGTTGCCATTTTGCGTATTTCAGCCACCCGCGCCGGTGATGGCGATGTTGGCGATGAACCTCGAGATCATGGTGAATCAAGGGCGCACATTTCGCCTCCAGCGTCGCGACAAGGAAGATTTGCCAGTCTCTTCTATGGAGCTAAGCGCAGGTCCCCAATATTTCTGGGTTACGCGGAACCACCCATTTCTCGATCCCTGGGTTCTTGATCCTTGGAACGTCCAGAGTCCCTCCATCTACTAGTCATGTTCTTTTCTCCACGCATTCGGAGCAAACCACCTGCTAATCCCATCAGGCATGTGTACGGTCTCAAAGGCGTTTTCTCGGTTCCCGTAGCATACAGGTTGAAACTCATAGTCCTGGCCCGGATTCAGAGAGCCCAGTTCAACAACGTTGAGTTGGAACGCTATTGCCCCAGCCCGCGCACCATTTAAAGACACGCCCAATACTGGGGCGGAAAACTGCGGCACATGAAATGGTTCGCTCAGCTGTAGTGGCGGTATACGAGCATGTGTACTCGACATTTCCATCGTAGAATGGACGGCCTTGGTTGACCCAGCTGCCAACGAGACTTTTCCAAGGTCGAGGTCCTATTAGCCGTCATGTCCCGGTTCTTTGGGGGCGGCGATAACCTCGGCGTCGCGGTAGCTGGAATTTTCTTTCATCTTCTTCTACTCGGCATTTTATGCCGTCTTCTTCAACAGCACTGTTTGGGTAATAATTTTGCAGAAGTATTTCTCCAACGTCTCCGTGGAAACGGCAACTCCTTCGCTATGTTCTCCATGTCTTTCACGAACATCTGGCTATCTCAGATCACCTTATAAATTCCAAGGCGCCAGCGTGGAAGTTTTACTTCACTTTAATTGCCTTGAACCTTGTAGCAGCATTCATCTACTGGATGTGGCACCCACATACGAATCAGTTGACTGTGAAGGATGTTGCTGGCGCGTTTGGAGATGATATTGTCAAGGCAAAGACTATTAACTTTATTGTGGATGCCAAGAATAGAGATGAAACGCAATGCATTGCGAACTCTGTAGTGGAAGGAAAGGCACATGGCAGCGCCGGTGTAGTTAGGACATCGATCGGTGACAGCAATATTCCGTCCGCCAAATATCTTTCATCAGCGGCATTGAGTTTAATTATAAGCCTAAGGCTGCTTAGGATGAATGGATTGTAGGAAGGTGAGCTTAAAAGGTTACAGCAAGATCACGGCATCTAATCAAGTTACTTTTTTTCGGATTGATAGATGAGTGTTTGATGGGCTAATTCATAGTGGCCAAATATTGATCCTTGGGAGCCGGCCATACTATTGCCTTAATTTTAATTAGAACTCATCACTCATCAATACATGGGGTAAATACATTTATGCGAAACGGGATTGGATAACATCCTTTACATTGGAGGATAACAACTTGGGTCGATCCCCTTTTCTCAATAGGCAATGCCTACACCTACCTGTACTAATTTTTTTATCAGCACTTATTTTATGTGACATTGAATCTTGCATATTACTCGTATTTCGCAACACTTTTTTCCTACTTAATACTTGATCCAAACTAACCAACTTGCCTGTTATGAAAATGGTCCTTGGGTACCAGTGCCGCAGTGGTTTTCAACTGTCTGGATTCACTCACAAATGGAGTTTTCTCGCTAGGTCAATTGCCAGCTAGTTCTCAGGCTTCCCTCTCCATTTCATCTAAAGCCGAATGTCACATTCACGGCTCTACCCGGATCGTCGTCAGTCCCTTGACTTCCTTCTTTTCGGAGCTTTCTTCTTGTTGCGGCAATGAGTCGTCATCTCGTCCTCGGCCCGGAGTGGGGCTTCCGCATTTGCCATCGGAGCCACCTCGTCCGCATCAAATCATCGGCTTCAGTGGACCAATTCGTTCGCTGCTCTTCCCATCAGCAATCTTACCATCCGAGAGACTATAGTTGTTTGCGTAACAGAAAAACAGTTCACGGCTATCGGTGAAAATAGCTTTTGCTCCGCCCTGGTCAAGATATCGAACTACCTCTCTTCATGCTCCAAGTCATCCCATCGAGCGGTGTGATACCGCAAAATAATAATATGGAGGGGCATTGGAATAAGATTACAGGAAACCTGACTGCTTCCTGGTGGCTGCATGTTAGTCTTTGATGTCGATTCCAAGCGGGTTTCATGGCACTTGAGGTGCATGCCGAGCCTTACTTGGACTTGGCATTTTGGAATGGCGGCGCTAGAGATAAGCCTAATACCTAAATTTCGATATATTAATTGAGTCTTTGTTTCATCTTAAGAGCTCAGATCCCTGGTTGCTACTCCTGCTTCTCGGTCCACCAACCGAAGGATGACGCGGCCCTCGTAGAATCGCCTCAATTTCCCAGCGCCCCATGCAGTAGGATACTCAACCCACGTCAGCCAAAGGGACAAGGGTTACAGACCAAGCGAGACCTAGGGATTAACCTTATTAGCCTTGACAGGTGATACACAAAGGCTTGGCTGTAGTACGTGGCCTGCGGTAGCACTTCCCAGTTCGTCGAAGCAATCTCAGTATGGTAGCAGGAGTCCAGGACTGAAATTCAAATCAGTCCTAGGGAATCTGGCTTGTTTCAGGTTACATGGTCACCAGATATTGTCAGTGTTGGGTCTACCAACACACGATATGGCATCGTCGGCTTCAGTTACACACGGCTGTTAGTTGCCGGCCAAGGCAGCTTGGCATATGCCTTGTGGAGTCATTGACTTCAAGTTCTCCGTACGCGTCTTCCAACGGCGAGGGAACTGGATTCTTACTTAAATACGCCGAGGTTCTCGTGATGTTGATCAGTCTTTCTTCTTTTCCGCATCCTATCACCAACAGGAGTCTCATTTACATTCCCTTACACTCTGCAATAATTTTTGCGTCTTTCTCTGAGATTCTTAGACCGGCTCTGGAATCCTCAACTTTCATTCTTTAACTACAACAAGCTCCATTATCCATTCGTTCACAATGAAGTTCTCCAGCATCTTCGGTCTCGCTCTCGCGGGTCTGGCCTCGGCTGTCCCAACACCTACCACCAACGATGATGGTGCTAGCTCTGTTGATCTCGCCAAGCGTGCTTCCATCACGGAAACCTGCAACATTGGGTATGCTACCCAGAACGGAGGCACTACCGGTGGAAAGGGTGGATCTACCACCACCGTCTCGACCCTTGCTCAGTTCACCAAGGCTGCCGAGTCCTCTGACAAGCTTAACATCTACGTCAAGGGTACCATCTCTGGAAGCGCCAAGGTGAAGGTCAAGGGCAACAAGTCCATCATCGGTGCTTCTGGCGCCAAGCTTGTCGGTGTTGGTCTTTACATCAACAAGGTCTCCAACGTCATCGTTCGCAACCTGGCTATTTCAAAGGTCAAGGCTGCCAACGGCGACGCCATCGGCATCCAGGCCTCCACCAATGTCTGGGTCGACCACTGCGATCTCTCCTCTGACATGAGTTCCGGCAAGGACTACTATGATGGTCTCCTTGACATCACCCACGCCTCCGACTACATCACCGTTTCCAACACCTTCCTCCATGACCACTACAAGGCCTCGCTTGTTGGGCACTCTGATAGCAACTCTTCCGAGGACAAGGGCAAGCTCCACGTCACCTACGCCAACAACTACTGGTACAACATCACCTCCCGCGGCCCCTCGATCCGCTTCGGAACCGTCCACATCTACAACAACTACTATCTCTCCGTCCTTGACTCTGCCATCAACACCCGCATGGGAGCTCAGGTTCGCGTCGAGTCGACTGTCTTCGACTCCTGCGCCACCAAGGCCCTCTTCTCCGCTGACTCCTCCTCCATCGGCTACGCCACCACCAGCGACATCTCCTGGGGCTCAAGCAAGAACACCGCCTCCGCCGGTACCCTCGGCAGCAGCTCTATCCCTTACAGCTACACCAACTACGGCAAGAGCAGCGTCAAGAGCAAGGTCTACGGAACTGCTGGTAACACTCTCAGCTTCTAAGCTCTTCCGCCGATTTCTCTTATGGAAATCGGGATGGAAGGGCCTCGGCTACGCATCCTTTAAGACATTCAGGAATGTATTATTGTTATTCTAATTTCTCCTGTCGAGATCAAAGAGTTAATTAGATGGATCTTAAGAAGTCTACTCTAGATAGTTAGTCATCTATTGAACAAGCTCGTACCTTTCTATCATTCATGGCTCGTGGATTAAAAAACGATCAAGTGTTCATCAATCCAGAAGCAGTATTTGACAAGCACGACTATAAATTGAGGTGACTCAGGTGACACCGTTAGCAGAGTTTGCTCCCTACTGCGGCTTGTTGCTACGATGTATGGCGTGTCAAAGCTGGCTGCAAGTGTGCTCAAATATCTGTTAAGCCATCCCGTTAGAAGAATAATTTCCCTGCACAGTAGATCTAAATTGGCACAAGCGATGCTGTGCTAAAGATCAGCCCCCGACACAGTTTCATCTCCGCCAAAATAAAATAGCGAGAAAATACTCATCTGTCGTGTTTCTGAAGTCAAGTCACGCCTCTTTATATTGGGAGCTAAAACCGTGTCGTGCCTGTTCAATACCTGATAGCCCCAAATATGGCTCAGTGCACTCGAAATAGCAGGTCCATGAGATCCGGCCCATTCGATAATGCCACAGCTCGAGCTTCTTTGCGGGTTGGGTTCAGTTGAAAAGGAGATTTTCCTACTGGTCACTGGTTTGGAACCTGCTAATGCTGCCTTTTCTCGCTGTTTCGTTTTGGTTTTGCTTTTGGACTATGGACAGTCGTTGGTCAATGAAATGGTAAAATGGGAGTTGGGCTAAAATCGATCTGTCGAAAGTAGAGTCAAGCAATATTTCTATTTTCGATCCTTCTTCCTCGCCACTGATGAAGTTTCCAATGTTGCATGTTATCAAATGTTCGACCGTTGTTTCTGAGCGTGGAGGCAGAAGATGCCGCCGTCTATGCCTACCTGCTGCAGGCGCTTCCAAGGTACACGCGCAGGGACGAGGAGGACCCGGAGGCTGACTGGAACAAGTTCGCCAAAGACTTCGCGGCAGAGGTTACTAAACCTGATGCCCTGAGACACCCGACAGACTATCGTCCCATCCAACGTCTTCTCATCGGTCGGTGCCTCGCTGTCAGGGGATGGTGCTCTCGACATGAAGACTTTCTCAGAAGAAGAGAGGCCCAACTTCAACGAGGCCACATACGAGCACTGCACGTCCTTGATCTGCCAATGGACATTCTGGAGGATATATTTGACAACTTTCAACATCAGCCCATGTCGGGCGCGGTGGACTGGGAACAAGAACAGCACAAAGCTCGAGGCGGAAAGTTCCGCCCTGAAACCATCCGCAGTGCGCGGCTCGTATGCCGTGCCTTCAACAGGCTCGCATCACCTCTGCTCTGTCCAATTCTTCACTTGAGCATCGACCAGCAGTCCATAGATCGGGTGCAGAAGGTTGTCGGCAATCCTCTGATCAGCGCTGGAGTGAGGGGCGTCAGACTAGCACTCAGCTATTGCCTATCCGAGATTGCCATGGACGAATCTCGGTTTCTTGAGATAACCCGAAGAGAGGTTGGAGATGTATATGACCATTGTTGTCACGTATTTAACAATGATGATGATGATCGGATGGTGGAGGCGCGAAACGGCTTCGAGACGATCAAGGACGCCATGACCATGTACCGAGAGACTGCCACTTGGAACTCGGCTCTAACGACAGGGTTGCGATTCATAAGTCTCTCTAGGTACGTCGAGGCACTTCGTAGAGGGTTCCAAGGCTATAGAGACTTGCACCATGAGCAGGCTGCTCTCCTGAGGCACGGTGTCTTCACAAGCACTCTCGCGTCGCTTCTCGCCAGTCTCCAAAGACCTATTGCTCTCAACCTCTATTTTGACGACGCCGAAATACTACCGTATGCCGACGCAAACGGCATACAGGGCGCGCCCGAAACGAAGCGAACACCGACAATATTCGTAAAACCCAGACTCACTGACAGAATGGATACGCAAAGCGCACAGCCGCCACTTTGACGGGGACATCGAGTTCGAGTCAGCCAAGTTCATCTACGAACTATCTATTGCATTGCAGAAGGAGGGGGTTCTGGTCAATCGCTTCTCCCTAAACGACATGACTCAGGTACGCTCTGTAGCACCTCTTGATCCACGGATATATCGTCCGACCATTGGACCGCAGACCCATTGGACCAATCTTTCTTCCTTTTGCGAAAATTCGAAATCACTTGAATTGCTCTCTTGGGGAGCATCTTCGCTCACGGATGTTGGAGAGGAAGATATACACATCATTGAGAGCTACCTGCGGACGATGTTGTCGAGCAGCAGCCTCGTTGACGTAGATATCACCTTGGCCTTTCTGAAGACCTACAGGCCAGCCCCTCCAGATATGGAGAATGACTCAACTCCTCATAGGGAACTCTACCGAATTCGATCCAGCATATTCAATTCCCCATGGCCTCGCATACGGCAAGGTCTGCATCGAGTGTTTTGCAATTCCGAAAGCGGAGCTTCGACGCTTCTGTCAGAATCTGGGGGATGAGATTGTACACTTTTTCATGGACAACGTCAAGATAAGCGATGGCTCTTGGGGTGATATTCTTGACATTCTCCGTGGGAAGCTTGCCGCGAGGGTCCAGATGAAGAGTTGCACGGTCAGGATACCATTGCTCGATGGCGGCGGTGCGGTAGACCTAATTGGGACTCAGGAAATGGGCAGGATTGCTGAGGTGTATGTGACCGGGAAGTCAAGGAGAGCCCCTGGGATAGTGTAAAGGCTGGGCTGATCTTTCGTCAATGATTGCTAAGAAACTCTACCGGCCACGATAACATTTACCATTGTATTCTTCCCGCTACGAACATATTGCTTAAGAAGAATAAAATAAACTTTCTTGTGACTCAATCGACGTGGTGTATTTTAAAGCTCTAGAAAACGCACAATTTGGTAACACGACGATTTGTTTAACATCCAACCTAAGTCTCTTGTTTGGGGTTCTCGATAGATACAGACGCAGGTAAGTAACGCAATGGATAGCTCAAAAAGATCGCATTTTCATACCACCCCGAAAAAGTGTGAGCAAACTGGTCCATTGAAGGATGATGTCTGGGCTTACGTGGTTCACAAATGATTGTTTCCTGACGCGAAAAAAATTTCAGAGATAACGTTACATTATGCTTGGTCTTTTCACCTCGAGAAACTAACAAAGAAATCATCTTGTCCGGGACTGTTATCGATTTGTCGGGAAAAGCGAGTGTATACTTCAATTGTAGGTTTCAGAATGCCAAGTATTTGCGCCGGCTAGTTACACCACTGAGTATTGAAAACACATCACGAGAAGCGGAAACTCCTGTATCAGACACATAGAGATATAGGTTATGGATTCCATATAATTATATCTTCTGCACGTTTGCTAGCGGTTAACATGACCATTGTTCAGCGCGATATTCAGTCCAGCCCACAATCCACCAAAGTACCGTGCCTTTAGACACTATACCAACTTTGAACGGTGCGAGAATCAATGTCTCTCAGCCAACCAACTGGTTTAAAGGCCACATACCCTTCTCTAAATCGGACTCCGAGAGGAGAAGGACAGCACGGTCCAATAATAAGGCTAACAACCATCAGTACATGAAATTGTCTTCGGATTCCTCGGGAGATCGGTCGTTCCCTTCAAGATTCGATCCTTACAGTGGACCTTCAAGGGTACAGTAGCCAGTCGTCTCATCCGAGCTCAGCCCCACAAACGCCTTGTCCCCGCGATGTGTAAGAGACAATGCACTTATATAAAGCTATAGTTCGCTCACAATGGTTTTTGCCAGGAGTTCCCAAGACCATGAACGTTCATAAGTGGCTATATCATAAACTACATTTCCAATTTCAACCCAAACTTCTAATATACATAATGGCTGAGAAGCAGAACAAAGAGCAATCGCTCATCGATGCTCAGATCAGAGAGCTCGACGAGTCAGACCAAGAGTTCGAGAGCCTCTGGCAAATGTGGCAGGCCATCTTTCCAGATTGGCCAATTGAGCGTCAGCGACTAGAGAAGATAATCCACCAGATGCCCGGTAACCATCTCATTCACGAGCACGGATTCTGCCTCTCCTTCCTCCAGAATGGAGTGCTCGGCATGATCTCTGCGGTGGGGGTACTGCCCGACCATCGTCGCAAAGGCCTCGGGACGGCTCTTGTACACAAAGCTCACGAGGTCCTGAAGAAGGCAGCCAAAGATTCTGGCGAGCAGGAGCTTCAGTCTCTTGAAGTTGGGTCCTGGGCGCCTCGGTTCTGGCCACAGATGCCCATGAACATCTCACAAGAAGTGAAGGATTTCTTTTTGCACTGCGGTATGTGAAAAATTCCCGTACGACAGACCCAAGGCTCTCCCTCTGACATGATTTAGGTTTCAAAAAATCTCCAGAATTAGGGCCCCGTGACTTGTTCAAAGACATCCGCAATGGTAATGTAGTGCCCGCAGATGTCCTGGAGAAAGTTGCCAAGACAAACATCATATATCGCCCTTGGTCACCAGAACTATACGAAGAGTGCTTAGAAAAGCAACGAGCCAACTTTGTTCGTCTCTCTCCTGGCCTTGAGATCTTACAGCTTGTAGACAGGAGGAACGCTAACTTGGACCGCAGAACTGGTGGAAGGGCTATAAGATTCTCGCCCAGTACGGCCAACACTCTCAAGCCATGGTCGCCATCGACCCCGATACAAACGCACAGGTTGGGTGGACATTCATGTGCTCCCCCGATGCCATCATCAGTGACATGTACGCCTTCCTACCTCTGTCCCCCACCAAAGAAAAGACAGGGTCGATTTCCGCTGTGGGCATTGACCCTAGCTTCAGGGGCAAGGGTGTAGGCTTGGGGTTGGTCGCGAGAGCAATGGAGAATATGAAGGAGAGAGGAATCGAGGGTATCATGATTGACTCGACCTGGCTCCGAGGCTTCTACGAGAAGTTGGGGTTCAAGGCGCAGTGGGAGTATGAGCGCTGGGTATGGGAAGATATTAACCAGTAATATTTCTCTTCCACTTCATTGCTAGGCGTGTCGGAAACATAAAAACGATTTGAAAGTATCCATAATCATCAACTCGTGAGAGCGCAGCCTCTAAACATGATAACACCAGTACGTAAGAACATAAGGCATAACAGACATGATCAAAAGTCAAAATCGCCTCCAAAATCACCTCCACCATCACCCCAATCATCTCCACCACCATAATCACTACCACCACCATCGCTGCTGCTGCTGCTCGAGCTGGAACCACCGCCCCCGTGCCCTCCTCCATAATACCCGCCGCCGCCGCCACCGTAATAACCTCCACCACCGCCGTAGTGCCCTCCGCCGTGATGGCCACCCATCACGCTGTGCCCAAGAGCAGACATTGCCACTCCTCCGAGCACACCGGCACCCGCTCCTCCAGCGAGCGCAGCCGGCACTCCCCATTTGCTCTTCTTGCCCTTGGGAGGCTTGCCGGAGCCCGACGCTCCGCCGGGGATCTTGGTCTTGCCCATCAGCTTCCCCAGCAGACCACCACCACCACTGGCCTTGCTGCTACCTGAACCCTGGGGTTGCTGCTGCCCGTAGTTACCGGGAGACGGGGGATACTGGCCGTACCCCCCATTGGGAGGCGGCTGCTGCTGGCCAGGGTAGTACTGCGGCTGGTTGTAGCCCTGCTGTCGCGGATCATGCTGCTGCCCATACGGCCCCGGACTGGCTCCAGGGCCTGGACTGTGACTGGGCGGGCCATATGGGTTCGGACTCATCCCTGGGCTCGGGCTGTGGGACTGCTGGTGGCTGTATTGTCCTGGCTGCAAATATCCGCTGCCGGCGTACTGCTGCTGCTGCGGGGCCTGGTATCCGCCGCCGTGGACCTGCGAGTTTGGGGATGGCGAGTAAGGTGGCGGCACGCCTTGTTGCAATGGCGGAGGTTGGTTGTATCTATGGGCGCGGGCATCTTCTTCGGCCTGGAGCTTGGCGGCGAGCGCAGCATCACCACTCAGATGAGGGGGAGGGCCTGGCGGGGCGGGGGAAGAGGGTGGGTTGGGAGCCTGCCATTGCGAGACGTTTGTGCTGAGATTGACGTAGTACCTGATGGGCCGAGTGTTAGTATATTGCTTCTATTGTAGAAAAGAAAAAAAAGACAAGAAGCCCAGAAATCAAGATGTCTTACCATGCGCGGTACTGGCTGTTCCACTCGGCGACCCATCCTGGGGGAACAGGGGGCGGTGGGCCTCCACCGGGGACGTTCTGCATCTGCAGGTGATTGATATGCGTCTGGTTGAGTGATTGGGTCGTCCTTGTCGTCACTAGGCGTGGGACAAGATATGTAGGTAAAGCTCAAGATCCGGAATCGTAGTGTCGAGTCTGTCTGCAGGAAAGGGACACTAGAGGAACAAGCCAAATGGGAGGGACACTCTATTACTTATCCCTCCACCCAGCTCAACCTTCGCTGCCGTCATCGGTCTAGTGGCCATTATCGCCTCCCGATTACTGCTCCGCGGCCTTTGCCAATCACAGCCGCGAGGCCACGCACAGAGAGTGGTAGCATCATGACCCAAGTGGCTCGGCTCCGCCACACTTCCGCATCTCGCCCGGCTCGCTTTTCATCATTGGCCTTAGCTCAGGGCAGCCTTTGGGTTGCCTTGCCTTGGCCTAGACTAGTAATCGGTGGCATCACTCGCTATGGTGCCCGCCTCCATTCATCGGGCGATCACCCCACGACAGCCTGCTGTTCCTCAAGGTTCTGGAAATCATGGTGGGTGGACATCATCGTTGTCGCCAACTCAGATTGCGGCGATCTCGCGGTAGGGAATACGTATGGCTAGGGTTATATTACTTGTGCAAGTTTGCGCGGCGCATTGTTTTGGCAACCACCGTCCATTTATCCTGTTCATGTAGATTATCATACTGTCGCAAGGACTGAGGATCCCGACATACCTCGAGCAAAAACAGCTTCAAGATTACTGCCCAAATCTACATATACAAAGCACCCAAGAACGCCATTATCCATCTTCTTCCCGGATCTCCATGTCGGCCTGCAAACGAGCGCAACATGAGGACGAGTTGTTCCCATGAATACTCTCCACTTTCTTGTCCCAATCTGAATGACCATCAGCATCTCGCACTGCTCTTTTCTTGCCTTTCGTCTCTCATCAAGAACTTATGCCGCCGACGCTGCATACGCATACCGCGGCAGCGCAGCGATCCTCTCCTCCGGACTTGTATCGGCATCGTCGTAGATCATCCTGCCCTTCTTCTCCTTGTCCTTCTTCGACGCCTTGGCGGCAGCATCTCCAGCGTCAGCCGCCGCGCGCGCCTCCGCCATCCGGATCAGGTTATCAATATCGTCCGCCTGGGGAGCCAAGCCGTCACCGGGTCGCTGGGGCAGCCCAAACGGCACGCCGGGAGGTGGTCGCGTGGGGATGTTGTCGCCAAACGGCTGTTGAGCAAAGCCCGGGTGGGAAGCAGTCTACAATCACCAAACGTATTAGTAAACCAGTCATCTCCTTGTCCCGACAAAGAGACATTTTCGTAAATCAACAACGTAAAAAAAACTCACCGTCGTTGCAACAACGTCCTCCATAGCACCACCGTTCTTCCTCTTCTCCCTCCACTCCGCCAGCCGAGCCTTGAGCTCCTCGGCCGTCTCGATCGTGATCTTCTTCCTCGTGTTCTGCGACTGGCCCGGGAGGGGGTTGCCCGTCGCGAGCCGCCTGTCCTCCTGCGCCTGGTAGAAGTTCTGGATCAGCCGGCTGCGGTGGCTCTCGAGCACCTCGGCCGGCACGCCCTCCATGCCGAAGATCTCCACGTCGAGGCCCTGGCGGTTGGGCAGCGCATTCTCGACCTGCTCAAGGGTTTCCTTGTGGACTTGGTTCAAGTGGACGGAGAGACCTGGAAGAAAATCATGCCTTGTCAGCGGTGGTTCCAAACACCAAAAAGAGAAGCGAGCCGCTCATAGGTAGGAGCTTGAAACAAAGAGAATGATAATCATGCAAAAGAGACAAATTTTGCGCGACAATGCCAAACGTACCTCCAGCTGTGTTCAGTCGACGACCACATCGGTCGCATTTAAAGTGCTTCGCCTTCTGATGGGAGATGAGGAGCTTCAGATCTTCGAAATCACGTTCGCCTATCAAAAACCGACAGGTTAGCCCAGAATCCAAGCATCGCTCAGCGAAATCAACCAGCGTTCAAAGGCTGCACGTACAGTAATAGCACCACGGCCGGCTGAGGATCTCCTCGATGTCGGGGTGACCGCCACGCTTCTTTTTGCCCATTGTCGACCGAGTTGACGTCCCGCACGCCCTTGAGGTTTGGAAGTCGAATGAGACGCAATTTACAGCCGTGCCTTCTCGTCGTCTTGTGCGCTCGTCTGCGTTCGGCAGCCGTAGAATTGAGCAGGCGAGCTGAAATGTCAAGGTCAAGACGCGCCAGGTAACGTTGAGTGGATGCTGCAGCATGGAGCTATCCAGGTTTGCTTTCCACAGCCTAACCTACAGTCTCGGTGTGGGCCGAATCACACATCGAGTGCTTCAGCGGTTAAACTTCGGCCCGGTTGACCAAGAGTTAGTCGGTGAAAGCTGCCTTCTCACCACCTTCTCCAACAAACTTATTAGATGTACGATACCTATGCATGGACCCAATCAAAGATGTGTAATCGGATCTCGTGTTCCGCATTTCTTCTACCTATGTTACCACTGAAGAATCATAAATAGCTCCAATTATTTATCTTTTTAAAATTAAGCCGTTCTCTAGGCCCCGACCGACACAACCACCGCTCCCATACCCAAGAGTTATGATAAACTTGTCTATTTCTTGCGCCAGCAGTGTGAGTTCTGCTTATTCGTAAACCCTCAATAAGCCAAGGCATGAAAATTATCTGAGCTCCCAAAACAACATGAAATTTCCAACTTTTTCAAAAAGATATCAGCCGGCTGAGCAGCAAATGAATGTCGGCAGGCAAAGGACATAGCATCACTATTGTAACTTCCAGTCCAAGCTCCAGAACATAGCAGACATCTTGTAGCAAAAATATTGAAACAGTGAAGGGAGCGAATGGTGTATAGAGAAGCATACAGAAGGTGTAGTACCTCCTTATCGTAGCAACTCAAGCCCTGCCAGCGGCTTAGGAGTGAGTGGACGAGCCGGGTCGTGAGTTAAACCAATCCATCACAACTGAATGCGCTCGTAGCCACAGCAAAATGATACGCATAATAATATAGTTATACAGTAATGACAGGAAGCCGACATATGGCCGATGCAGGTAACCTTGTCACAACCAGCAATGTGACAGCGCGGGCGATCCATGTCGGTGAGTAGGTGTGATGGCTGGCTTGGTGGGTAGAAGAATCACCGAGAGAGAATAGAGCAGATGCTCAAGACAAGTAAAGGACAGGTGTATGGGATCGAAGCCAATCCATATATTACCCTCTGTCACTGGTCTAAGTATCTTATATGAAGAAACAATTCATTATTTCCAGGTCGCCGTATAAGGGGTATAGTCCATCCATGAGCTTTTCATCTCACATGGAGGGAGGCAACCCTAGTCGAAAGCAGCAGTGCGTCTAAACAGGTATCATCGCGAGACATGTAATCTCGGGATTGCCCCTTATTATATTTCCAGGTAAGATAACAAGAATGAGCCATTAATCATATCCAAAATCATGCATGACTGTGCATAAGGTATGTGCCATGTAACATCATCAATTTGATGGCTATTGATGCACATGTTGTTGATGGTGGGGATGCTGAGCATGATGTGGGTGGTGCTGTTGCTGCTGCTGCAAATGCATATGGGGATTCTGGTGATCAACCATTGTGTTGATCACCATCGGCCACTGAACTGCGATGTCTTGAGGGTTATGCTGGGCGCCAGACATAGAGGCAATCGAACCTCGCTGCCCAGAACCTGATACAGCAGCTGTATTTCCGAGGGTGAGCAAAGCGCCAGCACCATACCGATCATCACTGTCTGCAATAGCTGCTGTCCAGTCTTGCCAAGCATTTCCGCCAGCTCGCTGCCACATTAATTGTTCGGTGGTACTGACATGCTGCGCAGCTTGAGACGCAAACGCAATGAGAGGGTTGGACTCGGCGCCGGGGGTTACTGATACAACGGAGGAGGGTGCTGCGTGCTGTGAAGTCGCTGAGTAGTACATGGCCGTTTCATGGTCGTAGGGCTGTGCCGTGAGAGTGCCATCATGGTGAGAATGATTTGCGTAAGTAATAGGATATGAAGGGGGCCCGTTCATTTCTTGGGTATGGTCATGGTAGTAATGCTTCTCGCCTGAACCCTCAGGGTGCACCTGTTGTTGTTGGGCGATCTGATGCGGGGAAGCTCGAGGTTGAAGCGAGTGCTGCTGCTGCTGCTGCTGCTGCTGTTGCTGCTGTTGCTGTTGCTGCTGATGTTGATGATGAACCTGCTGTGGTGCGGGAGCATTTGTGGGAGCGGTTGCTGGCCTAGTGTCAACAGGGACATGGGCTTGAACGTGGGCAATGGAAGCGTCCGCGGGTGACTGATCCGACTTGAGTCGAACAGCTGGCGCATTGTGGCTCTGGTTAAGGGCGCCTTGATTTTGAATATGCTGCGGAGCCTGAGCGCCGTGGTGAACCGGCTCCTGCTTGATGGCAGGTGGCGGTGGCGGCGGACGTGCGGTTTCATTCTCGATCCAAATAATCGTTCGCTCTATGATGCTGCCGATCTGATTCAGTATGCCTGGGCCAGATCCCATCAGTTGGCTCAGCTCACGGAGCACCCCCATCCAGTCTTCCATCTCTTGACGAAGGGTCGCGATCTCATCCGGCGTCGTCTCCTTTCGCCGAGTCCAGTATGATACAAGCAGTGAAAAAGCAGCCATAGTGTAGATCGACATCTGTGTCCACGTCGTGTCGAGGGATTTGAGCTCTGAAACATGTTTTACCGTTCGTAGTAACTCTCTGGCTGTTTCTTCGCAAATTTTGGTATTCTGAGCCATTGTCTCCTGGTCTGTTATGGGGCTTGTAGATGTATGTCGCAGGGAGAGCCGCACCTCTAGGCAGTAGCCCTTCAGGTATAATGCACCCAAGTTGTGTTGTTGCGGAGCTTGCTCCAGGTCCAGGCGCAAATCCGCAGGCAATTCACTCTCCCACTTGTCCAGCTCTTTTTCCAACGCAGCTACGATAGTGCCATAGCTCTGGGTATCCCTGCGGACGCTGTAGATGTTGGAGTACATCTCCATCATAATTGGAATCAGCTTGAACGTAGCTAAGCCAACCTGCCAATTGCACGGTGTGGATTGTGTCCTATCGACACCAGTTTCTGTAAGTTGCTCGTCGTTCAAGGGCTCGGGAAACGCTGTATCGAACTCTTCCACCGTGATGGGCATAGGCCGGCCTCGTCGCCCAGTCACAGCAACGTAAATGGTGATCAAGACCCACCAAATACGCTTCCGTAGTTCAATTCCCAAGTTCGTCCCCGTCTCCGGAATCTTGGGATTGCGATGGTATTCCAGATCAATGGCTCGCTGGAAAGCCAGATTGGTAATCAACAAACCGCATCCCGGCTTCGGGAAAGAACGCGTATGAGCCGCAAGCAAAGTCATGGCCTGGAGGGCAGCGATGTCGCGCGAGGCATATAGCTCATAAAATTTGCTAATAGCGAAGTGGTAATGTTTGTTGGACGTAGCATTAAGATGCGCGCTCTGCTCAGCCTCTTGCCAGTTCCGTACACCGTACTGATAAAAGATGATGGCGAATACCATGTGGACTTGCACCAGCTCGGCGGTTGTAGGTTTGAAATCAGGTTCGTCATAGACCCGCTCGAGCTGGACAAGAAGTTGTCAGTAAATTCTGGGATTACGGGTATGGAAGGCTTGTTCTGAGCAAAGGGTGAAATAGGAAACAACGTACCAGTCTCATAAAGGTGGGTTTGTGCAAAATAGGAATGTACGACGCCATGAACATGAAATAGTACTGGGTATAGGTGAAGGCCTCTTCTCTTGGTGGGAGGCTGATTTCAACTGGAGGGTTGAGACCTGAAGCCGACTGCAGAAATGCTTGTACGGACTTGTTGTAGAGTGGCGTTGTGAGATTCGAATCTGAAGGAGGCTCGTCCATGTCAGGGGCGTCAAAAGACGCCGTGTCAATAGTTGTCCCCATAATCGTTAACGTGGTGCCGTTAATGGAACTAAGCGGTCGACTATCCCATCCCACCCCCAACCACGTCTCCTCGGGGCGTGATTCAAGACGGCTGCGAGGAAAATTCGGGACTAATAAGGGCTTGGAGGGAGCATTCTTCGAGTTGGATGGCTTCACCCACAGCGATCCAAGTTTATCCCACCCATCTTCAAGCGGAACCGAAACCTTCATAGGGTTAGTAATAGGCTGATCTGCACCGTCCGGTGCTGGGCCTGTCTCTGATTGCACGGTGGCAGCGAACGGCCAGACTTCAACGCCCTTTTCGGCAATCAACTGCTCTAGTTCGCGAATGTGAGCCAGCATGCTATCGTTTTCTCTTTCTAGATCCCTGAGATAACCTCGTCGTTCGGTACGGCCGGAGACACGGTCGGTTACAAAGCATTTGATAGCCTGGGAGGCGCAAGAGGAGCAGCCGTCTGGAAGTGCATCGCAGCGTATCTTTCGGACCTATGCGCCATATATAATCAGTATCTTTTCGACAACGTCCATCTAGAGTCTAGACGTGCTAAGCTAAGACGCAGGCAGAGGAAACAATGCCTTGCATCGGATTGCAGCTCGGGAAGTTGACGTAGTGTGGGGAACATCCATACCTTACATCTGTCGCACGCCTGGCCAGTACGTGTATATGTCGACATCCTGGTCTTAACTTTAGCCGAATAGTCCTCCTGGGCTCGATCTCCACGTGCCAGTTTCTTCGGCCCAGAGGCTGAGGGAGCTGTTGTGGTCTTGATTGGGCCCTTTGACCTATCATTCTCGTCATCACCCTCTGTAGCAGGACGCTTCACATTGCCCGCATTCCCGCTCGCAGGGCTAGGCATCGTGGCGGGAACGGCACACCGTTGCCGTGCCCGTTCCTCTGGTGGTGGCTTTGTTTTTGGCTGAGGTGGTGGCTGAGAATATTGCTGGGGAGGTGACTGGACAGGTTGCTGAGGACGTAGCTGGACAGTTATCTGGGCTGGTAGTCGAGGAGATATCTGGTCAGGTAGTTGGGCAGGTGGCTGAGCAGCTAGCTGAGGGGCGAGATGGGGATTGTTTGGAAAGCAGACAAAGCCAGCAGCTAGAACAAACGGTCGATCTACCGGAGGCGCAAGTTCAGGGGTTCGGTCAGGGTCTATCTTTGAACCAACCGGCGGCGTGTGATTGTGTACCAGCTGCAACGAGGGGGAGTTGGACAGGGATGGAGCGAGAAGGTCAGCCTGCCCTCGGAGGGTAGAGACTGGCTGCGGTGTGATGACGCTGTTGTCGAGAGATTGAGATTGATTGAAATATCCGGATGCCGATGGAACAGGAGACAGGGGAGATTGGGGGTCGATGCGATGAGGCGGCCGACAGTGCGATGGCCGATATTGTCTCTGCAGCTCTGCACGTCTCGCCCACGGGCCTCTCTCGGGCGAATTTCTAACGGTCGCAGCGCGCCTCGGGGGCTGGCGAGAAGGGGAGGGCAGCTGAGGAGGCCCTGCGGTTGGGGAGGGCAGCGTGCATGAGTGTGAACTGTCGGCAGTCAATTGCGGCGCATCGGCGACGAAGGCGTGTCGGTCGTGGTCCTCCAGGCGATGGGGATCGACGCAAAAGTCGGAGGGAAGATTGAAGTTGGCGACGGTAGCCAGTGCCGGGTGCCCCCTAGGCATAGACCGGGGGAGTGAGCCATGCGCGGATTGGATTGGCGAGAGTGACAGGGCAGTCCACTACCGAGTCCCTCCACCCAAAACCGCGGGTCCCACTGGAGCTGCACTGCGCTGTGCTCTGAACTGCTGCAGAGCCTACCGACGGTTTGGGTTACAGGGGTTGATCGGCGGGGACCTTGCAGCACACAGCAGCACGCAACGATGGGTCTGGCAGTAGAGGCAAGGTTCACCGCAGCGTAGCGCGCAGCGTAGTGCAGCGTTGGGTGGTGACAGTGGTGTGATGCGCCGGTGGCTCCTCAACACCTACCTGCTTGGGTAAGGTACCGACAGCGCGCTGGCCTGGCTCTGGTTAGCAGGTGGGCACCAGCGACAACTGTCACAGCGGTAGTGGAGGGGCCAAGCTAGGCCAAGGGCCCGACCCAGCGCCTCTTGTCACTTGTCAATTTGTGTGTGTGTGTGTGTGTGTGTGTTTTGGACCGTCTTGGGCCCGTGCTGGCCTGGGGTTGGTGGGCTGGCTGTGGGCTCGGCTGGGCTGGGCTGGACTGGGCTTACCTGGGTGAAGGGTCTGGGTCAGTCTCCGTAGCGACGCAGCGAATCGGATCTCGCTGAGATCTATCGGATCTGGTGGGGTGGCGTCGCAATTCGGTGGAATTTGATACTGAAAAAGGCCTCCTTCGAAGTTGGTCAGCTCAATTCAGGAATGGGCTGTCGTGAACGGACCCAGGATGAGACACGGCGATATGCGACAGAGCCTTGGGGAAGTGCCGTCGACTGTCCTATTATATACCTGCTGGGTACAGAAGGTCGCAGAAAAAGTCCAAAGCCCACTCCGTTGTCATCAGATACAAAAGAGTTTCAGATGATGGGCTCGTGTATAGCGAGCTGAAGGTGAGTCGAGACATGCCGGATGCTGGCCCCGAGGTTTACATGTTGGTTTACCGTCAGAAAGTCTGGCCTGCGCCTACTTACATGTACCTACCCAATCGTCTATCGCATTTGGCAGGCGAATCAACCACAATTTCGTTTCGCAGGCGCTCGTTGGCAGAATTTCGTCCAACTTTGGTTGCAGGTGGCTTCCTCAACGACACGCTATGTGTCCTTCTACCTTGAAAATCAGGCGTTGGCTGTGCCGGACCAAGACATGGCGCGCGTCAGATCTCGTGTCAGCCCGCCAAACTCCGGATCTGATCGATACCTACGTAGGCTCCATCATCTTGCACCTCAGACTCTGCTCACTACCCAAGTCTTGAGACAGGGCCACGTCAGGGTGTCGTTGAGACGAGGAATCTGCTCTTCGACTGCCGCTCAAGATGGAGGGAGGCCATATCCGGCATCGATACTCTTGCTGTAAGATGTCTTGCGGGTTAGCCAAGTCACGTATGGATTACTTGCTTATCTCTTCGAACACCAGTCAGAGACACCATAGGGGCTGTACATGCGTGGCTTATGCACGGTAATGCAGCCAATTCTCCGGTCTCGGGCTACTAACGGGGAGACATCAAAACCACTGCCTGCCGGACGAGAGAAGGATTTTCGCCTCGAATTCAACATTCTCGATGGTCAGGCGTATTCGGCTTGCAGGTTTGATCATCTGCGAGTGCGTTTCTTGGTAATCTTGCCCCAGGACTCCGCTGAATTGTTGGTTCCAAGGTTAAACGTGTAGATCAGTGAGCAAAACCATCATACCTCGATAGATTCTTCAATTGTTCAATGATCTCTCGAGAGGCGCAATGAGACGAGTCCATTCCTTCTCAGTCGAGCGAGACGGGGCTGTCCACGATTTACCAAAGAGAGGTCGGAAGAGGCTCGGAAGGCGAGGGTGCGACAAGATCCAAACCAACACCGCCCCTAACAGCTCAGATGGCGGATGGCGCCATCCACTCTCAACGGTTTTACTCTCTCTTTCAAAGCGATCAGGGTGGCTGCTAAGGTAAGATGAGTGCGAGCAATTTCCACCAGGCCAAGTCCAAGGTGCGAAATGTCGCGGTGGAGATTTTGCTGCCCAGGAGAGGAAAGAGCTTTGGAGGAAAGGAGCCTGGGAGCCCAAGCAAAGACTTCTCCGGCCAGCCAGACCATTGGCCCAAGCGCGATGTGACATGCAGAGGCAATCGGGAAGGATCTGCCACAGGTCGGTGTGTTATTCTCGTCTTGGTACAAAAGTCCAAAATCAGACGATCGTCTTGCGCATCGCAAGAGCAGGGACCAACAATAAGTACTTCAGCCCCCCGGCAACTCCGAAATGACACGAGAGCTTGTTTGGCGGGGTTTCCATGATCAGGATAAAGGTGGTATAGGAAGCAATATATTACGTCGTTTATACTGTTATCCCCGTTTGGATCAATATTCCGATTTATGAATTGTTCCGTACCTGCCACGATGGTTGGCGAGCCCATGCAACAATACAGTGTGAATTGCACGCATGTGCTTATTGCCACTGTCCCCGCCATTGTTGTTTCCCCGCGATCGTAGTTTTCAGCATCACCAACATCAAAGCAAGCTCCCAAGCACACCCAATCCCAGATCTGCAGTACTCGCCTCTCATCTCTCACAATGGCTCTCGAAACAGTGACTCTCGACCATCTTCCTGCGTCGCAAACCGTCCACATCGCATACTTCCGCAATGTGCGCAACGCTGCCTTCCTCCACAGCCAGCTCCTAGCTCGCAATCCCGATTTCGAATATGGCTTCGTCGATGCCTCCATTGTACGCCATCCTCCAAGTCGAACTAGCTGTTATATATCTCCCCCTAGATCCTGACCTCTCATTAGATCGTCTCCCGACTTCACCTTCTCTCCGCCGTCTTCCGAGCCGCGACCACAGCATCAACCAACTCCCTGATCACGCCTAACGTCCACTCCGAGATTATCGTATCACTAAGCCCCTCAAACAACGTAAGGCCCCTCAACATAACCATGCACCTGCCCTACATTCCTGGACTAACAAGCCCCAACCCACAGATCTCTGAGGCGTACCGCCGCTATGGAATATCCCCCTCGACCAAAGACCTCCTCGTTGTCAAGATCAGCGGCCCCGGAGGCCCCTCCCACGATGACATCGCAAAGCACCTAAGCCAGCACGTCGAGGGCGACCAGCTCCCCGTCACCGACGAGAACATCGCCCCGGTCACCGACAACTCCAAGGTGGCCAAATACTACAAGCTAAACGGGCTCAGCTGGCTCGACGCTATCAAAGACCAGCCGCAGAAACGCAAAGAGGTAGAAACTCTCGTGGTGGGCACATTAGCTGTACGGGGTATTTAAAAAACCAGAATACGAGCACCGAAAAAGAAGAAGAAGAGAATATTGGAATGAAAATCATCAGATTCTTCTAAGTTACTCTATGACAACCCCGCAGGGTGTGAGAAAAAGGGTCCAGGCCATGCCGTAAGTCGTTCCTTCATCCGTCGCACATCTTCATGCTCGTAAATTCCAATCTAATCATTGTCCCTAAACTCCAGTCGCTTTCAAACAATACCCATGACCAGGCCAGGTCTTCCAGCCAACCATGATTGAACTCCCATTCTCCCCATGTCTCGTTTTAGTGGCTCTTTTACCACCTTCGCATTTTATCTTGTTTTTTAATCATTTGTCTTCTTCGGTGCTTTGTTACGCAAGACCAACAACTGCCTTGCATCTTCGCACAAGCTCGCCAAACATGGCATCGCGAGTGCTCCTTGTTCGCTGGACAGCGTCCTTGTTCTCCTGAGCACGTCGAAGAAGGTACTTCATGCACTCGCCAATGGAACCCCACACGAGGTACTTGTAGACAGGGAGCTGGACAGAAGCACCAACGGAGGCACCTGGGGACTTGGAATCGACAATCTCGCAGCTGACCTCGTCGGCCATGCCCTGAAGCTGAGCGCAGGAGATGTAGGACTTGGCACGACCAGCATCAGCGATGGCGCGGGCCTGGCGTACGGAGTCGGCGTTGTGGGTAGCAAGGACCATTGCTGTGTTGGGGTAAACACCCTCGCCCTTCACGGCGCTGGTCCACTCGCGGGTCAAAACACTCTCAGCGATGGCATCGAAGCAAGCATCAGTGTCCGCCTTGGTGTCGTGGAGGAGGTGGCGGGGGTCAGATCCGAGGTAGGCACCACGAACCAACTTCACACCAAGAGTCCATCCCTCCTTCTGGGCAATGGCCAGGTGCTCCGAGATGATCTGGGGGCAGTTCTTCTTGTACGCCTGGTATGTTCCGTAGATGACAGCGTCGTGGGCCTCGGTGTTGTACTTGCGGGCATACTCAATGGTCCAGTCATCGATACCAAGTTGGAGAGCATCCTGTTCGGCGTCAAACAGAAGACGAACACCACGTTCACGGGCGAGCTTGCAGATAGAGTCGATCGAGTTGGCCAGGTAGGGAGAAGCGGGGAGACGGTTCTGAAGCTGGTAGAGAGCCAAGCTTCCGGCACCAGTGAATCTGTAATATGCCTGTTAGTTACTGTTTTCCTCCCATACTAGCCATCAAAAAATAAACTTACTTGAGAGCAACGTAATCGCCGGGCGAGGCGAGGCGGACGGTCTCGAGAGTTCCCTCAGCCCAGGGCTTGATCTCATTCTCGATGTTGTGCGTCGTCTCTTGGCCCTTGGCACCGCTGAGGCTCTTGATCTGGTCCTCGGAGAGGACGACCTCCTTGGCGTAGCACAGAATCACACCGTTGAAACCGATATCCTTGAGACCCTTGATTGTCTGGCGAACCTCGGAAGGCTTCTCGCCGGCGCAGAACTGAGCGTAGAAGGTGTACTTCATGAACAAGCCAAGCAGGGGGTTGCGGTCAGGGTTGAGGATCGGGTTTGTCGAGTGGGCGAGCATAGCCATGATACGCATTGAAGGGGGTAGCAGCATGTGAGAGGAGGAGATGGTGTTTGTGATGAGGGAGCGGATGATGTTGGTCAAGGGGAGGATGGAGAGCGGCGCAGCGCGAGGGGGTATTTCACCAGCCGGGGGCACGAGGGTCTCAACGGCGGGCTCGATCATGCTCGTGGCCGGGCGCTTCTCAGACGAGGAGATGGCTCGTCGCGAGGCGGGAGTCTTGGTAGAGTATGTGAAGACGGAGTTGGTGGCAGAGACGGAGGCGATGGTTAATGCCTGGCCCATGCGGGACACGGGCAGGCGAAGGCCTCGCCCAGCAGCGTTGAGTGCCATCGAACTGTTTCAACTTGTATGACGCGGTTGTTTGATTCTATGAGATGTAGGTTGGAGTTCTTGATTAGGGAATGCTGAGGAGATAGGTGGGAGGGTTATTTATGGGTGCGCCACCAGAGATAAGGTGTGACGATCAGGATGGCGTCGTAGGTGAGAGGCAGGTGAGAGTTAGATAAGGGAAGAGTTTCAGAACACTAGGTGTGGCGACTAGCCCCAGATATCGCACGCGTCTAGACAAGAGGAACTATCACAACGCGATGAGACGATCAAGCAGAGAACAAAAGAACAAGCCTCGTTGTTCCAGCCCAGCCGGGCCTACAAATACCTATGAGTGTGGTGGCCGTGGACAGCCGCTGGCGTTTGTTGCCCCCCTCGTTCCCCATCTTTCCTTCCCCGTGGCGTCCGTCGTAAACTCCGTTGCCGGTAGCTGGACGACGCCATCGTGAGCTCTCAACCTGGCCAAAGCACGCCCGCCCATCTGGCTTCTGGCATGAGGCGCTGGCTGGAAGGCTGCGGTCCAGCATGCTCCAGGGCTCGTCCCCCCACTGTGATCCGCGGCAGGCCGTGCCCAGGGCTGCAGCCACCGAAACACAGGCCCAAACAGGCAATGGCGACTCAGACTAGGCTTATCAGGGCGTCACGTGGGTGCTCCGCTGCTAGTCCAAGCCGAAGGAAGCCGCATCCGTGACCGGCGCAGCACATAAGCTCGAGCCAGGGCCTGAGGGTGCGAGACTGTGCAGACGCAGCAGGATCTACTAATTGGGACGCCCCATTGGCGAATGGCTCCTCCTCTGGTCGCTGATGAGGCTCCTTGCCTGTCGTCTGTCTCCTGCGCTTCCCAGTGGATCGCGTGTGACCGATCTGGCTCCACCCGATATTTGCTGCAAATGGGTCCCCCACGGCAGCTATTAACGTAACAAAAACCGAGAGAGATGAGACTAGAATTTCAAATCAATCTCGGCTTACTGACTTTAAGCCGACCACGCCTGCATTCACAAGAAATCGTGATTCCCCTCTTCTCTCCTTGGGGCAGCATCGCGATGTTGGTGAGCAGCAGACTCCGAGTCGCCTAGGATAACTCAGGCAAGTGGGTTAGGTGATATGGGCAGTCCCCGATAACGGTACCGACACATCAGCAAAGCCGCCAACCACACGCCTCTTGCCTCACCTGCACAATCAGTACCCCGGCCAATGCATCCAAAGGATCAGCTCATGCATGGTATGCGTAAACTCGATGCTGGCCGATAACGAGAGGAATGTCCCTCCATCACTCCCTCCATCATCGAACATGAGCGCTGCCCCCCCCCCCCCCACCAGACAGAGCAACACTGCATTGTTGTCTGGCCCCGCAGATCAAGACGTAATTCTGTATCAGATCGATTGTTGCTTAAATGTGTTGTACAGATTATGATTAGGCCATGACGCTATCACAGACAAAGTTCGGATCAGCTGGGCAGAACGGCCCACGAAATAGGCCCCAGCCGCGCCAGAGCCCAAGAGGCAAAGACAAGGTTCTGCATCGTGTGGGGAGTGCATGCCGGCCCCAAATTGCCCCTAGTCACCCGGCGTGGTCCCTTCGGATATCCAAGGCTTTTCTGGTTTTTTCTTTTTGCTTCTATTAACAACAAGGCGCTATTGCGCATCGCGATCATCCAACGCAGACGTAGTGTGACCCCTGCCCAGCCGACGTCGGACAAAATCCACATAGCCTATCGGCCTGCCTCGGGCCAGCCCAAGCAGATCTTGAATGCCTCCATACACTATGCCAAATAGAAGCCCGGACTTTGCTGTCCGTGCTGCTGTGCTAACGGAAAATCGGTCTAAGAGCTCGGCCGGGAGCATTAGCTTATCATTGTGCCTGGCCCATTTATGATTGGGCTGGAGGAAGGGGGTTAGAAGAAAAATTAGGATGAAGAATGTGCTGGTATCACGATCCATGAATCATTGGATTATGCCAAGCGGGGGGGGGGGGGTTGCGTGTAGTGGTGGGCACTTCAGGATACAGGGCGGCCCTGTTTCACCAAGCCACGACGATCAATGTATGCATAAGTCATGGAAATCGAACGTACGCCATATTGAGAATGCTCCCGCTACCGTCAAGGATGCAATGATTGTCGAGAACATGTCGGTGGCCCCACGACATCGGTCAACCGTGCTCTCCAATGACAGCGCCATGCAGCTCCAGAAACCAGTCCGGGCTGCCATCTTGAAACCTTCGCGAATTCCCCCTTGCATCGCGTGATAGTTCTTGGTTTTATGATAGAGATACCATCCGGCTGTGGAGTCGGGCATTTTGTGAGCATGTTCGGCGCGAAATCGCAGCTGCGCAGTGTTGCCCCCCTGGGTGGCGCCCAGGGAAAAGCCGATGAGGGCCGAGACAACAGAGCCTGCGGTGATGCGGGTGGGCGACACGAGAGAGAGACGGGGATGCGAATCGTGGGGAAAGTTGGCCGGCGGTAGTGAGGACGAGGAGGAGGAGCTGGAGGGCGCTGCTACGTATGGCCGGCTCGCACCGGCAGGATTCAGAAGACTGGCATTGGCCGGGTCCATTGCGAAAATGGAGTTGGTTGTGAGGGTGCGCAAGCGCCTTTGCTGTGGTGCAGATTTTCTGGTTGGGATTCGGGATTTACATGCCACTACATGATGCGACTGGAGTTGACCTCTCTTCAATTTACACGACCGCACGTGACCTCGCGCGGCTCCCCCATCTCCAACTGTGCTCCTCGTCGCGTGTCTGCCCCACCAAGAGCTAAATTCCATGCGGCCTACCACCATACCAGACGAAATACCACCCGTCGCATACTCCCAACTCCCCACAGTATTAATACAGACAAAGAAGAAGATATCTGAGGCAAGGTGAGTCTAACCCAGTCGAAGGCCCTACTCCCCTCACCGCATCTATTCTTCGGTTGCTGACCCGCGCAGATGGAGATCACTGATGGGCACATTTCTGTTCGGTTCAAGCATGGAGTCCACACCATCTACCTGTTCGTGGATACCCTGGAGCCCATTCAAAACGTCGGCGAAGAGCTTCGATCCCTATTGCGTGAACGATACCCCGACGGCCTCACTACGTCCATCGAGCAAGCCAAGACAACGCCGGTGCCGAGCGAGGACGAAGCTTTCACTATGGCGTATGCCGTCCTTGCGGTCCCCAACGATCCAACTAGAGGCTGGAAAAGACTAAAGTTCGGTGATGAGTCCACGCCAGCTGGCAAGGCCGGCCTGAAAGATAACGGCATCGTCGCATTCACCTTTCTTCAGTCCGAAGACGATGAGGCAGTGTTCGATGTGGAGTGGCCAGGTGAGGAGGAGGAGATGTATGAATGAGCCACGCGCAGTCAAAGCCAGAATCACCATACGCGCAGTACTAGCCAGAGTAGGCTCGCCTGGTCTTCACACTCAACACGAGCCTCTATCCTATTCCAAGTCCAAAGAAACAACTCAAGAGCTCCCGCTATTTTGCTCTGGACATGATGAAGGCACATATATCTGGATGCATTAGCTTGTCAGGTTCAAACCATGCAATCAAATCAGAGATATTGCCCGAATGGCGATGACTCTGTTTGGGAATACGGCTGGCTTTTCACCTTGTTTGAGTTTCTTTAGATGTGGCGCTATGTTCAAAACCCACGATGATACGTAATAGACGGGTTAAACAAATAATGAATAATAGACAATTTTACGACATTCTCTTTTCGCCTCACTAAGGATCTTTTGGTAAAAAGTTTTCGTCTTCTTCAATGTACAAATTCACAGAAGTGGTTAGGGTAGATGAGGAGAATGCAGTTTCGGCAGTTTGTTTACGTAGGTGTGATCCGAGTAGGTAAATGCGGCAGCCATCAGACCAGCCAGTCTGAACTCATTCCAAGGCCCCATATTTCAAGCAAACAGCCGGGCTTTCTCGAACCACCACACCCTGAAAATATGCTTTTTTGGGCCACCAAACCATCAACGTGGGTGCATGTTGTCTGATGACTAAGCATCCCCATCGCGAGCGGAAATATTAGCACTATGGGAGGAAGATGCGACCTCCTGAATAGCGAAAGATGACATTTGGCACGCACCAGTCGTTCTGCGTAATTTAGACACAGCCGTCGAGACAATCAGATTTGCTCGCGACTACTGCTACCCGATCACTTATGCGGTGAGCAAGCGGCCTGACTTTCCTGTCTCCCCGATGGCCGTCACAGGCGCGCTGCGAAAGAGCCTTGGCTTCCTCGTGCCTTTGGCCATAGCATGCACCGTCTACCTCTACCTCTTCCCCTTTTTCTCAGGATGTGCCTTTCCTCTTCCCTCAAGGGACTCCGATGAGGCCTTTGAACAGACCAAGGGTCTGCATTGGCCGTACGCGCAACCAGACCAGCAGGCCAATGCCACGAGACAATTAGCACCGTTCCGACTGCTCACAATCGGAGACCCTCAACTCGAAGGCGACACCTCGATCCCGGTGAAGGTATACGGGTTCTTCCCACACGTCAAGGAAATATACAAGCGTGTCACGTTCCAGACATGGCACTCGACGCTACGAGACCGTTTACGGATGATCCTCCACGATCTCGTCGATCTCTACTTCGAAGATATCCCGAACCTGATCGAGTCAGGGCGAAAAGTCTTTGACCTCTTCGGCAACGACTTCTACCTTGCGCATATCTACCGCACCGTCCACTGGTGGACCAAGCCAACCCATGTCACCGTTCTTGGCGACTTGCTTGGCAGCCAGTGGATCGACGACAACGAGTTCGAGCAACGAGGCGACCGGTTCTGGAACAGGGCCTTCAAGGGCGGCCAGCGACTGCCTGACGAGATAGCCCAATGGCCCAACCGCGAATACAACATCTCCGGCCGCCTCGACGGCTCCCCGGAGCAGGACGTATGGATCAACAGGATTCTCAACGTCGCCGGCAACCATGACATTGGGTATGCCGGCGACTTGACCGAGGAGCGCATGGAGCGGTTCGAGAGGGTGTTTGGAAAGGCCAACTACGAACTGCGATTTGAGCTACCGATCACGGACCCAAAATACACTTCCACCGTCTACGATTCAGAAAAGAACCCCGATGCGCTGCGTATCGCCCCTGAGATCCGGATCATTGTCATCAACGACATGAACCTGGACACACCGGCAAAGAGCAAGCCACTCCAGGACCAGACCTACGAGTTCATCAACGCTGTGATTACAAGCTCGCACGCGGTGGAGTTCGAGGGTCATTTCACCCTGGTGTTGACGCACATCCCCATGTACAAACCTGCTGGCGTTTGCGTGGACGCGCCCTTCTTCGACTTCCACTCTGACGGTGACGGCATCAAGGAGCAGTACCTCCTCAGCGAGGACGCCAGCAAGGGCTTCTGGGAGGGTATCTTTGGCGTCAGCGGCAACCCCATGGCCGCTGGAAAGGGTCGCGGCCGACCTGGGCTGATCCTCAACGGACACGATCACGAGGGCTGCGACACGTACCATTACATCAACCAAACCAATGGCACAAGTGCCAAGGATCGATCATGGGAGACAAAACGCTGGCCCGAGGCCAAGAAGCTCAACATTGTCGGCCAGGAGGGTATCCCTGGACGCCGGGAACTCACCGTCCGCAGCATGATGGGCGATTTTGGCGGCAACACTGGCCTGCTCAGCATGTGGTTCAACCCCGAAACCTGGGAGTGGGAATACGAATTCGCCCAGTGCCCACTTGGCAGGCAGCACCTCTGGTGGTTCGTGCACATCCTGGACTTTGGCGTCGTTTTCCTCATCCTGGTGTACGGCCTCGTCTCGATCCTCCAGGCTGCCGGCGTAGATGTGGACGGCATCTTCGGCTCCTTCTCGCGGTGGCTAAGCAACGTCGTCAGCGAGCTGGCGTACGGGGAGCCATCTTCTGCCGTGCCCAACGGGAAGTTGAAGGGCACATTATGAAGAGAAAGGACGGGACTGGAATTGTATAATTGTGATTATTATCCCCAATTGCATAATAGCATAATGCCTCAGCGATCTATCATTTAATTTTGAATTATTTTCTATTTGGACAGACATACATATTACACATACAATATAGAACATTGTTATCACCTCAATTTACTGTCCGGAAGGTTTGGTTAATTCGTGATCGCTACCCTATATCAACATCACTCCAAGACCTGAAAGCCCTGTTAGGTCTCAATGACCGATCATTGAAATAGCGTTGCAATCAACGGATATCACCCGAATCTTGCATCTTGTTTCTAAAGTATCATTATGGTTTGCCTTATGAAGATATTTCTCTGCTTTGTGGGTGTACAAGAAAGACAACGCCGCGCCTATTGCAAAAACATTAAGCGAGACATGAATCTGCCATCGTGTGATTTGTTACGTCTTATCCGCGTAAGTCGTCGCTTACAAAGAGTGCCTTGCTACGGCCAGTGACCCTCGCGGCTTGTTTGCCTGAGCAGATGACGACGGCACGGAAAGAACTGAAACAATCCCCATAACATTATGTCATGAGCCAACCAGGCAACTTCAAGATATTGTCTTAGGTGCGAGAGAGCTTCCCTGATTTTCAGCGACGGATGCCCGTTTGCCCATGAACAAACCAGATGATGGTGCCGATTCTGTTTGGTGCTTGCTCGCCACTTGAGGCGTCTGGGACGACTCAACTCTTGGTTGGGTGAGAGCAGCGAGGGCACCTCTGTGTGCTTGTGGCATGGAGAGAGCTGAGGCACTCATCAGGGAAGCAGATCCCCTTCTTCGAAGAGATCTTGGATTGGATTGGCTGACAGCCCAGCTAAACGCCCCAACTCAACCGACAGTACGACATTATGTGAGATGTACGCGTCGTCGTCCTTCGAAGTCGGAAGCATTGCCAAGTTGAATAATATAAGACCACTGCCGCCCCTTCTTGAGGCTGCTGTTTTCAGCGATCAATAATGGCCATCCCTCGCTCCAACTCATATAATTCTTTTCGCCCTGGCTAGGCAAACAACCACATATTCTCCAACAACCTCCCATCTGACCACAATGAAGTTCGTCCAGACGTTGATTTTGGGCTTCTTGCCCCAAAGCCTTGCCTTCGCTCATAGAGGAGGATTTCCCGGGTCGGGAAAGAGGCGTGCTCGAGTGCAGACCCGGCCTTGCGTGCAGGGTTGCGGGTGTATTTCTGACTTTGACACCGTGGACGAGTAAGTTTACTGAGAAGCAAGAGGCGAAGAATGATAAGACTTACAGTTCGGACCTCTTCAGATTCATAGACTGCATCAATGGAGTCCAAAGAGAAATGGACATGCGGCTGGCCCGAGACAGCTCAGTGTCTATCACGACTCCGCAAACCACGCCGACTTCCACCAAGACGAATAATTGTAACGACAAAGGAGGTCCCTGCGACTGTGATTACATCCAGGATAAGAACAGTGACGAGTGAGAGACCCCCCGAAGTATCTGGTCTGAAATGGATAGCTGGCTAACTAGCTCATCAGATACAGGCAATGCCTCAGCAATCCCGACTGCGAGCGCTGCTATTTCACGGCGACCTGGACACCACCAACTACACCTACCGCCACTCAGAGTTCGTCGATCTCCCTGATCTCAATTACTATATCAATGCCCCTTCCCACGACGCCAACACAACCGTCTTCAGCGTCATCGTCAACGACTTCGTCCTCCACATCCCAGACAACCACTGGCGCCCCTCGGCTACCCGATAACTGCTATATCGGCGGCCCCTGCGACTGCAGCTTGATCGCGGACAAGAAAAGCCCGGAGTAAGTCCTCCCCTCGCTGTTAACCCCAGAATGGACGAAAGAACTGATACGTTGGCAGCTACATCCGCTGTATCTCGAACCCGGCCTGTGAGCACTGCTTCCTCAACAACGGCACCTTGACCACACGACCGAGCACACTCATCACTCAACCAACAGCCCTGGACCTCACGTCCATTTCTTCAACGGGGCAAGCAACGACGTAGCAGCGGGTGGCGGTGGGAATTTGCTTTCGTAGTAGCTTGGACTGGATGCGTATCGCTTCCGACGCGTGGATATGGGAGGACGAGACATCTGGGAAGGTCTGACATTGGTAATATAGAAACACAGCCAGACCTAGCACAGGTGATGGAGATTTCACCGCACACCATCATTCGGGATGACACCTGCCAGTCATCCATCTGTTGGAAAAATAATCTTGATTTTTGCTTTTTAATGGTCATCTCACCTAGAACAACTTTTCGTGCCTCCCGCCATGACATCGTACAGAGTGAGTGTTAATATACAATGATTTTTGCGGACAAGCATCCAAAAGCCCAAGTCGTACACATCCACCTCTTCTCTCTCGTCCCCCCTTTCTTCGTGATGCTTGTCGAGTTCTATATGCCGAGTTTCCCTATACCGACATTAAATGATAATAAAACGAACGAGATGGTAAAGACATGTGCCCTCTATGTATCAGAATTCTCAACATGCGCCGCCCCCCGTTCCTGACTCTCGTCGTTTGGTTTTCCCACATTATACAAGTAGTTGTGAAATAGTCGGTAGAAGTGGAGAGATTCGTGTCTCGACTGGGAAGGACTCCCCAGTCAAGATGCTTTTCGTTTGCAGCCGGTTTTACTCCTTCTTGGGTTGTTCCTCAGGCTTCTTGCCCATGAACATGCCGCCGAAGGAGCCGAACATGCTATCCATCATCTCCTTCTGGGCCTTCTCCATGGCCTCCTTCTCCTCCTTCAGCCACTGCTCGCCGTTCTCCCGGATCTGCTTCTCGAGCTCCTCGTAGTTGCGCTGTCCCCGCTCGCGCGCAATGTCCTGGAGCATCTTGCCCTGTGCGAACGCCTGGCTGGGGTTGATCTCGCCCTCGGGGCTCATCGAGAGGTGCTTGGCATCGAGTCCAAGCAGGCCGCCCAAGGCTCCAAAGCCAGAGGGGACATGCTTCTTGTGTTTTTGAACGGCTTGTTGGGCCTCGAACTCTCTGCGGGCAATGGCCTCGCGACGGGCGAACTCGGTGGGGATGTGCTTGCCGTCAAAGGACTTGAGGATCTTGCGGACGTCGGTGTATTGCATGGTGTGGATGTACTCGAGGAAGGGGATGAGACCAACTAGATCGGTATCGCTGGGGTCTCCCTTCCATGGCTTGAGGACAATGGCATTCTCGGGCTGCTTACGGACGTACTTGGGGTCGGTGTCAATGATGATGACTTTGGACAAGTCACGATTGAGGTAAGAGAGATCCTATTTCTGGTTAGAAATCGCCAATTGATGCGACGAAAGACGGGTCTGTAATCCAACTAACCTTGACGATTTCTCCATTCTCAAACTTGGTCGCTTCACGCCAAAGAGGCCACATGATGAATCGGAATGGGTCAAGCTTTCGGAGAACAGGCTCGCCCAGACCGAAGGGGGTGGTGGTGAAGAGAACCAATTCGTAGTACTGGCTCAGGTAGCGGATAAAGTAGTCGAACCCAGGTCGCTTGGCAATGCGCCAACCGTGCTGTCGAGTCCATTCAGAGTGGATGAGCAGATCGTCGAGACTTAGAACCAAAGTGTATGGGCGCTCGAAGCTTGGGTCGGGATCGGGAAGAAGCTTGTCGAATTCGGGATCTTGGTAATATGACATGGACTCGGACAGACGAGCCCTGGCGCGTTGCCACCATAGAGTAGGAGAGATGCCATTGGGAATGTCGGGGTGGCGGTTGACTTGGATTTCGTCTTCCCAGTCGCGGCCTTGGTAAAGCGCACCGGCGATGGAGCCACCTCCGGCTGTGAAGAGCAGGAATCGGGTCCACCATCGTCGGTTACGGTCGCTAGTAGATACGTAGGAGTCGCGCTGGCCACCGCCTCGCCTCTCATATTGTTCTTGGTCGACAGCCTGCAGGGCCGAGGTGACGGTATCCTGGGTGGAACCTCGTTTCTCATGTTCGAACGTCGAGGGAATACCCTGGGTCAAGTCGGGCAGCTTGTGGAATGGGATTGGCTCTTCTTCGGCAGGAGTCTCGGGGGCTTTGTTCGACTCGGAGGATGTTGCTTGTGAAGGCTCGGATTGGGAGGGCGTCGCTTTGGAGCCGGCGGACTGGTCTGGTTTGCCACTTTGGTCGAGTGGGCTGTTATTTTTGTTCTGAGAGTAGGCTCGCAGCACTGGCGAGATGGCGAATGCAGGTCGCGCTCGGGCAATGGGCATAGCCCGTGTGGCAGCTAGGCGCAGGCTCGTGGCCTGAGCTAACCTGGGCAGCATGGCGCCGGTGGTGATCTGGTGATGTGGGAGAGTTTCGAAAGAGGAGAATTGAGAGAGCGAGTGGGAAAAAAGTTAAATCGGAAGACAGACGGAGGGCTGTGCTGGATTATACAGACGGGGCAATCAAACACAGCATGGCCTGGTGTCGAGCTGCTGGGTGACGAAAGCGTTGCCGCCGTGTCGAGAAGAATTACAGTCAGTCTGCGAAGGTTTTCAATTTCATCCAACTTCGAGCTTGTTCCATTCCGTCAGTTCATTCAATTCAGCTCTGGCATCACTCTGGTCCCACCGGCGCATTACATAAGGCAATTGAACCCACCTTGCGCCGGATGAACGGTTTCTCCGGCAAGACCTCCACCAGCTCCCCCACTTTGCTGGCCGAAGCTCACGTGCACCCCTGGCTTGCCGCTTGCTCGTCTCAGCCCCTCGTCCAGCCGAATCTCGGCGATGCATTGATTGGTCATAGCGGCGGGCTGTCTGTCAGTGGTCTGTGTCCATCCCGTTCCATCATCCTGGTATGGCCATCAGCTAAAACCCGTCCGAGATACCCAGCATCGAAATCCGACATCCAAACGCCTCTGGCCTATCTCCGGTCATTGCCTCCCGCTTCTCTTCATTTCTACTTCACAATACGGAGAAGGGTCCACTAGTCCTTCTTACACCTTGGCCTTGCCGATAACTTCCAAGATCGACTCGCGACAACCACGATGCCCGTCCGCGCTGCCGCTTAGAGGGTAGCTCTAGACTGACTGTCGAAAGTGTCTGCCACCTCGTCATGGAATCGCCCTTTACGTCGGAACTGTCTCACGAGACCCCCTGAACCTTCCACCCGATACTTCGCTTCGCTGTTTCTTCAACTTGCGCATTGCATTGTCTCACGCCTTCAACGTGGCGTGTTGGCTTGATAGAGTCTTGGACTGGTAACAATTTACATCAATATCGCCACCCCAATATCCAGGAGAGAGCAATTTCTGCTGTTCGAATACGACTACAACCATGCCTCGACGAGTAGCTCGGAATACGGTTATGGTGCGGCGACCAACGACTGCACAGATACAGGCCATGACCGCATCTAAGAATGCAACCCCGACCCGCGATATCGATGTCGAAGTCAGCGGTCTGGACATCGCCTCCCTCACACTCGATACTCCCTTGATCCCGTTCGTACCCAAACGACGGATTCCAAAGACACCATTTCATTTCCTCTCCCTTCCTGCCGAGGTTCGGATTTCAATCTACACACACTTCTTTGACGACGATGAGAATGAGGAAGGCGACGTGCTCGATCTCGAACCAAGAAACTACCGACGTTTCCACAAGAAGCTGGCAATCATCCGCGTCTGCAGGCTGGTTCGCGAGGAAGCAACCCACTACTTCTACAGCACCCGAAGCTTTCGCATCTTCCCTATATTCCCTGGCCGATACTTCAAAACCAAGCGACCACTCCTCGCCCGCCTGAAGCCCCATCAACGAGCGTGCCTCACCTCGATCCAACTGCGTGTTGGTCCAGGTTGGGGTGCACCCCCGCGCGGGTGGGTAGTGAACGATGCTCTTGGGTTGGCAGATTGCACCAACGTACGTACCATCTCGGTATTTGTCGAGAACGACCCGAGCGATAGTATTTACAATGGCTTCCGACGCGATGAAGGATTCTATGAAGACTTCTGCCGCAACCTTCTGAGCAAAATCTTGGAAAGCATGCCAGCAATCACTGCCATCCAATTTGATGGGCATCCGAGCGTGAAGAAGACTGGTGACATGATGAAGGGGCTTCTTGATCTCGCTCATACTGCCGGCAAGTCTATACAATGGGGTCCTTTGAGGGGCTGGACCGATGCGGATGAGCAGCCCGAGCTGCCTATGAAGAAGGCATCATGGGAAGAGATGAAACATCGGCAACAGAATAACGAATTACCCTTGGCCATTACTGAAGCACATACTTAGCCCACTGGGTGTTACGAAGCAACATGATATCGGCTGTGAAGCCCGGTAGAGTGCCTTTTCACACTTAGGCCAGGCGATTACAGCCTGTCACTGGACTTCATTCAATGCACATTGCCAACAGTATTTACGAAACCCTTACGATGTATTTAAATGATTAACTTATTTATGAGTGCTAATTTATATATATATATATATATTTTACTCCAGCTTGTCCTCATTTGATAATGTGCTTACCAGTGAAAGCCTATTTCTCCTCGTAGCAAGTCATTTCTTACCTTACCGTAGGGTCCCCTAGCTAGTTGGTGTCCCCTAGGACTTAGATAACATCAACCTAGGCTGGAGTACACTCTAGCCTTGGTGGATTTGAAAACTATTGAAGGCGATAGACTAAATCTAACAATATGGCGCTAGATATGCCGCCGAAGAGACAATGAACGAGGCGAGAAGACGTCGGATATGAGAAGTCGAATCTTGGAACGCGAAATCAGCCATTCTATCGTTGGAAGGACGAAGATAGCCATGAGAAGTTATAGATGCGCGCCTCAGGTAGGTAAGCTACGTTCCATATTTAGTATTTGACTCAAGAGCTTGCATATATCTATCTGCTGGTCGAATAATATTCCTGGAGGACCTTATTCCGGATGACCTTTTGCGATGCTTGCCTTTTAGACTTAACCCTGAGAGACGACAGCTGTCTTTCTGACATGTTTTTTTTATCCTTAAAGAATACTACTGTTACTCATTTCATCTCGGTAAATTGAGAGAGGACAGAAAAAATTAGGAATTGAGCCTTGGATGGGCCATTCCAGTTGCCGACACCCTACTTCGGCACTGACTGGCCTCTATCGACTTGCTAGCCAAACGACCAACTACTTGCTTTTCACTCCTTGACAAAAGAGGACTCACAAAAGCACTAAGACTAGTGGAAGAACACTAGTTTCCTCTCTAACGTCGGCGTGGCAATGAATGAAGACGCTCTATGACGGAATGAAACCTCAGCTTATATGCGTCCCAATAACTCAACTTACAAAATCGCCGAAGTGGTTTAACGTAACATATCCAACTCGGACATGGTTAAGCCTCGGAAATTCGTGAAAATCCTCTTGCCAGTAGCAATTTGTAAGTATTAATAACAAGTTATCTTGGCTCGCTCATGGAATTTCGGGCCAGCTTCCTTTGTAGCCATCTCATTTAGCGGCGCTCGGAAGCAGCTCGCCGTGGCCCATTTTCGATAAATGTGGGCGAGAGAGTCGTTAAAGAAGCAGGTCCGATGACACCATAATATCACACCAATGAGCCCACGAACGCTTTGCTGCCGTCTTGCGGGGGACCCCATGATTAAACAGGCTAAATCTGCTATATAGCATTGGCACCAAGCTGCCATGTTGGACATAAGGGAGCTATCGTAAGACCTCAATTGAGCTATTGAAAAGTCACATGGGAGAAAAAATATATATTGCTCAATATTGCAGCCGGGGGCGTCGGATCAAGACACAGACAGTCCCGCCCCGGGAAAATAAAATCCGTATTGCTTCTAACTAGCTGGACTGCGTACTATAGCTTTCAGAACTATTTAAGCAGACATTCATGATCAATTAATTCGTCATGTAGATCCTATACACGATAAACGAGAGCCAAGATGAAAAGAAACGTGGCAATTGTGTTTGCTGTAGCTCTGTGGCAAGGAGTAGCTGCCCAGGCTCCAGCATACGGCCAATGTAAGTATCATTCAGTGTCTATGAACGATAAGTACTTGATATTAACTTGAGGAGGTGGCGGCAATAATTGGACTGGGCCAACGACCTGTATATCTGGCTACTATTGCCAGGTTCAGAATGAATGTAAGTTGAATGTTCAGCTTGAATGGAGACAGCAGATGCTAAAGGAGCAGGGTATTCGCAATGCGTACCGGGAACTGCTTCAACAACGAGTAGTACTCGAACAACTCTGTCTACCTCAACCACCTCAGCTACATCTACCAGAACCAGCTCTCAACCTGGAACTACGAGTACCTCGGGTGCCTGCACTGGCTCGTTTACTCCTGTTTCTGCCAGCAGTTATGTTGCTGCCCTTGGTGTTGGGTGGAATCTCGGAAATAGCCTCGATGCAACACCGAACGAGGATTCATGGAACAATCCTCCAGTGACAGAGAAAGTCTTTGACTATGTGGTCTCAGAAGGTTTCAAGACTGTCAGAATACCTGGTAAGTAGTTGATTGGAGTAACTCGAAGAACGAAATATAGCTAATGAAATCAGTGACATATACGCACCATCTCGACAGCGAGTCTCCTAATTGGACAGTCAATGCCAATTGGCTGCAACGGGTCGAGAATGTGATTGACATGGCTCTTGCAAGGAACTTATACGTCATCACCAATCTTCATCATGGTACGGGTGCTTAGTTCCACCTTTTGATCTGGTTTCTAATTATGAATAGACTCTTGGGAGTGGGCAGACGTTACAGCTTCAGGGGCTGATATAACCGCCATCCAGAGCCGCTTCAAGGCCGTATGGACACAGGTGGCGACAAAGTTGCGTTGTAAATCCTCGCGCTTGTCATTTGAGTCCATCAATGAGCCGCCTGCTACTACAGCCGCTCATGGTGCCCTTATCAACCAATTCAACCAGATATTTAATGACGCGGTTGTAGCTAGTGGCGGCTTCAACCCTCAGCGAGTCTTGCAGTTTGCCGGCGGTGGCATGGATGCCACCAAGACGACTCAGTGGTTCCAGCCACCTTCAGGCGTCAACAACCCGTGGGCGCTACAGTTCCATTACTATTCTCCATGTAAGTCGCCGGTTTTCTATTATTCTTAGATTAGGTAGGATGTTGACACTTCACAGATGACTTCGTCTTTGGAGCATGGGGCAAGACCATCTGGGGATCTGCTGACGACAAGACCACAATGACCAACGAGTTCTCCATTGTGCGCGGCAATTTCACCAACGTCCCGCTGATTCTTGGTGAATTCGACGTGAGCGTTGTGCACACCGAGCCCGCCGCACGATGGAAGTGGTTCGATCACTTGGCAACTACCATAAAAACCCTTGGTATTGCCCCTATCGTTTGGGACAACGGTCTTGATCACCTTGATCGCAACACGGGTATCTGGCGCGACCCCGTTTCAATCGCTATCCTGAAAGCCGCCCTTGCCGGTCAGAAGAACTCTTTGCCAGACAGCACTACAGACGCCAGTGCTACGACTCAGTCTAGCTCGGCTTTCATTTGGAACCGAGTCGGCAGTGAGGTCGCCGACTACAAGCTTCCCTGGTTGTTCAACGGCAACACTCTCACTGGGGTCAAGACAAATAGCGGTAAGACTCTTTCCAGTGGGAGTGACTACACAACCGCCTCCGACTCCATCACGTTCACAAAGAGCTTCTTGTCGCAGTACCTCGGACCCAGTGTGTCAACGGGAAGCAAGGCGAACCTCACACTGACATTCTCTGCCGGGGCGTTCTCCAACGTTGAGATTATTCAGTGGGATACACCAAAGTTCCTCTCGACCCCAGCACCAGTTCTGGGCCAAGATTTGAGTATCCCTATTAACTACAATGGTCTCAAGTTGGTTGCGGCTGTGAGAGCAAAGGCTACAGATGGCACATATCTCTTTGATGACTGGACGCAGTGGCTTGGTCCCCTTCAGCAGGCAAGAATCGTGAGTATTATCTGTCTGCACCAAACAATAGACAGTCCACTGACATGTTTTGATACTAGACATACAATGGTCAATTCTTCTTTGATGGGGCTCAGGTGGTTCTTAAAGATGCTACACTCCAAGCTGTCAAGAGCTTGGGTAAGCCGGTAGAGTTTTTGTTCGAGTTTTACCCTCGGGTTGAGGGCAACTCTATTTCTTACACGTTGACTCTATAGCCTCGATAAGATGTCGGCTACGAGGAGTTGATGAATCGGGCGCAAAACCGATCTTCTCAGAGTATTTCATATTTACTACTACGGCGATCCAAGATTTGACTAGGATGACTACGAGAGGTATAATTTTCCTAAACGTGGTAGAAACTAAAGAACTATCAAATTCCCCTCCGACATGAATGATGTGTTCTCCCCGGTTATAATTTTCGTATGGCGGCATCGTTTCAAACTCAGGCAGCGTCATGTAGTGCCCTGATACGTAGAGCAATAGCCTCTCCCCGGCATCAAATACCAGCCCAGTTGGCCACAGTGGTATCTCGAGCCGAACTATATTGCCAGGTTCAACGGGCTCGACCTGACTATGCGACAGCGTTCTCCAAGATTTACTCCTACTAGACAGATCTTCAGAAACGTGGCGTCTTGACGCACGAAGCATTCCTGTAGGTCCCAAATACTTCATCACGTTAGTATTTGGCACCTCTGAGACTGTGGAAACCCCAATGTCCTTTAATGGGATATTGTCGTAGGTTAGCACTTCTCCGTTTTTATCCGCCTTGCGCAGCTAAACATTCACATCCGTGTCATTACTGATAGGAGAAGAAACGTAGAGGATAGCCGTTGCCGGTCCTGCAAGTCTGGTTCGTTGAAGAAAAGTATAGGAGAAAAATGGATCATCATGGTCGGGTCCCATCAACTTGGATGGAGCGTCTGCTTGATAGCTAACCTGGCCCGGCTCGGACGCCTTCGTCGATAATAGCTTTCGATCGGCTGATAGGAAAAGGCGCTTTTCCATTGCGCTGGAAAGGTTCCAAGGAAGGTCAGTGAATGGCACGTTGACTTCGGAGTCTCTGTTGAACCGAATAAAGGCGTATCGGACACGAGGCGTATCCTCCCAGCCGTTATCAACTCCCTTCAAATATCGGTCCATAAATTTCTGAAGGTCATCTGTGCGCTCCTTGGTATAGAGGTCGTACCACTCTTGGGTCGCGTGAACAGATATCCTACTCAAGAGTTAGTGACAAATGGTGCTGAGGGGTTGGAAGTACTCGTTTATACCATTTATCTTTGGATTCAATCTCTTCAAAACCGCGGAAAGAACCAACATTGTGTAAGCCCGTTGAATAGCTTGCGAAAATGTATCTAGGCACCTTGATACCCTCAATCTTTGCACGTTTGTCGTCCCAATACTCGTTATTATCTGGATACTTAGCTGCCGTTGCTGGCATGTCATCTCTTTGTCCTCTCACTTGGATCTGTTAGCACAACAAATGCGAGTTTTTAGTTTGAATAAAACCGACCGATAAACGATGCCGACAAAGGAGTTGCGAATCGCGTGTTCGGAATTCCACCGCGGTACATATGCTCTCTGAAAGTATCACTGATGCCTTCCATAGGTGCAATACAGGCCAGGTGAGGTTGGTTTTGAGCTGCTGTGTACCACTGACAAGCCGCTAGCCAAGAGTTGCCGGCCATTGAGACTTTTCCCGAGCACCACGGGAGTTTTGCAACCTCCTCGACAGTATCGTGCCCGTCCTCTCCCTCTGCAGAGTCCCAACATCTTACATTTCCTTCGGAATCATTGATACCTCCGGCATCAACGTTGATAATGGCATATTGCTTTGGTACCCATTCAGCAGGGTCGAGGCTGGTCAAATTGGTGTCAGTGAATATGCGGTACACGGAGAGTAAAATGATACTGATAGCGGCTTTGGGCCTTCGTTGGCGAGGTTGACTCACCCTTCGAAATTTTCATAGCCAGACAACTTCGATTCAGGTATACCAACACGGAAAGGAAATTTGTCTGTGTCAAATCATCCTATTCATGCGTAAGTGGGATATCCTGAAAACTTCTCTCTCAGGTTATTAGGATATACACCTGATCCAGATTTACCATAGGGGCCATACATGGTGATGGCTGGTACTTTCGTGTCGGCGACAGGGCGAAACACATCCGCACGGAGGGTCACTCCATCACGCATGGTGAGTATTTGATCACTCTCGCGAATGGTTCCGACTAAAATAGGACGGTTCTTCTCAGTTCGCCTGTGTCCTGGTTTGAGGATGGTGCGCGAAGGAGATCGAGGTTCTCCATGAGTAGGCCTTATAATATCTTGATGAAGTACATCAATTTGGCCAATTTTGTACGAGGACATGATTGTTGAAACGAAAAGTTCGGGCGATGGGTAATTGTCCTATCTTTTTAAGCCAAATTTTACTGATAAGTTCAAATAAAGTTTTCGTTTGTCTTATCCAGCATGTCAGCTATATAGTACCTGATGTATTTCAACAGCTCGGAGCGCGTCAACTCCAAGATTCCATCAGCCCGGACACGTTTGAACACCGAATACTACGTAAATTCTGCTCTAGGCTTAGATTCGCATATACGGATATAGTGATCTTGTTCCACGGCGCCTGACTTCTAAGGATGCTCGTGCTCGACTCCCCGACGTCTCCACTTCCCTTGAAGTCGCAGTCTGATTTGCCCGAGGAAGCCGGAAACAATTTTCTTCTCGCCAAGAGCCCTTCCCACAGATTAAGAGAGAATAGGCACATGGGTCGCGATTCACGAAGTCTTGTCCATGTTCGCCCAGTGCGAATAGCTAACCTGGTATTTCATCATCCTTAGACAGCTAAGCAATTCAGTCTAGATCGTTTGGGAGTGAGGAGCAAATCTAGCTTGCGAGTTTCTACAATCTAGCGGTAGTGCATTTTTTCTAAAGCTTCTAGCTTGTTTATCTTATAGTCGATTGTGTTTCTCAAGACTAACAAGAACATAATTGGAAGTTGTTTCTTTAACTTGATTCTCCACTACAAGTGTGAATGAGAATTAAAGCAGAACTATCGGGCTGTAGTAGCCTCTGCAGCACATTCTCCATGTTCAAAGCGCAAATTTTATTGAATAAATTATAAGAGAAGTATTAGCTACAAATCCGAATATTTCAACAAAGAGAAATTAGATAGATGAAGGAAGTTGTTCGAACGGTGGCAGCGTATCGCATTTTGGGCGTAGGTATAGGGTAAGCTACGATGGAGTCGTCGAAGTACACATGCTGGACAGAGGTGGCAAGCGTCTATTTTGCCGCATATTCTATTGAGAACATAAGATCATTTTATGAAAGCCGTATGCCAATGATAAGAGCAGTGAGATTTTATAGATTTTCTTGGACAGGGTGTGGCTACCTATTTGGTAAGATTCCGTGGGCCCGTTGGAGGGTGAGCTCCGTCTCGAAGCGGAGCAACATCATGAGATGACGACCACCTGTCTGTGGCGAGCAGCCTCGTGTTTTTGTCGAATATACGATGAGTAGATTAAATCTCATCTAGCATCTGAGTTGTTGCAGTGCGTCGTTGTTGAATTCACGTGGTGCGCAATCGGTTCATTCACAGCAGGCAGATGTCCAGTCAATTGAATAGATCAACGTCTCCGGACAGCAAAAAAGAAACCAACAAAAAAAATATTATACTAAAGTTGCCAATGTTACAAGACCATCCTGAGCCGTGAGCCCATCACGAGGAGGGCTTCCATCCTGCCCATCCACCACCATTCTTCTAAACAGGGGTATCCAGCATACCCAGTTGCCAATATCCCAGGGTATCTTCATGTTCCCAAGGTATCCGATGTGACGACAGAAAAAAGAAAAGGAAAAAGAGCGCGATCGACTGTCTAGAAGGACACGTATTTGATATTCTTGACCTTCTTGTGGTGCACCGATTTGGCGGGCTTGATCGAATGTCCATGCTGAGTCGCGCACTTGGCTGGGAGCACTTTTGTGCTGCCGGCTTTCGTCGTCTTGACCTTGGCGGGCACGCAGACTTGGTCCGCGTCACAAATTTTGCCGCCGCATCCTAGCTCGCGTCGGAACAGGTGGGAATTGAGGTCGAGCTCGTCGGCATGGCGTTTGGCGAGCGCGACGCCGTAGTCGGACGAGGAGGGCGAGTAGGCGACGGCGAGAGAAGAACCAGCCAGACAGGCCAGCGCCAGGGCCGTGGATGGAATCATTATTAAGATTGAGGTGGAAGTATGGCGTAGAAACGAAGGGAACAATAGAGGCGAGAACGAATCGAATGGGACCAGCCCTGTAGTCGGTATATTTTGTTTTGTGTTACAATTAGTTTACAGTAGAGAATGGATGGGATCGAGGGCGCGGCGTGTTTGGGCTGCCATCAGTTAAGTAGCCTCACATTACTCAGTCTTTGCCCCAGTATGACACAAGAAGGCTCCGAAATAGATAGCATCCGCTTGGACTTGGGTGCAGCGGTTCAATCAGGATCTGCGCTCAGGCTGTGTGTCCGAGCTTACCAAAGCCTTCCCCCCACAGACATGGATGAAAATACAGCTAGCGGCGCATTTTCCCTCGTTCAACGGAGCTGTGCCAGGGATCCTCAGCGGCAGGTTAGTGGCAGCCCTGCAGGATAATAAATGTTCTTCTTCTTGGCTTCTTTGGCAGCAACCCTGAAGGCAGCAAACCGACTGGTTGACTCTTTGGTAGTATCTGCGCGTATAAAGATCCAGAGCAGCAAAGGAGCACATGGTTTGAGACACCATCGTGTATGTGCCTCCCGAGACGCGTTTGGCTTGAGCCTATCTCAGGGGCGACCTTACCAAGCTCCATCACGCACTTACGTACCTTGGCTAGGTGATGAAGATGGAAAGCGGGCGAGTCAGTGTCTCGCCGTTTCTCGCCAACCGTGAATTGCCCCTAGCCCGCTAACTTAAAGGAAAGTGGATGCCAATCCGAAGGCTCGGATACAGCATGAGCCCATTGGATCGCGATTGGAATCTTGACCCACCATCTTCCGAGTCCTTTGACACTCTCGAACTCTTGAATTCTATCAAAAGACGAGCAATCCGAACAATGCGGGCTGGACTCGTCTCCTTCGGTCCTCCTTCATGGCATAGAGCACCTGACTGCCACCATGCGGAGAGGACATACCAAGTCACGGTTCGGATGCAAGCAGTGTAAGAAACGCAAGGTCAAATGCGATGAGGCAAAGCCGTCGTGCCTCAAGTGCGTATCTCGTCGTCAGCACTGCTCTTATGTGCAAACTACTCTGCCGGCCCCAATATCTCCGGCGTCAACCTCAACACCAAGTCTCTGCAGCAGCACGACCGCCACTTCCCCATCCCAGTCCCAGGATCAACTGGTAAGAACACGACCTCTATCAGCAATCTCCACTGATGGTGCGTCGACCTCTTCGTTTGGCGCATCTTTTTTTGAGGCTAAATACACTCTGCTTCATCTGGAGATCCTCGACCACCTCAAATCCCAGAGGCTTGGGTTTGATCAGCTACACAACCCAGCAATAGACAGGTTCCTTGAACTTGCATTTGGCGAAGCATACCGGACGCCGTATCTGATGGATGAGATGTTGGCATTCGCAGCGGCACACAAGAGTACATCAGTCACAGGAGACTTGCAGCATCTATATCGCACTGAGTCGATTAGACTGCAGACTCGTGCAGTATCCCAAGTCGACTTCGACCGACCCTTTGATAGCGCCTCCCTCGCCCCCTTCCTCTTCTCCACATTCCTCGGCCAGCACGTCCTCTTCGACGTCTTCTCATCCACATTCGACTTCGCTAAGTCACTCGATAAGCTTATACAATGTTTCAACCTCCACCATGGTATCCGCAGCACTGCCAGTAAGAGTTGGGAGACCGTCCAGCGTCTTATGTACAGCGATCCGTCGGCAGATTACACCGTCTCTAGGACTCTGGTTCCATTGGCCACCGAGGGGAGCCACTGCGATGGTCTTGTCGACCATCTCGAGCACAGTGGTTTGGACCAGCAGGTTCTTGCTACATATAGGCAGACTGTCAAGGTTCTGCAGTATCTGTTCGACTCTGTACACTCGTCGGATACACGCCGGATGACGGCACTGCAAGAATGGCCCATTAGGATATCCACAGAGTACATACAGCTACTGCAGCAGCGACGACCAGAGGCCTTGGTGGTTCTGGCGTACTACGGGGTACTGCTCCATTATGCGAGGGAATACTGGGCGGTCGGGGATTCCGGGCGCGTTCTTGTATCTTCGATATCAAGTCACTTGGGTGACTATTGGGCAAACTGGTTAGCATGGCCACAACAGGAGGTAGAGCAAACGTGAATAATTTTATTTAAATAATTCTCTCGACGAAGTCTTGATTTTGGCTTTGCAATCTGTTCCTTGTTCCGTTTCCTACAACAAGGCGTATATCCAATCGATACACGACTTTTACAGGGTTGATTCTTAGGAAGCCAACAAGAGGTTCTGGGCTGCCTGCTTTAACACAGCCGAGCGCACGCTATCTAATCGGATCGCTGCATCTGGAAATAATGTTTATACTTCATGGTTTGAAGACAACTATTACTTATATTCTATATGCCTCATGCATTGAAAACCACCTACTAACTTGAGATGCTCGTCTTCCGCACCCAAAGTTGCCTTCCGCACCCGAAACCAAGGAATCTACCAGGGAAAGCAAGAAAAAAAACAAAATAAAAAAAAAAAAAAAAAACGAAGAAACCATCTGTCCACTATGGAGCTGTTTGAAAATGAAATCTTACTTGAGCATAGATTGCTGGGAGTCCATATTGACATCCTCCGATCCTCCAGGCTGCCCAACAACATCTTCGGGGAATTTCCATGCAAAGGCAACAGTGGCCGCAAACATGAGAAGGGAGTCAAACACGTACAACGTCCACTCATGAGACAAGGCATACCCGGTATAACCTTGGCAGTACTCAACCACTCGGAAGATGGAGCGGACCATGATGAGGAGACTGACAACGTAGAGCATGATCATCGTACCCTCCCACGATGGCAAATATGCATTAGTTCGAGACCCTAGGGCTTGCTTCATCCTCCTGTGGAACACGACGGCTAGAACACAGAACAGGGCGAACATGATGACCTGGATGAGCAGACCAATCACCACGATCCGTTCAGACCATTTCGCCAAGTTCTGGTTCTGCACTACTGCCATACCGCCTCCGGCACCCTGGACCACAAAGGAAAGGACATCGCCCAGCACAAACGTCAGTGTGATTCTCGAGGGCCTGACGAGGGAGTGCAAGCTGCCCCGGGCAGTCGTGATCAGCCTCCCCAGCGTCATGTAGATCGAGGCCGCGAAGAGGACGGGAGCGACGAGGATGAACATGTTTTGGACGACAAACGGCATGAGCTTCCCCGTCTTGCTGTGCGCCCCTGCGCGCACGCCGTAGCCGACCATTTCCACTGTCTGGTGTTAGCTTCTACCGGCATTCTGCTGGCATTGAAGGCTTTGCACTTACTGAAACCTCCGACGGCGAAGGCGATGCAAAACAGGGTTCGTGTTTTCCAGATCCTCCAGGTGGTGTAGAGAAATGTGGCCATGAAGAGGACGAGGAACAGCGCGGCGGCCCCGACGTTTGGAGAGTATCGCCAGAGATACACGCCGCCTCTGGTAGGCTCGACGCCCGGCACAGGTGTCATCAGACCTTCTGTAGACATGTTGAGTTTCTCGAGGGCGGTCTGCCAGCACAAGTCCTTCTACTCGGAAAGCTGGCAAATGATCCTAGAGCTGGGGAAGATAGGATGTTGGTGACTAGAGAGATGAGAATGGATGGTCTAACAAAGGACAAGCTGAGTCTGGAGGAGCTTTAGGTTTATATACGAGTTTCGATCAGATTCATAATTCATCGTAATTACAAGATGCCATATGGGAGCAGTTGGCCATGCCAGTGCCTGAATCGCTTGCGTATGGTATACACGCAATAGAAGGACCGGTGGGAGTGGGTAAGATGGAATCCGAGGCACGAATCTGCGTTTCCGAGTAGACACTATGACAGGTGGTCTCGCTTGAAGGAACTAGACTGTTGGCCAAACTACACCCCTGAAGATGGTTGGAAAAGAGGGAGAGGAGATAGAGCTTCGTGCCGAGAGATCCACGCGGCTATGTGGGCGGACCGTGTTCGCTCTCAACCCGAGTTTTGCGGGCCAATCGCTTCACTCTGAATCCGACAACGACTCCCCCATACAACATCGTCCCTGACACAGCCAAGCTATAGCCCCATACATTTTGAACATTTGAATGGCTCAATACTGTTTTAAAACATTGAGTACATGTTTGGCCATGCTATCATGTTATTTTTCACCTAAAATGGAAACCCCTGGCCCCGTGCCACCTACTCACGCAGAACAATGATATAAAGACTCGCTCTCCGACCGTTGTGAGTGCTAGATCCCAGTTACAAATCGAGTTCTCACTGGGTGCCAGCAGCTTCATTTCCGCCTAAGCCAGCCACTTGTTTTGGGATCCACCGATCTTGCCATGGCCCTCTCATCAATAGAGTTCTGCACACCGAGTGCATTTAACCTATCTCTATATGGAGCCGACATCCTGTCAATTCAAGCCAATCTGGTCACAAACTATAGTGCCTCGGTGCCGGAGGCCTTTCGGTACACCTTCCCTTCAGTAGAACTCAAAGATGCCACGTTCTGCAATATCACTGTCACCTACACGCACCCAGGACAGAATGACAGAATCATCACAGAAGCCTGGCTCCCTGAGGAATGGAACGAGCGATTCATGGCTGTTGGGGGAGGGGGCTGGGTGGCCGGACGATTCTTTCTGAGTTACAATGCCATGAGCGGTGCTATTGCCGACGGTTATGCGACTATTACTACGGACGCTGGGCTTGGTTCCGCCGATGAGCCCAGTCCATGGGCTCTGAACAGCCCCGGAAACGTCAATCTTTACAATTTGCAGAATCTCGGATCCGTGTCCCTGAACGACGAGGTAGCGATCATATCATCCACAATCAACACTAGATGCTAACTTTCAGTCGGTAGGCGGCGATTGGCAAGTCTTTGATCAAGAGTTTCTACGGGAAAGACCCCAAGTTCTCATACTGGGCGGGATGTTCCCAGGGCGGCCGCCAGGGACTCATGCTCGCCCAACGCTACCCGGACGTTTACGACGGCATTGTGGCTGGCGCGCCCGCAATCAATTTTAGCAAACTGGCTACTTTCATACAATGGCCTCACCAGGTCATGAATGAGCTCGGGGAATTTCCATACGGCTGCGAATTAGATGCCATCACGGCGGCAGCCATCTCCGCCTGCGATGATCTTGACGGAATCACTGACGGCGTCATATCAAACGTTGATGAATGTCTCAAGTCGTTTGACACCTCCTCTCTCGTTGGTGAGCCGATAACGTGCGCACAGAAAAACGGTACGCAAGTCCTCATTACCGAAGCCGCTGCGAGGATTGTCAATGCCACCTGGCACGGCCACGTAACTGCGAATGATGAGCATGGTTATCACGGGATTCTGCCCGGGGCTGACTTGACGGGAAACAGTCCCAGATCATACGGCCAGCCCGGTGTTGTAACCACGGCTTGTGACGAAAACGGATGCAAAAGCGCGCCCAACTATCTTGGCACTTCTTGGTTCAGTCTTTTTGTGGCCAAGAACGCTACGCTTGATTTGACAAATCTGAGCCGTAAGGAGTTTGACGTTCTCGCACAAGCCGGCTTCCAGGAGTTCGCATCCCTGATCGAGACGAGTGACCCGGACTTGAGAAGATTCAGGGATGCTGGAGGAAAGATGGTAACATTCCACGGCCTGGTGAGTATAGCTCGAACAGGGTGTCAACGCCGACGCTCTTTGTCACGGTCACAGGATAATCAACTAACACATTGTTCCACAGGCTGACAATGTCATACCTCCGGGCGGCACTCGAGACTACTACGAGGATGTGGAGAAGATTACACCTGATGTCCACGACTTTTACCGTCTGTTTGAAGCTCCTGGGCTGGGCCACTGCTTCGGGGGTGCAAGCGGCCCACCGACCGCTCTCTTTGAGCAACTCCGGGGATGGGTGGAAAATGGAACGGCTCCCGAGAAGACTCCAGTCAAGGTGTCAGTGGGTAATTCGACACATGATAGGATTCTTTGCTCCTATCCAGCCATCCCCCATTTCAGCCAAACCTGCGGAGATACTTCCAGAGCCAATTGCTGGTCCTGTTCCGGCCTGCTGCCGTCCCACACCAATGGCGAGAGTAATGGTGAGACAGGATATGATTCTCGATCTCACGAACTCTAGCTGTGTGTGGTTATACGTCCCCTTAAGAAATCTTGGCCTGAATGGAAATAGTACGTTACGTAAATGAAGTCAATGAGTGGAAGAAGGAAGGCTAAAGGGGAAGGGGAGTGTGTGGGGGGTTCGCCATCGAAGGAGTGAGACTAATTCATGGATAATAATCAGTAACTCTAGTAGGAAAGCATACCTCGAAGAACTTCACGGTGTATTACTGCAAGAGCCAAATTTCAATCTGACACTGTAAAACCCAAATTAATGGAACGTGCCACATTTGGCATAGCTTCCCTGAAACATGTTAGGAGCCGGGCGCGGACGGAGTGTAACACAACCAACCAAGCCAACCCGTAGATCTCCCGGGAAGTTCAATGGTTCAGGTGGATCTGTCAAAACTCCCCTGGGGCCCGGTGTCAAATTGGATGCGTTGACGGGGAGCTATTGGCTCGGCCGAGTACGCATCGAGTTCGTTCTATCAAGGGTGTCTCTGTAAGATTTGGATTAGAAGCTAACCCAATTATCGATATGAAGCTTGGTAATGAACCTCGGGGAAATAATTATATGACAAAATATGCTGGGTATGATCTGTGTTTGACCTTCCCAAGGATGGTTTGAGTCCTGAGCTGAACTATACACAAGTAATTGTCGCCAGAATGGGACACGACTCTGATATCAACTACTCTCAAGCAAGGTCATCGTGTAGATAAACATTGCTAATTCTTCGTGAATATTACGGCAAAATCAAATCGAGTATCGCTAAAGTTTCCACCAATTTCGCATAATTTATGCCTTACTTTTCAACCTCAAGATCGTGTCTCATTTTCCAAATCCAGCTTCAAGAAGCGCAGCCGTTGGAAGGGTTTGGTATTATGTATATTCGATAGCTACCTTATACAGAGACAGTTGCTAACCGTTGCTTTTCGCTTCTAACGAAAAAAATCATGTTCAAAAGCATACTAATCATCGCTACCGTGCACACCGAAAATAAAGCGCCGAAGACCCAGAAACTAGACGGCCATGCAAGCTCCGTAAAATGCAAATGCCAACTCCCCGGTAAATCCCATTATTCTAATGGGCGGGCATTTCAACGGCAGGAGTGTGCCTGGTAGGCATCTCAACTGGAGCCATGGACGGCCCTACGGGGAATCGAGGATCATAAGGCGGCGAGGTTGTGTGAGGTGTTACATGAGGAGTTGCGTAAGCCGTGCCATGCGGCGACGAGTAGGCTTGCGATTGCGATGTGCCCCAGCTTGCCAGCTCGGAATACTTGCCGGGCGAGTGAGGATACTCCTGTTCCTGCGCCTGCGCGGCTGCCCGTTTCTTGGCCTCGTACCAGCGGTTCAGGAAGAACCCGAGGCAGAGCAGGGCGATCACACCGAGCGTGACGCCGACACCGATACCCGCCTTCGCCCCTGTGGTCAGCTCACCGCTGCTGCTGCCTGAAGTACTCTCGTCGCTGGTCGAGGTCGGTGAGGGGGCGGAGGTCGTGGTAGTTGCGCTGCTGGTGGCGGAGGAGGTTGACGACGACGACGACGTGCTTGTTGACACTTGGGTGGACGAGCTCGAGATCAACGTGCGGCTTTTAACAACCTCGTATGAGCTCGAAGAGTTGTCATATGATGCCCAGATACCCGGATTGGAGGGCAGCAGTTCAATGCGGTTAACTCCAGTCGAGCAGCAGCTGTCGGCCGAGTACCAACAGCAGTACGAGGTGTCCTTCTTAGTGGTGGATGAACACGACTTCATGCCAACACCGTCGCTGGCATCGGTGTCTGTGCCGCAAGAAATGTCAGCGTCCCTTCTCTTTTACGTCTCATCGTTGTTCTGCGATAGAACTACAACTTACCCAGACAGAATTGAGGACAGTACTCCGAGTTCCAGTTTTGATCTGTACACGATCCACGACTCTTGTGACCGCCGCTATTCTGACAGAGACCATTCTCCAGACATACTGTGCCTTCCTCCTTGGAGCAGCAGACGCTCGCTTCGGCATTGGGATCGCAAGGGACATCGTTCTTGGCGACATTGGAATTGGAAAAGTAGCATGTTGAATTCGAGGCCGCGAGCGTCCTCGGCACCAGGTGTAAGAGGAATGAAGCGAAGAGAATGCCGTGCATCTTTGGCTCCTTTCCCAAAGCTGACCAACGGCGAGGCTGTCTAGCACCTGAGCATACTTGAACTGAGCTCGAGAGGAATGGAAGAGATGGAGAAGGGTGTATGTATGATTGCTAGGTTACGTGCGACGCCTCACGTGTTTGACCTGGCAGGATCGACAGGGAAGGCAAGGCACATCTTTAGCGATGGACGAATGCTATTTTCGGTTACCTGGACTAATTCCCCAGTTGGCTTCACTCACTTAAATCCCGGCCTTGCCTCAATGCGTGAGATTTTGGCGGGTTTCGAAACACCTCGACCCATTTCTCGTGCGCAGCCCATTGGCAGCAGCAGGGACAACGAGGATCAGGAGGGAATCGGCATCCGGTGTGTTTTACTGCCGATTCCAAGGCCTGGCCAACAGTTACACCATCAAACCATGACATCGTTAGGCTGAGACGAGCCTGATCCTTCGGCACTACCCATCTCATCAGGGATACCAATCCCGAATGGAGTATCTTGCCTCTGACCTGTGGCTTTACCTTCTTTATTATCACTCCGGATTGGAGAAAGGGAGCCCAGCTGCGGACATTGCAGGTTACTCGGTGCACGCAGGGCCTGATACGACACAAAGGTCTTAAGAATGACTCGATCATGGCAGGAAAAGCTCTTTGATGAGGCAGGGAACTTCTGGAGGGCCTCATTTTCGGACATATCCATACACGGCAAAACAACACCAAGCTTCGCGACCCCTGTCTAGTGACTGATCCACCACGGCTCCTCGAACACATGGCGGGTAATTAGCCAGCGCTTACAGAGTACAATGCTTGGAAACGACGAACCCACCCTCTGCCGAAGAGCCCTTGGCTTGGCCCGCGACTACCTACAGTAGCTGCTGTTAAAGAGCGCTATGGGAGGAGTTAGCGGGACGAGACGAACACGCCCCAACGGTGATGTGACAGCGTGATTGATTGCAGGAGTCAACCCCTGGCCTGATCCTCCTCTACCTTTCCTTCAGAGTTAGTGGCTCTCTTGCTGCTTGAGCAGATCGCTCCCGTTTCGTGTCTGCTGGCGTGTTTCGTGGCACCAATAACAATGCCACTCCGTCTGGCCAGTGGAGTTTCATTAGAAGCACAGGGATGAGGCACAAGTAGACCTTTGGCGATGGTACTGGCGCCGATATGCATACCTGCTTGAATATAATAACCTGATCTCGGCCGGGCGCGTAATTCTAGGCCTCCCTCCTTGCCTATAGAAGCGGCTGCCGTGGGAACTATACCAAGGTAATTCTGGCATTACAAGGCGAGTGCTTTGCATCTGTCGTGCATCCTGCTCCGTACAGAGCGGCCAAATACCCTCCAACCTATTCCCTATTCGTAAAGTCGCCCTGATGGACATGGTTGCACCCCTAGGGCCTTTAGTTATGTCATTCCACCTGGAGCTATGTCATTCCACTTGGGATGACTGTGAATAACGTCATTTCTCGATCCTCACAACTCACTCTTCTGCAAACCTAGGCAAGAGGGGCTGCTGTTCATTGCAATGGCAGCGACTATCTCTTGTTACTGCCTGTCTTCCTCGTTTTAGCTGACGTATGCGCCAGTCATATGGGTAGCACGGCGCTGACACGGGGACGCGAATCTGCCCCAGCCACTGCTAAAGTCTTTCCGACACCGGGCCTAAAGGGTGAGATTATCAGATCATCGCCGGGTGGATGAATATAGCTGATAGGGCTACCATACTGGTATGTGTTTCAGTAGCGCTCATGAGCATGAACATTCATTCCACGGTGACAAATGGGGTAACGCTTTTTTTGCACCCAAACTCTAAAATAACGTTGCTTTATTTATGTATCCCGAGTTGTAAACCTCTTAAGTGGTGTATGCATACGTCGATATAGAGTGCCGAGTGTGCCTCCTAGCTCGCGAAGTCAGATATGGTGTGACCGCCAGAAACCATGCCTACAAAATCAAGCTTATATTTCCCGCCTTATGAAAAATCTCAACGTGGGATCACATCTAGCATCAATATGCTTTCCGATGAAATAGCCGCCAACGCAACATAGTACCAGTGGATGATACCTCTTTTTGCATATCTTGTTGAGAAAAGGTTGGATCTCTTGCGCAATTGTCAGGCGTGCTTGACCCTCCGAGGAGACCCGGTCTCGGTCTGCGCACAAGAGGATTCCAAGTTGGTTTTTGACGCAAAATATTGTCAATTCTTCATTTTCAAATTACTTACTTCGTACTTGGTATATATCATCTTACCTGAATTCTAGCCGGAGCCTCTGGTGTGATTTATAAACTAATCTAGTGGCCTGCGGGCCATGCCTAGCTATGCTTTTAACTAGGAATTAAATGGAACTGCTCCCCCCATAGAGAGTTATCTTCTATAACTCAAAGCCATCATCTTAAACGTGACAGTTTGGATATCGAAGAAACAGTTTCTGTCTAATCTGCATTGCCTATTCTGAAATAGTCAGATGACTGAGTTTTTGGGAATGGAAATCTGATGGAGATATGGAAGCAATAAATGTAAATTTGATGATTTAATTCTTCTAGAGAACCTGCATCATCTTCTGACTTTATTGACGTCCAGAGTCGAGCTCTGGAGGAGAGCTCGTAAGATAGTGTGTTGGAACACTTAATAAATGGTAGAGCGACTCGAATTACAAGGAGGAACTGAGAGTAATGCTTGTAGCGATAAACTAAAAGAAGTGGCACGGGCAGAGAAATCGTCGAGTTCTATGACTAGGTGCCCAGCGTTTTGCTGTGCTGTTTCTTCCTACAAAACTAGGAAAAAAGTCCATTAGAACAACTTTCTGAAATGTCTAGAAATCTCGTCTATCTTCTAGATCTATTCACTAGGACCGGAGGTTCAGATATCATTACATGAAGAACTAGCATTGATTCAAGCTATCAAACCACATGGGCTATTGGATCTAATAACATTGAAGCTCTGAAGCTGCGCATATATATCTCATAGCTTCTAGTTTCAATTCTTCATATATTCATTGCCTCTAGTATGAGTGCTTTCTGTTCCCTGCTTACAACGTGGGCTAGTGGCTTGTTCTTCCCCAACGCAGTCTGGTGACCAGGAGACGGCAGAGGAGAGACTAGGCGCGTAAAGAAATTGCAAGTGGCGAGGACAGAACATACAAATGACAGCTTGTTGACTTGTTGCGACAGTGGAAATAATTGCCCATAGGTTGATCGTAAGTCTGCCTTGGGCACCATGCCAGCGAGCTGTCAGGTATCACGTGCATATCGCGCTGGTGAGGCTGACAGCATGGATAATTTGCTTTTTGCCTTTCCTGTCTCAGTCTCACTAGCTTTTATCTTTACTGCTGATTTTAGGCGGCAATTTCTTCCAGGCGGTAAAGACGCGAGCCTGACTATGTGAGCCTGATTGTTTGGTTCTCGTTTACAAATCCCACCTCAATCTTCGTGTACGCTTTGGCTCATCGACAAAAGCCTGTGTTAGAGCATTATGGACCGGATTTCTGGCAGGATTCCGTTACGAAATAGAATCGAGCGGCAAAACGAGCCCCCAATTCCCAACAAACCCACACATTTACTGAGCACCGCAATGGTTAAAACCAAAGAGCGAGAAAGTATGATTCCTCAAGATGCGCAGACCAGGGTCAAGCAACTCGAGGGTAACCTGCAGGCAATTACGCGAGAGAGAGATGACGCACTCAATGGTATTCACAAGGTCTTTGACGACATTATTGTGATCGAAGATAAACTTCATGAAGAGCAGCGACTCTCTGCCGGGAAGGATGAAGAAATCATCAGATTGAACGAAGAGAAAATGCGACTGTTGGGAGAGATGAAGACAAAAGACGAGGAATTAGCGAATCTACGTCGATTGAACGAAGGTCAGGAGAAAGCTCTCAGCAGGCAGATCTCGGAGTCCCGAACTCTACAACATCGGTTCGAAAGCATGTCCAGAAATGGAGCATCTACGGCAGCAGCACAGAGTAAGAAAGATTGGGAAGCGAAGCTCAAGGCCAAAGAGAGCCAGCTACAGGAGATGGCCACCCAGCTTGAGATGCTACGAAAACAGTGTGCTAGCGATCAGCAGCGAAGGGAGGCCGCCGAGGCACAGTTGCACAATCTGCAGGCGACTTCCGTCGTTCAGGACTCACAGGCCAAGGATGTGGCAGAGCTCCGGAGGCTATTGACGTGGCACCAGACTATTGGGGAGCAGGCATCGAGGAATACCAAACAGACTAGTGAGGAGAACAGAAAGCTCCGGGAGCTGATTGCGGACCAGGAACAGAAGCTCCAGGGACAGGAGGCCTTATTGGCCACATTAAGGAGACAGGGGCAGGAAGTGAGTGTGCCCGGCAGCTTCGCTTGATAGCAACACCAAGAAATGCAATGCTTTCCAATCTGCCTCACTTTGTCCCGGAACCACGTAGAGAGCTGAAGAGCTGCAGAGGTGCCCAACATGGGTGTATGCAGGAGGCCGTCGGGGCGCCACATGTCTTGCTATCTGGCTGCAGGCTAACAAGTACCGGTACAAGTGCGCACAAATGTGTAGTGCTGACAATGTCTCATTCAGCCCCAGAGATTCATGATGCAAGGGATTGGCGCTTAGAGAGGGAATTCATGCTAAGTTAGAGAGATGGCCGGGCATGTATCGTTATCCGCATATTCTCACCAGACTGCTAGACTAGCTCAAGGAGTGTCCGCACCAGGGAAACTCTTCTCTAACGTCTTTCATCGTAAGGCTTTGGGCATATCTATCTAATATTCAGGATGAAGGAACAAAAGCCGAGCCCGGATCAGATACAAGATGTCATGGACGGATGTGATTGCACAGCAGAGAAAGCCATGTACCTCCTTGGAGTAAGTAATCGATGGGCCATACAAGCTTAGGCTTACTATCTCGGTCATCTATCGCTGGATACAAGCCATCTAACAATTGCTTTTGGCAGCGTGCAAATAATGATGTCGCCCGGGCCAAAAGACACCATTACTTGTATACTCGGTTCCTCCAATCCCCGACCCCCCTTCTCCCTCGACTCCCTCGTCAGAATCCATGACGCCTGGGCAAGACCAAGACCAACAGTCGAATAGAGGCTCTAGCCACGGCTTTGGGTCTAAGAATTCTCGAGAGAAGAGGAACCAGCACCCAGGCCCGAGTCCAGAAACTCGCAACCTCTAGCTCCGACTAAGACCCCTCAGTCGCCCATCGAAGGTGGTGCCGGAGCCTCCCTACATCCCAGTGAAGAGTTGATTTCGCCCGTATATGGCATGCCCAGTAGTATGAGTCAGACAAACCTCCCTTTGAACCTTTTGCAACCAGAGCAAGCACTGGATATCAAGAACGCAACCCCAGAGTGTTCCGAAATGGGGGATCCTGCGTCTACTGAGCCAGCGGAGTGGGATTTCAGTTTGCCTCTTCTCCCGCACCCTGGCGACCTCTCACGAGTGGTGACAGAAGAGAATGATACTTTCAGCCCTAGTATTCTTGCAGCTGCAGTTCAACATAATACAGCACCTCAACATGTTCGAAACTATCTCGACTCATACGGGCTAGAATCGGTGAAAAGTCAGATAAACGAAGAGGTGGACGGCATACCGCCCGTATTTTATGCAGTGTCCTCCCATAATGATATCCTAGTGCGACTCTTTCTGGACTATGGAGCAGACCCTTCTGCCCTTCATGGCTCATCTGGCGTCCCATTGCTTGCGTTTTCAATTATCCATGGGGAGATCTCCCAAAGGGACACGTCCAAGATAGTGGCCATACTTCTTAGCTACGGCGCTTCGCCTAAGGTTATACCGAAGTGGATTTATTCGCCCTATGACAGAGATCAGTCTGGAAATCCACCGAGCGAGGTTTCAGAGGAGCAGCACAATAATCTGACAGCCTGGTGCACCGAGGCGGCAGCGAAGAAATTAAGCAAAGCAAACATTACCCAGAGATACTATTTGGATAGAGCAGCCAAGACCAAACCGCCATCTGAAAAAAGACGGCAAGTGGCTCGTCTACGGAACTCCGAAAGGCTCCTTGGAATTCCATACTTCATTATTGGTCAGCCCATTGCGACTGATTTCTTGATTCGCAGACTGGTGGCCTATCTGACGTTGCCATCAAAGAGACCTCTGGTTCTTTGCTTCGCCGGCCCCAGTGGGCATGGCAAGACTGAGCTTGCTCGTCAGCTGGGTATACTCCTCTCTTTGAGCCTAGAGGTTGTGGATTGTACGGTGATGAACCGGGAGATCGAGCTTTGGGGCCCGCGGGCGCCTTATTCTGGCTCGGAAAATGGATCTCCATTGAACAACTTTTTAGCAACTCACTCTGGAAGAAGATGTATCGTCTTCTTGGACGAGTTTGAAAAGACCACGAGGGAGATCCATCAATCACTTTTGCTTCCTTGGGATAATGGTAAGCCAATGGCTAGTGAACCACTGGGTCATTTTCTGCTCTACTAACAGATTTGATAAAGGTGAATATCGCGATAGACGCAATAATAACAGGATCGATTGCTCCAACACAATCTGGATCATGGCCACAAATGCCCTCGATGAGACCATTCTGGACTTTTGTCTAAAGAATGAAGCGATTTTTGGACAGGATCAGTCAGAGCAAGCTCGACTCTCCAAGAAGCTCTCTCGCCAACTCCAAGAAGATTTTCTACAATATTTTGATGTAAGTGTTTCAATTCTTTGCTTCGAGGTCACGTCTTAGTCTTACAATTCTTTCAGGCACCTGTGACGGGGCGCGTGTCCGAATTTGTCCCCTTTCTGCCATTTACGCACGGAGAACAAGCTGTAATCACGCATAAATGCTTATTAGAACTGGCCGACGACCTGCGCCGACCAGTTAGCCTTTCAAAGGGGCGTGAAGAACAGCTTGTTGGAAACATAAGACTGTCAATCCGGAAAGACGCCACTGTCTGCCTGGCCTTAGCCCAGGAACATTACCATAAAAAGCTGGGCGCGCGTAGCCTGAAAGCCGGCGCAAAAAAGGTCGAGCAGGTGATCCTGGATGCGTATCTTGATGAAGACGAAGAAATAATAGAGACAGGAGAGATGCGTGATTTCTTTATTGACTACCATGCGGGCGAAATAGTTGCGAAGGCTGGAAGGACCATCAAGGCTTAGAGGTTTCCATGGCCAAAGACGATGATTTCTATGTGTTTGGTGTTGCTTGTGTTTGAATAGATACATTAGCTTACACGTATCTTATTGCTTCATATTGAACTTTTCCTATATAGACTTTCCGCAAATAGGAGAGCCGAAATAGGGACAGTGAACCAAACAAACACAGTCAAAGCCTTTACCATGTGACAGATGTCGGCACTGGAACCCTGGCTGCATCTTGATGAGCCAACCGCTAAAGCTATCCCGTCGCCAACTGCGAACCAGAAATACAGTGGAAGTATCTCCGGAACCCATGGGAAGATACTGAATAAAATGCCAAATACTATGCAGAACATGGTGTATGTTATTGTTCTCCAGTTTACACCATGGTCGTCCCTCATCAGAAGCACAATACATAACGAGAAACAGATGACAAAACAGCCAAGAGAGCAAAGCTTTACGCGTAATTTAGTAAGTATCGGCATCTAAGATAGGCAGGGGCCCATGGGCTTTTACTCACGGTCAAAAGTACCCGAATCATTCTGAATAGCAGGCCCCCTCCTCTTAGTGTTGGGTCCGTCCCGTATCGCTGAGAAGGCCTAAAGGAAGGTGATAGGGAACGAGGAGGCATAGGCCTTGGAAATGATTGCAATGGTGGCAGTTGTGGCATTTGTGGCAGTGGTATCGGTTGTGGCGGTTGTATCGGTTGTGGCAGTTGTGGCAGTTGTGGCAGTTGTGGCAGTTGTGGCAGTTGTGGCAGTTGTGGCAGTTGTGGCACCGGAATCCCGCCGAGCTGGTGATATGTTTGTTCTTCTGAGTGTCCCCATTCGTCTGGAAGAGGCCTCTCGAGTCGTGTTCGTTCCTCTGTGCAGACTTGACGATGCCTGGGGTTATGGAAACACCTTGGAGCTATAGAATCTCCACAACCTGCAGTATACCAATGCTCAGGGTCGATGTTTCGCGGGTCGCCGGTATACTCATCCACCATGCTCAGGCTTTCCAGTGCTTTCAATCCTAGGTACTCATGATCACTCTCCCGTAGAATACTCGCGTTCCAGACAACCCAGTGGTTGCTGAATCTGCGAAGTGGTGTGTCTGGCTGGAGTTGGTCCTCAATGTAATGCCACGGGCCGAAAGGCGCAAGTGCACAGTTCTGGATAAACTTCTCAAAGCAGAAACGAGAAAAGTTCTTGGACTCTAGTCTCTGTGCCAGAACATAAGCTGCCGCGGTATTAGATAGCCATGGCTCCTCCTGATACGCCTCTAGATTAGGACCAATGGACCATCTATTTGACTGCCTTCTCCTTAACCAAAAATCAAAAAGGCCGAAGACGATTGGTTGAACATTGTGTAACGTGATTAGATGATTCGGAGCACGCCGCCCGAGCCGTGACAGGTAGGGCGATGCCGAGAACGCCTTCTGTTTGTCGAGTCGAAATGTTTTTGATGAGTTATTATCGTGGACCACCTGGACATCAAGCGTACTGCGTTCATGAAGCTCCATGTCAGCTTTGGGAATTCCCCAATGTCAAAATCCTGTGTGAGGTCTGTATTGCGGCCATTCTGAACGGAGATTCCTTGTAAACCGAGAATCGAATTCTGCACCTTTGTGAGAACTGCACGCTGCATGATTTGATGGTAGCGCGTGTTGTAGAGCACGGCGCTATCACTTCGCCTACCGCTCTGCCTGAAAGGCGTCCACAGGAATGAGGGGTCAGATGTGACGAGTCTAGAAAGGTGCGTCGTGGCTCGCCAATGTCCAATGGAAGATGCAGTTTGGTGTCAGCTCAGGCGGTAGTGCGTCCATGTGGCGTGGGAGCTGAGGCAGGTCTTACTACTTAGGGGTAATGGCGCGCTGATGATAATACGAGGTGCATCGATTGTGCAAGTACCGGTACAAGGAGGCAATGTCATTATTGATTTCACAATATGAAGTGCCAAAGAGATCAACATGTGCACATTTAGGCCGTGATAAGAAACCACAGCGTTGCGGCAGGCAAATGGACGTTCCCGCCATGCCCATATTGATCTTACGTCCTTAGTCCCTGCAGTTTCACTTCTTTGATATTCCCATCTTCAGAATTCCCTGGATACAAATGCAGATTCTATAGGATTGCTCTAGAAATGAGTAACTCAGATCGCCCGGCTCTCGGCCAGAAAGTCGCTCTTGGGGCTCTTTATGATGCCAAACTCGACATCTTTCACCCGGGCTCTATTCTAACTGGCGTGCCCCCAGCTGGTGCTGTGACTGAGCGGCCGGCTGAGAAAACCAACAGCTCCGTCACAGTTGGGGGAACGTATCGTGAGCGCCATAATGCCCTTGATATCCAAGGTGACACCGCCGCTAGCATTCTCGCTGGTTTGATTAAGCCACAGGGATCAGGTGTTTATCTTCGCAATGCCTCGAGCGATAAGCTGATACTCTGCGGGGCGATTCATCATCATGTTTCCACTGTACAGGAGAAACTGAACTTCATGGCCCCAGAACTCCACAATCATCTTGATTTGGACTTGCTTCAAAACCGCGATAGCACCCATGTGGTTTTGGGAATCAACTGGGGCTTACATACCGTCCTGGAGGTGAAGCAGCACTTATCCCAAGATGCCAACTACAAGGATTCCAAGGATGCCTTCGAAGCGGATCTGACCAAGCTTCGTGCTTTCTTTGAAGCTGAGAGTCGGGGCGCCGCGAACACTACTTCATCTCGGATGAACCCAGAGTATGATTATACATTATACAGCGATGCTTTTGAAGAGGAAGGGCTGGTTTTGCAGACAGCGGATGAGGGCCTACAGTTCATCCGCCTAATACCTGACCATATCAGCCAGAGCAGCAACGGCAAGGGGTGGCCATTATCATATGCCTTGCTTCCTTTGACCATGTTGCATCACTTCATCCAGTTGCCCCATGAGCTCCAAGTCACTTCATCCCCCATAAGCCCCGAGTATCTCGCCAAGTTCACCAACCTGTTTGATAACTACGAGATTGCGGAAGCCAAGCTACGAGCGTACTACGCTGATCTTAGTCGGCATAGCCTCCACACATCAGAGAGCCACATTCAAGAAGTGCGTCGGTCCATTGATCAGCTTGGGAAGGCAAAAAAGCTTGCCCAAGAGGAGTTCAAGGAAGGTTTAGTGAGCGTACGGCGAGGTCAAACAGCGTCAACGACTCTTTGGGACTTATTCAACCAGTACAACAACGGAGATTTCTCTCCAAGGAAGCTATCCGCTATCGCTGGTCAAGAGGGTGCCAAGCTTGATTTCATTAATCATGTGGTCTCCAATGGAGCCATCTATATCGGCCACAATAGGCTCTCTTATGAGGATGCCATTGATTCCCATGGCGACAGTGGCTGCTATGCCTTTCTCTTCAACCGAAATGCGATGAAAAGCCAAGATCTCTGGAATGACAATTGTGCGTTGCTGATGGGGCTGCTCACACGCGCCCGCCAAACAGCTCCTGTCTACGTTGTAGACTGTGATGCGGCGTCCAAGTCCTTGGATTCGGATGCTCCTCGCATTTGTCGCTTCCAGAATGGCGAGGAAAGCATCTCCGATTTGCTCGATCACCAGAAATTTATGGCCGAGAAATCTCTCGCTCAGTACCAGACGATCGCTCTTGATACCAGTCTAAACAACAAGCCCGTCAAACGCCGGTTCGTGAAGATACCATGTCCGTGTGGCAAATGTGATCCAACTAGAATATGCGAATGGTCATGTTCTTTCTGTCTTGCTCCTATTGAGTATGGCTTCACGGATGAATTCATATATTGTGAATGTGGACGCGCACCGTATAGAAGCTATCAATTCAAATGCAATGGTGATCGTCACGGAACTGACTACGTTCCCTATTCTACCAAGACTCTCGGTGGGCTCCTGGGCAACTTGGACCAGTCAGACTACATCAACATCCTGATTCTGGGCGAAACTGGGGTAGGGAAATCCACGTTCATCAACGCCTTCATCAACTACCTATCTTACGAAACTCTCGATCTCGCCAAGGCGTCTGACCAATTAGAATCGGTGATCCCATGCTCCTTCTCTATTCAAGTCATGAACAGAAGTGATCCAAACCAACCAATTGAAGAGAAGGTTATCAAAGTTGGTGGCCGTGATGATGAAGCAGATGGATCTAAGGGTGCATCTGCAACTCAACAGACGAACGTGTATTCAGTCAATATTGGCTCAGCCACATATAGGTTGATTGACACTCCGGGGATTGGAGATACAAGGGGAATCCAATATGACAAGAAGAACATGGCAGATATCCTTAGCACGCTTAGCAGCTACGAGAATCTCCACGGAATATTGATTCTTCTCAAGTCAAACAACGCCCGCCTGACAATCACTTTCCGCTTTTGCGTCAAAGAATTACTGGCACACCTCCATCGAAGCGCTGTTGAGAACATTGTATTCGGATTCACCAACACGCGAATATCGAATTACACTCCTGGAGATACATTCCAGCCCCTCATGTCGCTTTTGAAGGAACATTCAGACATGGGATTGACACTCTCGAATTCAACAACGTACTGCTTTGATTCAGAGAGCTTCCGATACTTGGCAGCATACAAGAATGGCTGCCTTCTCCCCAACGAGGAGGATTTCCGTCGTAGCTGGGAGCACTCGAGAATGGAATCAGTGCGGCCTGTCGACTATTTCAAGACCAGAAAGCCTCATAGTGTCGTGAGCACTATTAGTCTAAATGGGGCTCGCCAACTCATCATGGAGCTCACCAAGCCTATGGCCGAAATCTCCAAGTTGATTAGAGATAATATCACCGCGATGGAAGACAAGAAGCAACAACTGCTGGACACGAGGCTGACTGGTGATAACCTCCGTAAAAGGCTTCAACTCGACAAAATTCAATTCCAAAGTCGACAGCTTGATAAACCTCGAACGGTTTGCAAGAACACGACATGTTGTGACTTTAAGGACAGTGGAAAGGGAGACGGAGAGACTGTCACCATCTACAAGTCCCATTGTCACCCAGTGTGCTATCTCACTGATGTGAAGCAAGACGTGGTTGCACACCCAAACCTGATCCGCTGCGCCGCTTTCAGTGGCAGTGATCATTGCAAGAGGTGCACACATCAGTGGCAAGAGCACATGCATGTCTTATATGAGCTTGAGCAAGTCACTGTTCAGGTGACCGATACGGAGATCCAGAGACAGTTACAAGCCAACGCTGGAGATGTTACCCTGCGCCAGACTGGTATCGCGGAAGCGTCAAAGCTGATTGGGGAATACAAATCAGAGCATATGCAAATACAAGAAGCAGCAGCTCGATTTGGGCTGTTTCTCAAGGCGTGGGCTTTGACACCAATCAACGATGCAACCGAGGATTACATCAACATGCTCATTCAAGATGAAGAGTCCAAGATCGAAGCCGGGAGACAGCTAAGACACAATGTGGACATCAACAAGAAACGTCTCCAGGGCTTAAAAGAAGACAAGCAAGCGCACTTGGAGCTCGTCAATACACTGACCAAGCATATGCGCGCTCCACGCAACGCGAAAGAGCAACTACTGGATGAAAAGGGTGTCGAGCAGCTTGTTGCCAGACTCTATGGCCTCCCACACTTTGGGCAGAATCTCAAAGCGGTGAAGAATACAATCACGTCCGCCCATAAAGCCACGTACAGAGAGCGGCCTTACCGTATCGGTGGAAGAGCAGGAGCGGGATTTGGAGCTCGGCGTTCTAAGCCTCAACAGGCGCAGGCCCGTGTCATCACAGTACAGAAAAGGTCTCCACCTAAGGTGGTTCCCAAAGACGGCCACCGGAAACATGACAACCGCAGCTCTGGCCTGTTTAGTAGTATGTTTTCAGGACTTTCTCTAAGATGAGTAAACTCACAGCAGGGTTGGACTTGCAAGGATTTATGATGACGGTCGGATAATCGTTTGTGGTTCCGCTGTGAAATTCATAACGTAAAAGAAAATAAGTGTATTTGTAGCTAAAAGAGCTCCAAGCTCTGCCCATAAATATGTTGCATATCCCTCGGTGATAATCTTGAGCGAACCTTGCTCTTTCATGAGAATGAAAAGCCACCTTACCAGTCCTTCTAGCAACAATGGACATACCAAATGAATCACATGTAATCCAGTTTCCTCCACCCAAGTTCTCGAGAATCTCCAACCCGCAACGTTTTCATTTTAGAATTCTCGCGGCTTTGTATTTTTGCTCTGTGGATAAGCAAGTCTTTAGCCTGCCCAACAGAAGATAACTTAGACCCTCTTCTTGGCGCCGAACTCTTTGGATGGCTTGAGACCAACATCAAGAATGAAAGCAAGCCGGATGACCACCGCGAGAATCGTCAATACCCAATTCACCCAGTCCTCTGGTCTCATGCCAGACACAGACAGTCCCTCGGGGGTGCGAGCCTTCAGCTCCACCAAGCTACAGACGACCAACACATCCACCACCATGACGCCGAAATTGCAGAACTTCCACACGCCCAGATCATCGGTGTAGCGCAGAAGACCGCCTTGTAAGGTGGCGATGAGTAAGTACAAGCCGGCGAGCTGCCACATGAGCGGGTCTAGAATGGGGTCTTGCTGAGAACGTTCAGCAACTGGCCCGGCCTGGGCGAGGATCAGGTCGCGATTGAAGAAGACGAGCAGGGCTGTCGCGATGGAGATTATAGGGTCCATCCAGCGGAAATAAATATCATAGTAGAGGGGAACCGTTGTTTTGGTGGCCATTTTAGCAATTGACGATGAGTAAAAATATATTTCCGAAGCTTATTAGAGCAAAAATGAGGAATGTAAAGTAAATGAAAAAGAAGGAGGAGAGAATATGCGGAGACGAACGTGAGACCAGCTGTTATTTATTAGTCCTGTTAGCCCCCAGAGCACTTGGCATTCTGCTTACATGTAAGATCCCATTTCCTGATAAAGTCAAGGCTCACAACAAAAATACTAGAATCGTGTCGAGATTCTGGCGTGGTACTTCCACCACAATCTAACTTCTGAGTTTTGAGGGCACTGAATACACCTGAGGTTGTGATAAGCCCATCGAGGGCTTTACACCTTCTCAGGCTTCGCTGCCCATGACTAATGTGCGAGTGCGTGCCGTTGGTAGGTCTAGTTCGCTGACAGGCTGCAGCCACCCCTTTTTGATCAGCTGGCGATGATCCCTGCAGCAATTGACTACCTTCGCAGCGCTGGCTATTTCCTGAAATGGTAACCCTGTTGTGAGGGTGTGAATAGCACTGGCGTCACGGTGGGTAATGGCATAGCTACCGCCCTTGAACCCTCCGCTATCTCCAGACCGCTGGGGTAGCTATGAAGACGATATGGTGTACGAATAGGCGACTTAACTTGTGGCAGCGTATGGAAGGAACGGAGGAAATCGGGGATGTGAGCTGAGAAGTCCCGTGGCTATACTTGGAGTGCTCCTGATGGACAAGGTGCCCCGTTAGCACGGATAGGGTACAGGCGGATAAGGCTGAGGTAGTATGGGTCATAGAGGATGGGGACAGTGGTGTTGGTCGGATTAGCCCTGAACGGGAGGCGGCATTCACGTCGTCACTCTCTGTGAGTTGGTTCTGTTTCGGTAATGGCGGGGATGGCAAGTCACGTTAGATTTGTTATTTTTAGCCCCTGCTCTACTGTCGGTGGAAATGGAAACGAACTGTTACGTTTACGCGAATGGAGTGCTGTTGGCCAAAAGTGCCTCATACGTTGGAAAACACAGTGCAAGGACATATGGAGGGTATGCTGTACGAGGCACAAGGCAAAAGATTAGTATGTCACTCAATGCAGTAGGCCTATAAGAATGAGTAATACTAGAACCTCTAAGTAGTATCTAAGCAAGGGAGGGACCAACAGCAAGACTAGTTGGCGATTTTTGTTCCTGGTTTAGTTTGAAAGACCGTGATCACTGCGTGGCAATTTTAAAAAGCCTTTCTCAAGAGGGCGTGCTGAAGCAGGGGACGGTGGAAATAATTATAAAAGGTCCGACGCGGTACAGCAAGTCGAGTGGTTGAAAACCACTCACCATCACCATCACCATCGCCATCATCAAGAAAGTACGGACATCTCACAACACTTCTTTCTGTTCTCACTTTACATTCATCACAATCACAAAGTCAAGTCCCAAACTCCCACCATGCAGCTGTCCAAGGTCCTCATCTACGCCATCGCTGCTGTTGGTGTCATGGCTCAGTTCGAGCGTGACATCGACCTAGAGCGTAGAGCCGCGGCGCTCGATAGAGCCTGTCTTCGAGCTAGAGCTGCTCTTTATGAAGATGCCAACGTTCCCCTGAAGAGGGCTGCGAAGGCTCCTGCGAAGGCTCCTGCAAAGGGCCCGGGTAAAAGCCCAGACGAGCCCCCTTAAAAAGGGCCTCAAGGTTGGTGGGCAAAAACTTAATTAGAAAGAAACGCATGACTGACTCTGTATAGAATGCCAACTCGGACATGTGCAACGGTTTTTGCACAAAAACCGCCGATTGTGACCCGACCTTCGGGTGCCGCTGCAACCTTGCCGAGTTGGAATGTGTGGACTAATAGATGGTTATTCATTTACTCGACTCGCAATACATCAGGGACAAGTTTTTATGTTGCAGTCACTCTTTATGTATCCAAGGCAGCACGAATTTATTTCAATATATACTAGTATTGGTATTAAACTTGTCTTGTGATTATTTTGATGCCTTGATAGAGAAAGCGGTTCTTATGGACATGGGGGAGAGCTTCCTACGTAAAGACAAATATAGTAAATATTCTAATCCCGACGGATATACTTCCCTAACTAGAGTGAATTAGATCCAAATCACTATACCTCTAACTGGTAATAGTAGAACAATTTTGCATCAATAGCCTTTACTGCTGTTCTATAAAAGATGCCTGCATCCAAACGATAGGCTATCCTAATACGAGATAATTCTGATGATTCTGCCGTCTTGTAAAATGAAAGCCAGCTTACCATTTTCTTTATTCGCGTAGGCCAAGTAGGGGAGGCCGCCGGAGGCTTTATTGTATCATGTGGCACGATACGGGCTTCCAACACAGTGTGAGAAAAAACTGGTTCATCTGCACGGTCCAGGATCCTTGATGCTAATGCAGTCAGAACGAGGCGCGGCCTTGCATCCACAGCCGGTTGGAGGGTAATCAATCGACCCCGCTTCCCAGTTATAAATGGAATGTCTCTCCCTCCGAATTTTGTTTCCTCATGACCTTTTGTTCTATCACATCCCAATTTCTCTACACCAGAATATCGCTTGGCTTTCTACTCCATATCTACGTTTTCAGCCCATAAAAGCTTACCCATTATCCTCAGCATGGAAACGTCCTGTGCTTTCCAACTCGAAGTTTCCCCTAAGTTGGCCATGGTCTATGGTTTCACTCTGACTGACAAGTATCTCATCGCTGCTGCGCAAAGATGTGTCGTGTATAGCCATGATCCCCTCCGCCCGGGGAAAAAAGCCGACTTTGATATTGGGTTAAACTGGGAGGTCAAGTGCCACCCAGAGTCTAGTCTTCTGCTTGTTGCTACATGGGATGCCGCTGGTAAGGTAGGATTATGGGATTTTGAAAATGGGTTAGTATGTGGTTGTTCCAGCTTATTACTATTGTTATCTAATGTGAATTAATAGTACACATATCCAGGACTTTATCGGGGGAGGGATGGCACATCATGTTGCATTCCTCAACAAGTCCCAATATGCATCCAGTTCTACCTATGGTGGCGAGATTTTCCTATGGCAGCGAGAGAAGCAAGAGCCTACCCACACTCTGCAGGGTCATAGAGGACGGATCAACCGGCTAGAAAGCAAGGAGAGCATGCTATTTTCTGCATCTGAGGATGGAACTGTAAGGATTTGGAACATAACGTCCGGCGAATGCATTCAAGTGTTGGAAGGGCACCCGGAGGACACCTCGATTTTGACCTTTAGCCCTGATGGCTCGCTCCTTCGCGTTGGCGACGGCCATGGTCAAGTTCGCATCTGGGACTGGGAGAATGGGTAAGAGATACTCGGGCATTGAACTACATTATCCACTAACCGGAAATCAATAGCAAAATGAAGGCAGAACGACAAACTGAAGCCAGGCATACTACCCTCTACGTAAATGCCAATAATGGAAACCTACTAACTGGTGGGATTGATGGAACAATTAAGACCTGGACACAGGATGGTGAGCTCGTCCACAGCTTTATTGCGCATGAAGTCCCAGTTCGGGGGCTTGCTAGGGTTGGTCAATTTCTAGTCACTATTGGAACAAGTGATGGCCGTATTAAACTTTGGGATTGGCAAAGCCGGAAGTGGCTCGTTGACCTTCAGGGATCAATTGGGCTTATCAGGAATTATGCGGCAGGACATGGGAAGTTGGCTATCTTGTCCGACGGTGAGCCTAGGGGGACTCGTAATGTACAGGTTTGGGATCTAGATTTGATTGAGCAGTTTGCATCCAGGCATGTGGATAGCGCATTGTAAGTTCTAACTTGAGGCAGACACCATGAAAGGAGTTATCTCGATACGATGAGAGACGTTTCCTTTGCAAGCCTCTTCTTCACTTATACTATCCCAAAAATCCTAAAATTGGCGTGGTACTTTCACCCCCTTTCGATCAACTCACAATGGTCCCTGGAGTGATTGACCAGGTACTTTCGTGCCGCGCTGGATATCTCCCGAAACGGCATATGATGTCGACGGTCCCCACCTGTCGTGGCATTCAACCTTGCCCCCTCCTCACTCATTGTCGTTTGTCTAGGTCCATATATTCTGCTCTTAATGAAGCCGTCGCCTTCTGTTTCTCTTTGGCTCAAATTTAGCCGTAAATTTCTGCCAAAGGCTTCAAGACACTCCCACTAACCCCTTCTCATGTATTCTTCAGATGGACGGTTGCTTGTTTAACGAAGTCGTGCCAGCCGAGGCCTAATCCTAGGACTCATCTTCGATTTCAATCATCATCGGCTTACAACTGAACACGGGGCAGAATCATGAGTTACATTGCGGAAAAGGCTAGGAGCACTGACGCCTGAGGAAACATCTCAATAATCAACCACAGGCGGTTACGCCAGGGGGTGATCTATGCCAGGCTCTCTATTCCAACACAAATATTTCCTCGGCCAAGTTTCTATCATCGGCAAATGCCTCGCCACTCATGACACCATCAAAGTAACACTCCCCAATAAAGCGGTAGGTTCCCGGTTCTCCGGATGGCCGCAACAGGTAGGGCACGTCTCCGCCATACAAGATCACAACCACATCTCCCGCCATCGCCGTCCCAGGACAGAGCCCAAGCCCGCCATCGTCGGTCGTGAACATGCATTTTCCATGGCAAGGGAGCCAAGTCGGCTCCTCATCGCTTGAATCACACTGGGAACTGTCATCGGAGCCAGTCTGGGCATCACTCCCGCAACCGCTATGGGCATCGCTTTCGGAATCACTCTGGGCTTCACTCTCAGAAATACTCTGGGATTCACTCTGAGAATCGTCCCTGGTGAAAGGGTCAGGCGGGTACCTCTCCCAATGTGCTATATAGTGCCGAAACAGCTCGTTGCAATGACGATCGTGCTTTCCCAGAACCCCCTGGCGTTACGTGCGTTCTGCCACGTCCCAAGTGTACCCGGAGGGTCGAAAATTCGCATATACGCTTCCTGGAGACCTGCAGACAAGGGCGGCTGCTGAAAGTATGGATAGTACGCTGGCTCGGCCGCGATCGAACCAAGCCGTACGCCCCTGAGCTTGAGCTTCATGGTGAGGCCTTCCGTTTCATCCCTACTAGCTGCCCCAGGTAGCGTTAGGAGATCCTCGTCGATCGTCTTGCGGTCGCCGCAGGCGCTATATACGCAGACTTCATCCTGGAGGGCGAGTGTGCCCCTTACCCAGGAGCTGTGGCCCGCGGACCAGAGAGCCCAGGAGGGACTACGCTGTTGTGGTATATTCCCATCGTGCGCCTGGAGCTGGAGCCATTGCCTGCCCACGAGAGCGTGGACAGCTGATAGAATGCGCAGCGATCGATGCTGGAGTATCCACCAACGTGTGAAGTCGGCGTACACCCGCACGGCGCTCTTGGTGTAGTCGGGCCTGAGCAAGGTCGGCAGCGTGGCAATCTGGTGAGTCTCGTGGCCGAAGATGAGCAGTGCGAATATCTTGTCCCTAGGATCGGTGGCCTGCAGATCGAGTCCTTCCAAGACGATGCTCAGGATGTCGCGACGATGGGCGGGAACACAAGTTAGGACGGACGATTCTCGATCTCGAGTGATGTCAAACAGGCCCGTGAGCAGCCGCGGCATTGTGTAATTGTTGAGATACTTGAGCTGATCGTATATACATCGATTCGCCTGCGCGATGTCCTCCCACGGTAGTTGCTCTTTCCCGCAGTGGACTGTCACCTGGCGCTGCGATCTTGTCGTTCCGAATGGCGGGTTCCAGACCTCTTGCAACACCCAGACGCGGCGGAACCAGGGCCGAATGAAGATGGAGTCGGCGTCTACAAAGATGAAGGTCTCATGGGCGATGAGTTCATGCGCTTCCCGCGAGGTTGGGAGTCCGAGCTCGGGATTGGTCCTCAACCTGTCTGATATCGCTGGGCAACTGATCGAATGATGCCAAGATCCTCAGTCACTAAATCATCCGCCTCTCCAAGCCACACCCTGACCAACCGGGCAGATGCGAATATCTCTCCCATCAGTGCGACTTGATGAGCACGTTCCGCAGGATCGGCTTGGTTGATTGAAAGAAGGTCGACCCAAAGTACTGCTGGCTCGTCCAAAGACCTGAGGTGCCGAAGGGCTGATGCAAGGTTCCTCCGAACGTAAATCTCGGTGTCTTGTAGACCCAACTCGCCATCACTCAGTAGAACTGCCTCCCTTTCTGCAGAGTCTCCCCAGCAGTACGATAGTGCGTCGTATGGGACATAATCTAGATCCTCCAGCGATGAGTATCGGAGTGACAACCGGAGGGTGGCATCCTCGCTTGCGCCACGGCCATCAGGCTCAACCACCACCAGCCGAATTTCCTTCTTCTCGAAGCTCAATGGCCGATAGAAGTCTTGACTCTTGCCAGTGGTCCCGAATAGAAGTTGGTGTAGAGGTGGTCGGGCTGAGACAAATTCAGCCCAGACCTCGATCCGAGCGAACCGCACGACGTTGGTCCATCCGGGGTACCAGGCTTTGGGTACGATCATGATAACATCACCCCCTCGAAGTTCTCCTAGCCATTCAGCCAGCGACAAGCCCTTGCTCTCTGTCCTGTTAACCCAGGCGGCAGCACCAGGGCTAGCCTCGGCCAAGTCCTCATCGCGCCTATCCCAGACGTTTGTGTGGGTGCGGAACACGTCGCTTGCGTGATAATTATACTGTATGCGGCGCTGCGGCACGCGGAGAGCCCCAGTGGACGGGTCTGATACGTGAGCCTCGAAGAAGGAGTTGGAGTCGCGGTAGGTGCCGATGGCGCCTTCGTTGTCGCTGAAGCCTTGGTCGTGAGATTCGGTGGTGAATACAATGCGATGGACGACAAGCGAGTCTGAGGGACTACGTCCATTGTCCGAATCCGGGGTGGGAAGCCTCAGCGAGACGTAAGCGGCTTCTGGGCAGAGGGCTGAGGTCTGTGATGAGTGACATGAGGAGGTAGAGTGATACTCCCAACGAGGGTCAACTGTGAGCTGAATGGCAGCCATGACGGCCCAATACCCGACCAAATCAACGGGCTTTACCTAGTTTATGGTACTGGATTATCACACTAACGCAACTGTCTTGTCTATCTCGGTAAGTGATGAGAATTGATCGACGTCAGCAGATGGGGAATTGTCCATAAATTCCGCAATCGCAACCAACAGTTCCTATTATTAGCAATGGCAGAACTGAACATGCGCAGTTCAAATTTCAGTACGACTCTACTGACTAATCTCGGCACCTGGATCTCATGCTGCTTTCAGCCTCTAACCTGTGTCCCAGGCTTGTGTGTCGTTGGTCCCTACCTAATGCAAGACAGATGAAGAGATCACGGTTAAGCGATGTTTGAGCGATATATAAACAGTCACATTCACGGAAGATTAAAGCGAGAACTCTTGATTATTTTAGATGTTTTGATAGCCATGTATAATTTTATGGGAATTATTGTTCTTGATTTATATATCGAAATGTATGCAATTCTAAGCCCTCCTTGCCCGAAAATTACTTCATCTGATTTCTAATGTGACTTCTACAGTCTATTTGACGTAATCGCTCTATCAAAAACATCAATGATTCTCCTGTACATGTCCTGCATCGCTTCAGAACTACCATCCGTACCAGTCCATAAGGAAGACCCATCCCTCGATGTGAACAGGATCTGGCGTATCTCTTCAGCCGACGCTCGTAGTGACTCAAACTCAGGTGGGAATTCCGCAATGATGCTGGCAAAGTCCTCCTGCCTCATGTCCTTGAGCTTCTGCTCCGCCAGGTCGTCGAATGACTCTCCAACCCATTTCTGTAGCCTGCTGGAATCGGGAGGATCGTCATTTCCATTCGAAATTAGAACCCACACAAATACGTAGAAGAATGATTCCAGATCGTGTCGGTATGTGTGCCGTCTGCCTTTCAATACGTCAATGGCCATGAACGGCGGTGTGCCCGTGATTTCCCTCGCGTTGCTTCGCCCTGAGTCAAGCTGTGTCGCCACATCGAGATCGATGAGTATTCCTCTCGGCTCATCATCTCTCGGTGCATCCGTAATGAGGATATTTCCCGTGGAGATGTCCTGGTGAATGATCCGAGCATCCGTTAATAACGACCTGTGGGCTCTGATGGCATCTCGCAGGGCTTCGAGTAGCTCTGTTCGACTCTTGAACGAGCGTAAACTCCTTGCGACAGGTGATGTAACAACGCAAGTGAGAATGAGATCCTCAAAGGGCTTCCCGGACTCTTCGGTGTAGTCGTAAATATCCTGCTCGGACGAGTCCCACGTCTTGACCAGTTCCTCCTTCTTCCCCAGGTCAGGAACAAATCTCCGATACGAAGAATACTGAAGGCCTCCACGCAGGTACGACGTCCGCGTAATATATTCAAAGTAGTCGATGGATGTCACGCCCCAGACATTCTTCTCCTTGATCACCTGCAGAATATCTTCCTCCTTGCCATCGTTCTTGGTCCGCCACTTGAACTTGACGACATGACTCCATCGATCTGATTTGGGAAGTTTTGCCCGATATGCCGTCGTACCAGGGCCGAAAAGATTTTCCGACCTGGCAATCGGCTTGTGCTCCAGATACAGCCTCTCCAGTCCCTCTGCATGGCTTCCATGGGCCTCGACAAACTGGCCAATCTTGTCCGCCTTGAGGACCTGGGCAATGCCGAGCTCCTCGTCATCTAGCAGGGCGTAGTGATCGATGACGGACAGGAACTGGTTAAACTCAGATTGGATGTCGATAGCCGAGCTGCTGTACATGCCAGATCGATCAAAGACCCACAGCTCCATCGTCTGGCCGCAGATGAAGAATCCATGGATGAAGAACCGCGTGGGCTGGTTGGCGAAGACGTCGCGGGCCTGGTTGCAGAAGCGCAGGAAGCCCTCTTCGTACTCTGCAGGGCCATTGTCCCGGCTGAACTGGCCGATTACGCCCACCCGGGCCCATTGGGACTGGGCGGCTGCGTCGGGTTCCGTTGGGCGCAGCAGGACAAGATCTGCGCCGGCAGCATTGTCTACGGTGGCCTTAGCAGGCAAAGACAGCTTCCATCTGCCGCCATTGGCGTCGTCGGCGAGGTGTGTGGCCAGCCATTTGAGAAATGCGCTGGCGGTGGGAGGAGGGGCTGATGCTGACGAGGGGCTCAAGAAGTACTTGTCCAGGAACCCATCGACATCGACATGGATGCGGGCGTAGATGTCGTCCAGGATATCCTCGGTGTCTGTATCAGAGAGTCCATGCAGCCGACGAATGGCACCAGGGTCGATGGCTTGGGTGTGGTTGGAGATGGCCATGCTGGGTGCTCCGTCAATGAAGATCACACTCTGCTGTGTGTGTGTGCTTTTGGGTGCTGTAATATGCTGCTGAGCTGTAATATCTGCTACGGAATGACGTAGAAAATGAGCAGCTGTTGCGGTTTTTAGGCGACGGTGAAACGCACAAATTAAATAAGCAGGAATTGCGGTCTCGTGATTCGATTTGCTTTGCTTTGCTTTGCCCCGGCTCAACTCAGCTCAGCCCAGCGCCACTCGCTTGTGCGTTTTACTGTATTTTTTTCAGCGCGAACCTTGATCAATCAGATCAGATGTAACTCAGGTGGGCATCAGCTTTCCCCTCCATTGTTTTAGCAGCAAAACTGGTGGTGGGGGTCACTCTAGCATGTGGATAGCAGCCATACTCAGTTACTTATTTATTGCAATTGTCCGTCTATTCATCTATCCTCACTTGATCACTCTGGACTCTGGACTCTGGAACAGTTGACTCACTCGCCACTTCGTTCTGTTCACATGCACAAATGTGTCATCCGGCGTGGCGCTATAACTCTTCAGCATCAATGATCAGGCCATCTTCCTCAATCCATTTAGCTCCATTGCGGCTTACCTAATTCCATTCCCACCCGAACCGTTCATCCAGACTTTGCGTGAAGTGCCGAGGTGTCTGCTCCCAGATAATCAATCAGATTTCCATCTGCTAATCACGCTGTTGCATCAAGATGATCATAGCAAGAGGAGAGAGCTTGGAAAATGGAAATGTTGGTCGGTCAGTAGATGAGTCAAAATTAGAGCCGGCAGTTTTTGCACCTGTGGAGTGTTGAGAGAGGAAAAGATCAGCACTCGCCCTCTGCTGGTTGAAATGCTACCCCTTCTCCATTCTCTCACCAGCTAATAACTGATCAACACATCGCACTTGTTGGGGCTTAAATCTCGCTAGTGCTCACTTTTACTCTTCACTCTTTACTGGTCAACTGCTTGGTCTTATTATTAGAGACTCTGGGTGTTTGTGTGGGGTAATGTTCATCTCACCAGTGTTTTCCGCCTGCTTCTGCTTACCCTCTTCGGACATTCAGTTTTGTGTTTCGGCCATCTCCCCATTCTTATTGACCATTAGAAAATATGGGTCGTAACCAGGTCTACTGCTGTATCTGCGGAGGCCCGTTCCTAGAACCTGGCACTCGGTGAGCCATATCATCGCGCATCGTCAAGTGTGTCATTCTCCTAACGGCACTGTAGTGAGCATGAGCCGGGCGAGTGGCTATGTCATCCAACACTTTGGACTACTGTCCATCTTGCAAAAAATGGCGTCGAGTTAGACATGTACAAGTGGGAACTAGGAATGTATACCTATGACCTTGCCGATCCGGCTAATGACTCCCAAAGACGAGTGTTGGAACAGGAGGCCACATATCAGGATCATAACGTGTTTCTCATCTCAGGATCGGGCGAAAAGGTCACCGCCTTTCACATTGTTGACAATGAGAGTGCCCTGTACCTCGCCGTTCATGGCCGTTGTTCCCAGCTTGTCCAGCACTTTGTCAGCAGCAGACGCGAGGCCCACGACGTGTTCCAGATCAGCGACAAGGATGAGATCTCTTCCGTCAAACAACTATGGCAAGTTATTTTTAGTCGGCTACCGGCATCTGGGCGTGGGTTTGCTCATAATATAGATCATCCGACCCGATATTACGGTATTGCTTCTCTTCATTTGACAGAGTGGGAGCCAGATAATAACCCTTTGGTTGGTGAAGTATGCAAAATTCAATCTCTTTCTCAGTGAATCGTGCTAATGTTCATACTAGTATGTAGAAGCAGACCCAATCGAGGTGCCCCAACTGACTGACTGCATCCTGGATAATCTGGAACCAGATGCTTCGGTGATTCGCAGCGAGGAAACTTCAGCCGATTTAGAAGATCGAGATTGGTGGTTTAATGAATTAATCACCAAGAAGGAACTTCCTTGGTTGTGGGACTTGGACGAAGACGCAGCCCGCAAGAAGCAACGCACAGGTGATTGGAATTGGGAGCTTCTCGTCAAGAAGCTGTCCAGGACTGACATCTATCGCCCTGAGGATGAGACTCTGCGTCTTCCTCTAGGTCTTCGAAATCGACGGAGGATCTGGAAATGCATAGAAGACGCAAGACTCGGTGATATTCAGAGGCAGATAGGCCCTCCTCTTCTTGGCTTTGCAGTACCGATGGAAGGAAACCTTTGGGATGGCTATACACCAAAGAGCCAACAACCAGCTGCATGATTAGACAAAAATCAGAAACCAGTTAAAATTGTCACACTGTCCTTAGTGGTGTGGAAAGACAGCCTTTCCTGTTCGACCGGAAAAGAGAGGGCGTCTGGGCCTGGTAGAAGGAGTCCGAATTCAACTGAGAATGATCACGCAATCAGCGAACCGTATGAGCCATCTAGACCCAGATGCACGATATTAGCACCTCTCAGCACTCAATAGCGAGTAGAATGTGAAGATTTCCTGAACCAAGACTTGGGAGTCATGTTAGGTTGCCTTCAATAGGTATAATTACTAATCGAGCCATATCGTCATGCTAATAGGATAAGGCATCATCATATCTAATATGCAGACCATCTGATAAATGTCGCATTATTTCCAGTAGTATTGGGCGGAATCTGATATCCTCCAAGATAAGTTCATCACTCAAATGACTCAAATTTTGAGTTAAAAAAAAAAAGGTTGAATACTTGAACATCGCAAAAAGAACAAACCACGTCTCCTCACGTAAAGATGTCGCATCTCGAATCCTATAAGCATATATCTCCCGAGTCTGGCCAGCCCATTACCCTGCATCCTCTTTTCAACGACAAAATCAAGAGCCACGTACCCCCGGACCCGATCAGAGATGAGATTACTCCCTCACCTGACAGGGCTAGCTTTGCAGATCCGGAAAAGCGAGATCTTCTCTCCGTTGCTAAAAGATCTGATCTGACCGAGTCGATTGGGACTCTCCTCGAGGATGTACAGCTCTCTCAATTAACTCCAACTCAGCTAGATGAATTGGCCCTGCTTGTATCGGAGAGAGGTGTTGTGTTTTTCCGAGACCAGGACCTCACAACTGAGAAGCAGGAGGAGCTATTTGAGCATTACGGTGTCCTGGACAAGCACCCCGCGCAGAAGGACGTCAAGCATATCGTCATCCGGGGAAGCACCAAGGACCATAGGGAGATATCCAAGTATACCCCCTGGCGCTCAGATGAATGGCATGCGGATACATCGTTCGAGCTCAATCCTCCGTCATACTCCTTGCTCCGGATGGAGGAACACCCCGAGGTAGGAGGAGACACGGCGTGGATTTCAGGGTACGGACTTTACGACGCCCTCAGTGAACCCTATAAGCGACTTTTGGAAGGGCTTCATGCGGTGCACACGTCAAGAGTAAGCCATTCCACACGCTTCACTCCAACTGGGACTAGTGGCTGATGATGTCTAGCTACAATACGAAACAATCCTGGATCTCTGGGAGGTCGGACCCAACCGTCCGCCTATTGATACACATCATCCCGCTGTGAGGACTCACCCAGTGACTGGCCTCAAGGCACTAAACGTAAACTTGGGATTCGTGTCAGGCTTCGCCGAGTTGAAAAAAGCCGAGTCAGGTAAGATGCTTTACAAGAACCCGACAGGTGCATTACTAATTGTCTGTATTCACGATGCAGACAAACTACTCGACTTCTTCAGTCACCACATTCATTCCGCGGATGATCATCTTGTTCGATGGAAATGGACAGTAGGCGCAGTAGCAATGTGGGACAACCGGTGTGTGATCCACCGGGTTATCCCGGGTTCTTACAAAAGTCCGCGGCGCGGGATACGCACAACCGTTTTCAGTGAGAAGCGTAAGCAGACGCACCCTATTAACCTTCAATGCAGTAAGATGGTGTGCTGATTTGACCCCTGACTATAGCATTTTATGACCCGAATAGTGAAGGGCGGGCAGACAGGGAGAAGAGAATCGAAAACGAGAGAAAACAGACTCAACCGACCCCTGAAGTCTAATCCAAGGGTTTGAGTTCCCAAACTTTGGAGAAGTCACAGAGGATAAAGTTTTGAAGGCAATCTACCTTTTCTGGATATGGAGGAATCCTCCTCAGAAAATTTATTGATATTTTGATCAATGTCATTCATAATTTATGAAGTATATGATATTTATATATAAAGATTCTGCTCAAAGTACCTGAATGACTTCTGATCTCTATTTCTCTCCAAACGTCTAATATAATTGTGTATCAAAAGCGTCATAACTCAGTTATCATGCCCTTCGTCCTGTCAAAAGTCTAGCATACATAAGAATCTGCGCCTCTAAATCATCCCTCTGCGCAGGAAGCCTTCTTCGGAAGCTGTCCATATCTGAAATCAAGTCCAGGAGATACTCTTTTTCGTCGACCCCTGCAACTTCAAGAGTGAGGTAGAGAGAACGCTGGGATGTGACCCCAATAAAACATTCGACGCTGCGTAGAAATCTAGCATATTTCCAGACATGCTCCGAAAGCTCCCTCAGCTTTGAATAAACATTCCTCGTTTCCGGGAGCCCCTGGGCAGCGCTCCAGTCGTATCGCATCCGAGCGATGCATAAGTGGACACTGGTCAGACCAAGGAAGATCTGTGCCAAGTAGATTGTCGAAAAGTAATAGCTTGTTTCACAGAGAGAAGCTTCATCTGGTTTCTCCTCGATGTCGCCTGTGCCCAGAGCTCCCTCAAGGAACTTGGCCATGATGTCTTCTGCCACCTCATGTGTCTCCTTGAAACAATTCGTTATATATATGTTGGAGCTGTGGTTGAACTCACCGTTGGAAGGCTCCCAGAGGGACTCGCAGGCACGTATCAAGACGGGCAGTGCTTTCGTGACGGCGTCAAACCTGTAGAATGCTGTCTGCACTAGCGGGAACAATCGTTTGTTTTCCGTATATTTCGCAAATCCTTCGATAATTGGGGTTCTGAATGGGGACTCGTTCATGATATTTTTCCATCCTGATATTATCCAGTAAGGGACCTGAGAATCATCATTAGCCATTCTTACGCTCAGAAAACGGCAATTCTCGCCAAGGCTGACACGATTACAGACGAAATAAGAGGCCCAACATACCAGAATGCTATAATCCTCGCACAACACACTGATATGGAACTCATCACTCGGTTCAGGTGGCCCTATATTTTCTAATAGAGTTGTCATCCCCTGGTCGTGTATCATTCTGGGCCCACCAGGATTGAATAGCTCCTCAGTCCTTTGTAAAATCGTGACGGCCGCCAGTGTCTCCACTGCGAATGCCTGCTCAGTTCCCAAGGCACGGCGTAAGCTCCGAATTGCTTTCCCATAGGCGGGTAAAGTAATGAAATCAAGATACTGTCTTCCACGGCGGAAATTGGACCAGACGGTGCAGAAGAGGGCGATCGTATCCCGAAGGCATGGGTAGTATGCGAGCCGGCTGGGAACGTACTGCAGATAGCTCTTCGGCAGGATCATGCCGCGATCAGCCGCCCGATTTAGGTGGCTCACTAGCTGAGCAGCGAGGCGATCTGTGACTGTGGTAGGCAGAGGCCGTAGCTTGGAAGGGAGTCGGAAGTAGGTGAGATGAGCAGCAGGAATGGCTGCCATATTGGCTGGTCGTCTTCTTTTATCTGGTCTTTCAGGCTCAGGAGACTGTGTGGATCGTTTAGGCCGAGTGCATACTTCAGACAGCCATGTTTCTGAAATGTCTCCATTTTCCACATATAACTCTGATCGGGAGTTCTTGTGGTTTCCGTCTCTGATAAACTTGACCAAGGAGGTTGGTCCGGGGCATTCGTACCCTCTCAGTACGCAGGGAGAACAGGCGGGCCAGTTTTCATCGCACTTGGAAGGACATGTAAGTAAAACTATCACTGAGAATCTCATGATCGCATACCTTTATTCTTCGGGCTTTGCATGAACGACACCCTTTGGATCTGGGAATACCGGGCATAATGGCTTTGAAAAGGGAGGTGTATCAATAACTAGGTATAGATGCAAGAATTGAACAGCTGAATCTATTCGAAGTGGACTCTGATCTGGCTTGAAAGGATTCATGAAACCTTAGGTTATGCCTTTATTAAATACAAAATCAAGACTGCAGCCCTATGGCAGTACAGTGCAGTTCAGATTGATCGGGACCCGCTTCAACCGCGTGGAGATTTGGTGCTTGACGATATTACCGCATTTGGAAAGACACAGCGGTAGGTGAGATTTCTTGCTGAGCCAAGATCGCCTTGGCATAGGGCTATAGGCTTGATGACAACGGTAGCCGAAGGCGGGAGGCATCCGGATCATCGAGCTTGAAAATCGGATCAAGGAGATCAGGCGGTAAGGAATGCGGCAGAAGACGAGATATGTTTCTGTTTCCAGCTGGACGAAAACTCTTCATTATGACCTATTTGTTAATCAATTGTATAGAGGACACCTAGACATTTGGGATCCTCCAGCCCATTCCTCTTCCCATCTGCTTGGTGAGAATCGTCAGCCTCAACGGGTCCTACTTCGCGTAGCGATGGGGTGAGACCTGCTTGCAACAATGACGATACTGTAAGCACCGAGGCTCACTAAGGGAAATTATTTGGTGCCTCCTATTTTTCCCTATTTGGACTTTGCCAAGGCCATACATGCTCCGCCTTCTTCTTACTTGCTCACATTGGATGGCATACTTGATGTAACCTCGCAAATTTATTTCTTGAAATGGGTTTCAAGGTTTGAGACTTGTTTTGGCGATACCTAATGTAGTATTCCAACTCCTCCACGTGTGGCTATACTTACAACATAAGCGGACAATCTCCACGTTCATAAGTAAATAGATCTTCATATGTGGATTTTGAATCGCACCCGCAGAATTGAAGTCAGACCCAGCTACTCTGATATCTAGCCGTGATTGGACATGGATATTATCATGATACGACTGGAATAGAAGCCCCGTGGTCGAGAGTAGTCCTCTCGTCTAAGGAAGAAGATCCGTGTCCCAACAGTCCCTACCGTAATGCTTCTCCAACCACGTAACAGCTTCCCATTTAACACAACGGTTGTTCTTCAGGTTTTTGAGCGCAGCCCGGTACGCATTACCTTTGCTCCCGCCTTCGGCGCAAATATCCACGCCATGATCTCTCAGCCATTCCAACGCTCCAACGTTACCCTGTTGAGCAGCTGCTTGTACCGCCGAGTTCTTCTCATTATCCTGCGCGTGGACATCCACGCCTACCTCAAATAGCAGATTCATCATCTCAATTGTTCCCTGCTGGCCGCCACGCAAGTCGTCACCGGCAGCTGCTCGCAGCACGGTTCCATGGTCGCCCGCAATGATATTCACATCCGCCCCGTGGTCGAGCAAAATCTTAGCGGTGGCCAGATCTCTCTTGTACGCAGCAGCGTGAAGTGCCGTGCCGTACACGCTCTCATCATCTGTTGCATTTACGTCGGCGCCTGCGTCAAGCAGTGGACCGACCATCTCCGGGTAGCGGAGTGCAGCGGCTTGAAGAGGAGAATGATACTGTCCGCCAAACCCATTTGCATCTGCCCCGAGATCCAAAAGTGGCGTCACGAATGGCTTTTGAGCGCTGCCCCAACGCCCGCCTGCGATAGCAAGCGAAAGGGGCGATGCGAAGGTAGTGGAAGTGTCGATAGGATAATTCATGAAATGGCGCTTTCTTATGTTGGACGTCGTCTGTCTCGGCTTCTTCTCCATCCTTGGGGGGTTGACATTGGCACCTCGCTCGATAAGTAGACGGAAAACGAGCATTTGGTTACCCTCTTGGCTGTAAACATGGCCGAGGGTCGCCTGAAGGGGGCTTCCTTCGGGAAGGCCAAAATAATTGACGTTTGTGTCGTGTTCGTCGATTAACCACTTGCAAAGAGCTAAATTGGAGTTACTTGCCGCTATTTGGAGGGCCTGTCCTAGATAGCTTGGCGTTTCAGACGGGTCCTTTGACAACTTGAGAAGATAGGAGATGGACTTTTGGCAGTCTGCTTTCGCTGCTGCCTGGAAGCATTTTCCGAGATCTGGTTGAACAGTTTTCTCTCGTTCCATGAGAAGCTCGACGATTACAAGGTTGTTAGGCGCACTGAAAGCCTCCTGTAGTGCTGCTGCGATGTCAACATCAGCACCGTGTTCGATGAGGAATTTTATCATCTCAATGTGACCAGTTTTGCAGGCGCTCCCAAATGCGTGTTGACAATCATCTCCGCTTAGTTGCACTCCTGCGTCTATCAAAAGCTTTAGAACGGCTGTATCTGCATTCGCACAAGCGGCTGCAAGTAAAGATCCATACTTCCTCCGCTTGCTGTTTGGGTCCAGGCCATGATCAAGTAGAAACTTTAGGTCATCGAGTGACCCCTTCGTGGCAAGCTCTCTTGCAAGCGCATTACTACCTGTGGAGAATGTAGCACCTTGGCTTAGAAGATACTGGACAAGACGGTGTTTCCCAGATGAAAAAGCCAGCGCAAGGGGGCTTTGATCCTGGTAATCCTGATTCAGGTCGGCCTCCTTCTCAACGAGAATGGGGACGTATTCGTCTAAATCATGCTTGATCGCGTGCCAGATTAGATTTGAGTCCTTCTTAACAAGGGCTCCATTGTCCAGGAGAAACCGGACCACCTCTTTATCCCCCGACTTGAATCCATAATGCAAGGTTGTCTCCTTTGGGCTGTCTGGTCCATTGACGTCGGCCCCTAGCTCAAGAAGCAACTGGAGAATATCAATGCTGCCGTCTTTAGCTGCAAGCTGGATCGGGGTGTAGCTATTGCCACGGAAATCACCATAGATAAAGCCACCTTTTGCCCGGTTTTTAGGGCCAAGAATCCTATTCAAGTCAAGCCCCTTGTGCGATAGCCAGTGTATGATCTCGGGCTTGGGCGTCTGTATTGGCCAGAACGGTCTGTTAAAAAAAAAGTTAGCAATCTACCGCGGTCCGAGATCAAATATAAAATCCCTGCAAACTTACGCCATCTCCGTATTCTTAGCCAGGTTGAAACCACTTTCCAAGAGAATTTCCGCAACTTCAAGTGATCCATCGTCTTTGCAAGCATGAGCAATCGCCATCTCAAATGCAGAGTAATTGATAGTGCGTTGAATGTCCGCCCCGAATTCGATCAACAACCGGACAATATTGGCCGAACCATCTCGCGCAGCCAAAACGAGAGGCGTGGTGTAGTGACTCTCGTCAATGGCATTGACATTCGCACCTCTCTCCAAGAGTTTCCGCACGACATACTCGTCACCACAGTCACGTTTCATCACGGCCACGTGTAATGGTGTGCTTAAAGGGGTGCCAGAGTATTCTGCGGCGACGTTCACATCAACATCTCTCTCCATGAACGCTTCGAATACCCACGGGGCCTTTTTGTATGCGATCACAGCACCCGACACTCCACGCGGGCTCAGCTCAGCACCGTTATCTATCAGCATTCTAGCCAAATCAAAGCGGCGGTACGACACAGCCTTTGAGAATATCGAGTCATGAAACGTGGAGCCAAATTTGGCGTTGATATCTGCCCCAGCATCCAGCAGCATCTTGCATATGGTCATCGCTTCTTCACTGTGGGAAATCGCTTCATCAAGGGCTGTCGCTCTATATTTGTTCATCTTGTTGACATCTGCGCCCGCCGAAAGCAGTATGCGAACGATTTCAGTTAGACCCTCGTGGGCGGCAATCTGAAGCGGGTATTTTGCACTCGAAAAATCGTCTGGACCCGCTTTGTTGGCATCGGCCCCGTGCGCGATGAGCAGCTTCACAAGTGGCAAGGACCCTGCCTTTGTAGCCCCGTAGAGGGGAGAGGGATCATGGATAGACGGGGAGCCGTTCACATCAGCGCCGGCAGCCAGTAGCACTCTCGCGAGCTTCACATCGCCAGCCACCGCTGCCCCGTATAGCGCCGACCCCGTCTGTTGAACGCCGCCATTGAGATCGGCACCGTTATCAATCAGAAGCGAAACAATATCATGATGCTGGTTAGCAGCCGCAGCGATTAGAGCAGAGCCCCATTTTTGGCCACCTGGGCCGTTGACATCGGCACCAGCTCGCAGCAGGCGCTCTACCATGTACTTGGAGCCTCCCACGGCTGCGATCTGAAGCACACTCCCAAACCTATTGCATTCCGTGTTGGGGCTTGCCCCAGCATGGAGAAGATTCTCCACCACTTCAATGTGCCCGCGGAAGACAGCAACGCCTAGAGCGGAACCAAAATAGCCTCCTCGCGCGTGGATGTCAGCTCCTCGACTGATCAGCGGCCCCATGAGGAGCGGATCTCCGAGAAGAGCCGCCCAGTATAGTGGCTGGGGAAACAAGTCTGCTGATTGCTTGATTGGATCGAAGTGACGATAGCCAAACCGGTCTTCGAAGTCAAGATCTGGGGAATAGATATTAAGCCAGTTGACGTAGGCCCCAACACCTTCCGGCCGAAAGAGGTTCTCGTAGACCTGGCGGAGAATGGCGTCAGTTCTCATAGTGCCCGCCTTGTCCCAGTGCGTTATCCATTCCACCGCAGCATATTGCAGAAGCGGCCACTTTTCGAAATTCAGATCCGAGGCAACCTTGCCCTGATTGAACTGCGTCAAATAGAAGAGGCAGCTGCGGGCGATGAAAGAGTTACCCTCCTCTTCGGAAGCATAGTAAGCAGAGAAAGCATTTTCTTGGAGCCTGGAGGATACAAGATATTCTTTCACGGAATAATGACTCAGTGAGACAACAGTGGCCATCTTGTCGTAGAAATTCTGTCTGCCATGGGCATCGACCTCTCCCTTCTTCCTCAGCCATTGCAAGTTCTCTTTGTGTGGATCGATCGTTGTCTGCGCGACTAGAACACCACAAAGGTCCACGATGGCCTTTGCCGTAAAAAGTCGAGAGGACGCGGGGTTGAAATCCCCGTGTCCCGGCCTCAGGACGACAGCTTCTGCCAGTTCCTCCAGCAGTAGCGGGCGAGAAGAGAAAGCTAACCATTTCAGAGCCGATTGCACGAGTTCCCGGTGGACATCGGGCACTGAGCCCAAAATGCGCTCGTAGGTCTCATCCAGAGTTTGAGGCATTGATTGAAGCTCTGCACGGATCATGGCCGGAGACAAGCATTGTTTAATTCTGTCAAGTTGACACGTTGCCCAACGGAACCTTTGTGATAGCATGGTCAGCTAGTTCACTTCCATTTGATTCATTGGAGAGCAGGAGGAAACTCACATGCCGCCTGCACCGGCCACAATCTCATCGCATATCTCTTTCTGTATTTCTTGCGGCATTGCACTCAGGGTTGAGTCACTATGTATGACGCTGTTGACATGTTTTCTCACATCTTCGTCGACCTCCGCCGCTTCGAGATTTATCACTTGGGGGGAGAAGTCTTCGAAATAATTCTCAATATCAGGCTCTTTGCGGCTTGTGATGAGGATGCTGAAATTGTTTGCAAGAAGCTTGTGAAGGCATTTTTGAAAGAATTCTCCCCGTTCTCCTTTTTGTGATTCATCCAGAGCATCGATAATTAAGAAGGTCTTACCATTGCCAGCAGCCTCAGCGAAGCATACGTCGAGGAGCTCTTCGGCGTTTGCTGAATTTCGACCCCTGCTTTTGAGGCTGGCATGTAACTCCATCACCAGTTCCGAAGGCTCTGGATTCTTCGAGAGCAACTGATAAACAATGGCCTCCAAGAGACTTGCAAGGGTTTGTTTGTTGGTATCTGCAAAGTCGAAATAGAAGTACACCACACGATCCGAAGGACCAATATTGCCCACTTTGGAGCGAACGTGATTTTGCATGTGGTCGATGATTGTTGAGGCCAAAATTGTCTTTCCTGCTCCTGGTATGGCATGAAGCCAGAGCAACTGCTCTCTTGCATTTTTCCACCGTCGAAATTCGGGATTTGCGAAGATCCAGGAACCCGTTCCCTGTTCATGGATCTCTTGGCAATATATGTGTTTGCGCTCAGGATCGCTGGTCTTATACCATGCTAGCATTTCGGTCTTTTCCCGCTGCGATTGCACAACTCGGAAGTCGTCGCCATGTTTTCCCGGCATGGAGCTCTTCTCGTCCTGCGACAACTCGTCGGCGGCCGACAAAGCGCTTTGAAGAGCGAATGCCGTCAGATTCAGCGTCGACTTCGCCTTACGAAGTGTATCAAGCTTTTTCGTCAAGGTAGCCGAATCAAATGCCCATGTGGCCTCGCCTTTGTATCCTGGCTTACTGAAGGGGCCAATGACATCGAGTAGCTGTTGGAAAATACTGTCGACCTCATCCAGCGCGGATTGACAAGCTGTCAGCGCCAATTGACCCTGCTGTCCATCTTTGCTTGGCACTTCGACTTGAGCAACTGACTTATTTTCTCGGGAGGCCTGATCCAAGGAGTCTCTTACATCCTCGGAGACGATAGAGAGCGATTCGACTTCGATAATGAGCGCATCAATGTCATCCTTCGACTGCGTAACCCGGTCGCGGAGTCGGTATGAAGCCAGGAGGATCTTGCCAGACGAATCTACTAGATCCGCGATCCCGTCGTTTGTTGCATCCATCAATGATAGAATTTGTCTAATTTGCTGTAAATATCTTCACAAGATAAAATTCGCTTGCTTGATAACTTTAAGTGTTGATGAATGGAGGGAGCCGAGATCATGTCAGCAACATATCTTTCTAAAATGTGCGATGCAGATCAGTGACGATTGCCCTTAGGCAGCCGTTGCGCGTGTCAGCCTGCCTCATGATGGTTCGCTCATGATTTCCAGCTTTTGTGCCTTTCACCACATGTATCCAAAGTACACCAACAAGTTAATCCATTCGGTTGTTTTTTGCAATTAATTTGTGGGCTTGAAAGATAGATTTGTTGCTTTCAACTTGATAAAATCTAAAAGTAAGGGGTGTTGAAGTTGAGTGTAGGGTAGCTATATTCCAGTCTACCCTATACACGCGTGAATATGATCTGTGTCAATAATCTTGATTAAACTGTTCAATTAGACCCTTTAGATTACTTTTACTTTTTTAATCAACAATACTGCTAATCCTCATGCACCTATTTTAACTAGGGGAACGCAAGGTTGAAGCCATCACAGCGGCCTCCAACCACCTGCAGCGACACAGCCACAAAGCCACAAAGCCACAAATCCATCCACGAAGTCCCAGCCACATTTGACACAGCCACAACTGCTCTGCTTGATGACAGGGGGAACTGAAATATTCTGTCGACAATACACTACCCTACCAGCCCTACCTGTGCGCGACCATCCAGGTGGGCAGCCAATGTCACTGAATACTACCCAATACCTGTGCCAGTATGGCGCCATGGCGACGTGTGTTGGCTCTGTCCCCTGCGATTATTGGACTGCGGCAAGTGGCTTTCGTCAGCGGCCCGGGACGAGGCCCAAATATGCATGAGATATGGGGCACAGCGCGTGCTCGACCTGTCTTCTCAGTTCTGTGACAACCATCTCCCACAGTCAGCCTGATGCAGGCTATCGTGTTCTTGCTTGCAGGTCCTGCACCTGCAGGCGGGGTCGCCAAGTTTTGTTGGTCCTGACCTGGACCAAAGTGCGTTCCACGGCAGACAGACCAATATTTGCTACGCGAGGCATTTGAAGGAACGCAAATGCTCACGGTAGCACGACAGCAGCTCCGAGCATATAATTAATGCCTAATCCACCGGGTGCAAATACGTTCAGCTGTCGATTAACCATCTCCCCGCTCGCTCCCCTTCCACAGCTTACCACAGCTTCTCACAGCGGACCGTAATGGCCAACACCAAAAAATGCAGTGCAAGCCGCGCCCACCCAATCCAGGTCCATGACCACTGTCCTGATCGGCCGTACATTGAGCTTCGCATCCCATCTGATGCCAAAAGCGTCGAGGCCGTGACGTTCACGGCTATTGCGCACGATCAAGGTCTGTTAGACACAACCAGCTGGAAATGATCCATGAGGTGAATAGTCTTAAATAACCAACCACATCGAATAGGCTGGGCGAGTTCCGAGAATACTGTGTCATTCACTTGGTTTGAAGCATCAGTCCGACGTCCGGGCAGTCGCTCTAACTTGCGGAGCATGATCATTATGCATAACCAGCTTGCCGATCCTGAGTTCCATGAACAGACGAGCCGCTGGTCAGCTGAGAGTGGCCTTCTTCAACGCTCATGGGTTCAAGCCCTTGAGCCAGGCGATGTAGTACAGCTCATACCAAAGGCCAGGTACCCATGCTGGGTCAATATCGTGAAAGAATGTCGTATTGGAATCGAGTATGAACCAGCTAGCGAAGAGCAGAGAAAACGGCACCCGAAGCCTTACCCTGGCGCAGAGAGCTATACATATGCACTCTCCCTTACAATAAAGGAGATACGGCTGTTGACAGTTCAGCCTGCGACAAACATCACAGACAAGTTGGATGTTTCATGGAGCATCTCCAATCTCGATGATAAGGAGATCAAATTCAGTGCTCTTTCATACTGCTGGGGAGCGCCGCTGGATACAGTCGAAATGATGGTTTCATCGGACCTTGAACCGGAAAAAAAGACAACCTTCGACATCAACCCGACAGTCGACTTGGCACTGCGTCGGCTGAGAAGAAGTGATCAAGTTTTGCACATATGGATCGATGCTATCTGCATCAACCAGGAAAACTACGAAGAGAGGTCACGACAAGTCGGCTTGATGCGAGATATATTTTCACGTGCAGAGAGGGTTCATATCTGGCTAGGTGAAGGACATGACGGGGTCGATGCTTGCTTGAGAATTGCTCGGAATGTCTACAACTACAACTTGAAAGACTGTCCTGGAGGGGCGGACTGCAACTGTGATGGGACACGTCACTCATTAACGTTCAAAGACGTGGATACGCTGGCTGAATCGAAACGAGCTCGAGGTCTTTTACCTACATTCCATCACATGGATGAGGTTTTCAGACTCTTAGAGCCAAGCTTTCCCGACAATGTTGCGGACTGGGCTGGTGGATCAAAGGCAACAAGTTTGGCGACTCTAATGGTCGGTCTCATCTCAAACCCATGGTTCTCGCGGGTCTGGGTTGTGCAAGAAGTCTTGCTCAGCCAACAAGCTTTCGTGCACAGCTCAAAGGAAGTGATCCCTTGGATTGAGCTAAGGCAAACGAGTGAGTGGCTTGAGGATCCGAAGTTCACCCACTGGCATTTCGATTACCATATCCAGTCCCATACGGCAATGCCAGCGATATGGAAGCGTCTGCGAACCAACAAGGAGCTCCCGGATATCCTTGATGTCTTTCTTGATGGTCATGATCTCCGGGCAAGTGATCCCAGGGATAAAATCTTTGCTCTTCTGGTCTTTGGGAATGAGACACACGCTGTCCAAAACCTAGACAAGCTGATCCGGCCGGACTATAATAAGTCAACCGAACAAGTCTTCGCCGACTTTTCTAGATGGTGGATCAGGGAGAAGCGATCGCTTGATATCTTATCCGCCATTCATAGCCAACAGGGACGCACTTGGAGACAGACATTATACGAATCACATGGCGATGACCAACTGCCGCATCCCAGCTGGGCATTAGGTTCTACCGGCCGCTCCAAGTGGTCTAAAGCGTCGCTGTGCGCGCAGTTTGACTTTTGCGCCACCGGAAAGAGAGAAGCCGATATCAGTTTGCTCGAAGCTAGTGACCCTCTAAAACTTCTGCTCCGAGGACGGCGGATATCTAGAATATCCTGTATGGGGTACATTCCGATAGAGGACATGTATCCCTACGGAGAACACCCAGAGCAGCAGTCCGAAGCTCCGTCAATAATTGACAGGATATTTGATCCTTGCGGATTCACTGGCTTCTGGGGGATTGAAATCATAGTCCATGACGCCAAAGACAAGTTAATGAGGTCCAGGACAGAATATAGAGACCACACGAACGCACATTGGGCTTATTGTTCTCGGTCGAAGTTGCCGAGCCTTTGTCCCACCGAGGCTGGAGGATTCTGTAGCTATGAGACTGACAAACTCCCAACGTGCCTGGAGAAATCATTCTTTGTCACAGAAGATGGCATGTCTGGTCTGTGTCCTTGGATGGCAAAAGAGGGAGATTTCATTGCTCTTCTCGACGGAGGCAAAGTACCATACTTGTTACGACAAGTCACCGGTCCAAATGCGGGGAAAGAGGAGGTGTTTCAATTTGTTGGGGAATGTTACGTTGAGGGAATAATGCACGGTGAATATTTCGAAGACCGTCGAGACCTGGATGATTCAGAAGTATTGGCGATAGTATGAGGTTTGCTTCTAAATACATGCACGTTTCTCAACGTATTTCGTCTAATAAGAGCATCCGTATCTTATTCACTCAGAATGTAGCATTAGCTCGACAGGGCAACTGTTTAAGTCGACGTAGATATTGCTTCTCATCCGCGTGCAGCAGAGCGTAAGCGTACAATGTGAGATCATCCCACTCTTTGCCCAAAATGATTTGTAATGAGTCTAATATTGACGGATACTCATCGAGCCATAGGATGCCTGGATCAATGCCGATGTAACTCTAATGCCTCTATCCAGGTATGTCTCTCACATGATGGCTGAGTGAGTCAAAAGAACAATGGAGATTTTTGACATTTATATTCCAAAAAAGGAAATGATGCTAGAGACAAAGATTGGGACTAGCGAATATTAGAGATCAGATTGATTCACACCCACTCGTAAGACCAACCCACCCAAAACAACTTCCTAATACAGTAATTAACTAGGTAGGCTGTTGATACAGCGCAACAGATCAAGCTTCCCGACGTATCCGTATAGCGCCGGATCCTGTCATGCAATGTCTGAAGCCTGCAGCTTTGGCAATCAATGCTTTGAGAGGAAGAGATTTGACGCAATACTGGCTTGGGGATTACATATCAAATCTAACTAGAGGCATTTTAGGGACTAGGTATAAAAGTGTGGCCGTTTCTTGCTGTTCCTTTCTTCTTCCATGACAAGAAAAAATCATCATCTGCTATATCAATTGAATATTCCCCATTAAACCTCGTCAAGACCAAACCGTAGCAAACATGTGCCAGCACGACGAAGTCGGTCAGAACGGTTGGACGAGCACACCCGCGAATGCCGGTGTCATTTTTGGAGATCGACCGTTCATCAACGAGCCTGGGGCTTTATCCTTGAAAGAGATCGAATTCCCTCATACCGACCCTGTCGTCAAAAAGACCTATGACTACGCAAAAGCAGCTCTCCATGCCGAGACTTTAAACCACTCCATGAGAGTGTATCATTACGGTAAGCAGCCGGAATTCTCTTAGATTCATTATTACGTTCCTATCTGTTGACGAATACCCAGGAATCGCCATTACAAGACAGCAGTTCCCTGATCAGGCTTCTGTGCTCAACCCAGCAACTTGGGCTTTGACCTGCTTGCTACACGATATCGGCACAGCCGAGGAAAACCTTACTGCAACCCGCATGTCCTTCGATCTTTACGGCGGGATCAAGGCCTTGCAGGTGCTCAAGGACTTGGGAGCGACGACCGACCAGGCCGAGGCCGTTTCTGAGGCCATTATTAGGCACCAGGACATGGGTGTAGATGGAACCATTACATTTATCGGCCAACTCATTCAATTAGCTACCACCTATGATAATACTGGGATTCACCCCCATGTCAAAGATTTTGGGAAGCTGATTCACGACGTTACGCGCAAGGAGATCAATGAGGCCTTCCCGCGCTCGAAGTGGTGCTCCTTCTTCTCAAAAACCATAGAAAAGGAAGAGAACATTAAGCCTTGGTGCCACTCGACTCATCTGGTTGACTTTGCCAAGGAAATCTGCGCCAATACGCTAATGAAGGAGTGGGAGTGAATATTGTTGCTTTCGAAATCTCATAATATATAGTGCCCTGGAAATCAAAAGACAGGTGTCTACACATTTCCCTTTCATAGCCCGGCTCAAAGTTGTAGTGATGCGTGCATTTCGAAACTGCCCTGTAAATACAACTATCAGAACGATCTTTCTCGACTGGTTGTTCAGCTCATGTATAATATTACATGAAGAGCCAAACACGGCCAAAACGGCCGCTATCGAAAGGCCACGATATTGAACTCCCGCCCCCTTCTTTCCAGTAATCCTCTAATATTCTAGCCGCGTGTATTACGTTCAGGCATTTGGTAGCCATCCAAAACTTCTCCAAGTGCATGAGGAAATATTTTCTTTGCTGTGGAGACTGGCATTCTAGACCTGCGACAAATAGAGGCCAGAGGACACATCTAAGAAGGTTTTGATCACCCCGTAGCGTCTCGAGTAAGTTCAGTAATTCTGATACGAGCTCAGCAACGCCGGAGGTTCGGCCTTCGGTGAGTGGTTCAAGCACTCGCTTTCCATAGATCAAGATGCCAATTCTATATGCTTTGGACAAAACACTCCGGTGGTGTGTTTCGTCTTGATTTTGGGGAGAAGATGAGAATTCCTTTGGGATGTCGAAGGGCGACCTGTCACAATCAAATGTTTCAACAAGAGAAAGCATTTCCTCCAGGGACCGCTTGTCAGTCTCCTTCGCGCCAAGCCCTATATCTTGGAGCTTTGCCATAAGTAGATCTCTCTCCGTGGAGATAAATCGGATAGCTCTCAACAGGAATGCCGGGCACCCTAGGAATGAGTCATTGATAGACCCATATGTGATTGAATGTTCGTCAAAGGTGATGGCTTGCGGCAGAGATGTAGCACGGCCAGGACGGGCAAACAATGACCCCAGGCTCTCGACTCTAAGGTTCCCCAGGATTAGCGCGTTGGATAACATAGAGAATCGCTTTAGACGTACAAATAAAGCTGGCGCATCAAGAAGCCTTGGAGGTCTTGGCAAACACTCCACGGATTTTGTTCCGCTAGAGCTCGATCTGCCACTTTACTCGTGGGTTGGTTGAGATAGAGTAACCTTTTCGCACCTTCAAGGTGGGAATCCCACCCAGAGCTTCCAGATTCCATGAGGTCAAGTAGAATAAAGAGGAAGATGCTGGCTCTGGTTCTGTCGTTATCAAGCTCTACTGGGTCGCTTAGAGTCTTTAGCAATGCTTGCATCGCTTGCTGTTTGAATACGAGGGCTTTTCGATTGGCTTCAGTGTTATCTTCGGATGCATTTGGGTCGGCTTGACGGAAAGACTGTCCTCTGTTGGCGAGATGACGGGCAGCAAGAGCGATTAGACTCTTTTGTAGCGCGGAATCGTTTAGGGAGAAAGGGACTAGATCTCTAAGCATATTTCTATCTGTTTCCGAAAAGACAAAGTCTTTACACATATGCTCAAGATCTAACCTATACATTAGCCTTGAGCCTTGGGTATTCATGGCGGAATGCTTACAATAGTCTAGGTAGTACTTGGACCCATGGTCTGGATCCAGGACAGTAGAACCTGTCAAGACTGCCCCTAGCGCACCAAAAAGTTAGCACAAGTACCTGTTTCATTGAGGTATGAAACAAAAGGTGGTTTCCAGTGTTAGAATATAGGCCTACCATTGTTGTCTGTGTTTCGCCGCTTTCTGATGGACGATTTCAACAAGGAGCGATTGCTTTTTGGCACGACAGCATTTCCACGAGTAGATGGCCGCGCCGCATGAGTCTTGAACACAATCTTGCCTGACCTTTTCGACGAGGTAGCTACCGGCTTGTCTGCTGGACACGCGTACATGTGGCCCTGCATCTTGCCGCGGATGGCCACTCCTTGGACCCAGCGGACAGGCCGCTTTTCACTGCATTCAAGACCAACCTTTGTGCATTTTGCACAAGGCATTCGCGTTTGATCACACTGGACGTGGCGATTCCGGCATGTCCAGCATGGTTTGGATAACTTGTTCTCCATTGTAGACCTGCGTGGTGGCAATTACAGAGGTCATGCAGAGATGACATGAGTCGGTGGAGCCAGCAACATGGAAATAAGTATGTCTACATCAGTCACATGACCTCCTGCAGTAGCAATATTTCTATTATACTTAGCCTCCCTAAAGAAAATATGTACTCGCGACCAGTTGAATCCTACTGTCAACTATCCCCTAGACCTGAACACGCAGACTGCCAATTTGCTTATTCCGCTTCTGAACCAATAAGTCTCTGACATTCTAATAGTATCAAAAATCAAAAGAGAAATCGCACCAACAGGAAACTCACAATGTGTTTGGATGTAACTGTAACGCACAGTTTCACTTGGTCGGAGGTAGATCGCTGGGGTGTCTTTGGAGGCAGTGAGGAGCACTAGATCAAACCTGGTTATCCAGATACTGTATGCTGTTCTTGGTGGACATAACTCTCCATGTCACTGGCATTGTTCGCTATTGAACAATCGATATATATTTAATATAGAAATTATAGACATATTTTCCATTCAAATTCCGCCTTCGCCTCATCAAAACACCCCGGTGATATGCCCAAAAAAAATTTATCTTTAACAAAAGGAAGAAAGAAGAAGACGCAGAAGACAATTATGCAAATCGACCGCCAAAAGAAAAGAACAAGGTTGAGTCAACATCCACATGCCCTATACCTGCGCGGGGAGCTCAGCCCTTACTCCCGGACCATTCCAACGCTGGTCCTGTAATTCCTTCGGGCCGTTATCGTATAGCAGTTGCTGCTCGTGGTAGTGTGGTGGCCACGGCCCAGCGTGGCTGTAGGGGTGTGTTGAGGACGCGTAGCTCTGGCTCGAAGGATCCCACGGCGAGGACGAGGAAGGAGGATGGCTAATTTCTCTGACCTGATTGTCGTTGATAATTTGGTTCTTCTTGTGATTTTTCCAGAGGAGAAACGCGATCACGGCAACGAGAAGTGCCCCAACGCCGACACCAACACCAATGCCCACCTGAGCACCAACCGATAGGCCGGACGATGTGACATTCTGTGAGCCTTCGGATGATATTGCAGTCGAGGACGCAGAAGCGGAAGAGACGCCTGTGGGGGCTGAAGTCGTGGAGGCTACGGTGGTCGAGGTGGCTGTGGCTGTAGACGAAGATGCCTTTGTCGAGGATGCACTGACGGTGATGTATCTACTCGAGGCCACATTCCATGATGCCCAGGTGCCGGCGTGCGAAGGCAAGACCTCAAATCTGGCGACGCCGCCGTCGCAGCAGTTGGCAGCGCGGTCACAACAGAAAGAGGTGTCCGTTTTGGTGACGTTGGAGCACGATATCAAGTCATGTCCTCCGGTAACCGCACCTAGAGGGAGCAAGAGATCAGCCGAGGGTGGCGAAAGACATGGCGGTTTCGTCGCGACCGGACACACCGCAAAGAAAGAGAAGGCTTACCTAGGCAGTACATCGCACATTCAGGCGACTCCCAATTCTTGTCCGTGCATGCCCCTCGGACCAGATTTCCATTTGAGTTCTGGCAAAGCTTGTTGGAGAGGCAGACATTGCCCAGGCCACCACCGCAACATGCGCTCTGCTCTGCGTCCGGATCGCAGGGGAAGTTGTCAGAAGCGATGTTTCCGTTGGGGAAGTAGCAGGTACTGGCTGCAGAACATTGCCTCAAGAAAATGAGAAGAAACAAGCTAAGGAGAATGTTCGTCATGGCATCAATTCAAAGATATCAGTCCAGGGGCGCGGAGACAGAAGCAGCAAATGCACAAAAGTGAAAGCAATGGAAAGGAAAGTAAGAATCAAGAGAGAGGAAATTTCGGACCAACACAAGTACCTCCTCAGCCCATCTCGGAGCGGGCCCTGTTGGCCATTTTGATGATGTTGGCTGTTGGTTGTGAGTACATGCAGCAATCCCTTGCCACGAATAGATCGGGTTGGGCAGCACGAACCCGATTGGCCCTGTCGGCGCTTACAACATGCGGCCCCTGCAGGAGAGACCTATAGTGGCCGAGGATATCATGAACGGGGCCACGCTCGCTATAAGCGCCACTAATAAGGCGTCGGCGTTTGTATTTCATAGGAGAAGTTACTGGGCTCAGAGCTACTTTGCCCCCACTACGTTTGACCTGTGGCCTGTCACTCAAGCTGCACGCCGATGATTTAGTACTAGATACCATCGTGCGCTGCGGGGGATTGGAACAAGTCGGGCATCGTCTCTTGCGGCTCACCAAACGGGCGCCTACGGCACTGGCCCATACTGGTCAGTAAAGGCTCAAATTGGGTCGTATCAGCTCTAGGGATACTAAACGATCTGCGAGCCATGATCTTGTCCTGATATGTTTTTTTGGCCCATCCTTACTACCCACAGACCCGATTGACGACACATGCTCAATTAAATTTATCATGACTGCATTGCGCTTCATTCTCACCTTGAGGTTGGGAGAACCTATTTCTTGCGTCTCCTTTTGTTCCATTCCGTCTGGATCCCGCCAGCTAAGTTAGCCCTACCCTTGAGCCTCATATATCGGACCACGTCGTTGGTAGTTGGCGCACGATCCCGATGGCGGTCGCGCTGAACATGACCCGGCAAGTCTTCTCTGCATTGTGCCGTGAGAGACTTGACGGCGGATGAACCTGGGCAAGGCCTGGTGCCGTTGTTCAACCTGAGACCAACTGGTATGAAACTGGACCGCCGAAGGTTCTCGCGGCAGCGATTGACATTCATCACGATGCTCAAAGCTGGAACAGATGAGCGGTTCAGCCCAGCTAGAGGACCCAAAATCGGTCGGCGTTGATGTTGTCAATTACGACGCACCGAGTGCGTGAAAATTTCAAAGTGCAAGATCCTCCTCCCCCGTCAAATGGAGATCGCATCAAGCTCGTGTTCATTGATCATCGAAGCTGCCAGCTTCAGAATCAAACCGAGATGTTCAAGGAGCTCGGGGATCGTTACCCTCATGCATAGGTTCGACTCATCAGCTTTGTCGCTCAAACTTAGCAGGACTGAAGAAGGGGCGATCAGAATGATGTCTATTTTGAATAATACATCCGTGTAGCGAATTTACTCTGTCTTTTTTTTTTTTCAACCTCAATGCCTCGAGACCTGAAGACTGCAATCCCAGCCTAGTGTAGAAAAGCGGCAAGGAACTTCTGGCCAAGACCGTCTGCCAAGGAACTTCTGCAAGGCCAGCAGTCATGCCCGACGGAGCCTAGGCTGGGATGTGGTCTGGGCGAGAGGAGAGAAACGCTGTGATAGTATGCTGGACCACACCATCCGTCACACTTGGCACGGAGAGTTTTCTACGTAGGGAGGTGGTTTTGGGGGCTGCTTGAACCATGGAAATTGCGCAAAGCTGGCATGTTTCATGCGAAGCGCTCATCCTTTTTCGCTCTGTCCAGTCATTGTGAGTGTTGAGGCCTCGGGGAGGGATGCTTATGCTGTTGGTTGAACAAGTTTACGCAAAGGGCATAGTCTCGGGGCTTCAGCATGCCACTTGATACGACTCTTGTACGCGGAATGCCGCCGTCTGACCCCTGTAAGCTGCACTCATTTCGACCGGGCATGTAAGGTGGGAAAAAAATGGAAAAAAGGCCTCAGAAGAGCACGCAACAGGTGGGCCAAGTGGGCAAGTGCCGCTCCCCAGGTTGAGAAGGCTGAGTTACGGGGGTACCAGGGCCTGGGCAGTCCGGAGCTTGAATTCTTTTGGGGATCACGCTGGCTAATAAATAAAGTATATACAAAAATTCTATGCTGGGTGGAAAATAAAAATAAAAAGAAGAGAACATAAGGGACAAGGTATAGAAATGGGATATCAATCAACGGGTCCGATGTCAAATCGACTGCTTTACTCCTCGCCAGATACGCCCCGTAGCCAGTTAACGTGTAGAAGTAAAAAAAAAAAAGCGTCCGAACACCACATCTCCCCATTCTTGACGTGCAAATCCGGTGCCTCACTGAATAGTTTAAGGTCGTGGCGTTGCAGGCAGTTCAGCAGGCGCTACAGGCAGCTCAGCAGGCGGCACTGGAGCTCGAGGCGCTTCTCTGGGGACTGCCATTTCCTGAGGCGGAGGGGCTTTCCTCCAGGCAGCCATCTCTTCAAATCGAGACCGAGAGGCTGGCCTGTGGGCTGCCATCTCCTGAGGAATGTAGTGCGGCTGGCCCTGGCTAGGCCACAGGTCCTCGTAGTTTGGCTTAGGCTCCTTAGGAGGATCGGAAATGGGGAAGGGCTCCCGCATCTGCTTCTGTTGCAAAAGTCTCTGCGCCGCGCGTTTGCGTCGGCGACACAGCCCCCAAATGGCGGCAACGACGATGACAACAAGAGCCACACCACCTACAGCAATGCCAGCTATGGCACCCGTTCCAAGAACTGCTTTAGTAATTCCCGATTCTGCCGAGTCTTCGCTCTTTGCCCCATTGGTGTTTGTCGGGGAAGAAGCCGATGGACTCGCGGTTTCTGTCGCAACGGTTCTATTGGCGCAGTAGGTATCTTGGCTAACGACCTTGTTCTTGTCGTTGACAACTACAAGATCCTGTATGCTGGTGGGATTCAACTGCCAGAGCGTAAATTGTCTCGTCTCATGATTCGCCATGATGTATGCTTGCTGGAAGAAGTAACGTCCTAGTGTCGGGAATTGCGTAGCAGTGGCCGCCGTTAACGCATTGACGCGTAGTACGTTGATCGAAGAATTGGCCCAGAGCTCGCCCTTATCATTGTATATTCTATCAGGGACGACAAGCTGATTGTTTGGTATGCTGACGCGGAAACCCGAGCCAAAGTCGAATGTCAAGCCCCCATCATAGCTTCACGTTCCCACTTCTGTTAGCCAAGCCTGGCGGATGAAGGGAAGAATGGCAGAGCACTTACCCTTTCTGAGGGAGGAGCTCATTCCAAAATCAATTCCAACCGATCTTCGCTCTTCTAGTGAGTAACCCATAGTTTGCTGCCAGGTGTTGAAATAAGGGTCGACTGGCATGTCGAGGAGGACGAGCTTCTCGGGATGGATACAGGCCATTAACCCTTGCCCGCCGCTCGTCTTTGGGAAAATCGATACGTCGGTTCCGTTGGGTAGGTTGAGTAGGATGTTCTGGATCGTAACTACCATGCTGCTGGGGCAGTTGTCTGTTATCTCCATGTTGCGGGTGTAGCCATCACCATAAGTTTTGGCTCTATCGTAGCCACCGACAATAAAGGAGCCGGCCGTGTTGTCATTGCGGGCTTCTCGGCCATAATAATACCCCCATGAGCGGGACGCGATGGCCTTAGCTGAATAAAGCGCTTCCAAGAACGTGGAGCCCGTGTTCATCCCGATGATATGTTGAGGTCGATAGCCCCCGTATCCCCACTTGCTGTCGTTTACTGCTCTCATCATGGGGAAATCCTGGATGAAGTAATCATCCGTGACAGTCACATTATCGGTGAACAGGCTGTATGAGTCTGGAGTGATAACTGTGTCATCCGATGCCGGCTTGTAATCGGACTTGACTGTCCCAGCAGTTTTCGATTTGGCAGGATCATAGAGGCCACCCTTGTCGGAGCGGCATTTTTCCGTCGTTATTGTTTTATCGAGGCATGTCGGACCGTAAATTATGGTATTGTTGTTTTGCCTAGATGGCATTAGTGAGGCTGGATGGCGAAGGAGGTTTGGGTGGAAGTCATGGCTGGATACGACTGTGGAGGGGAGTATTCTTGTGAGTGCGTACCAAGAAGGTATAACAGAGAGTTCTTGATTGGGACTGCCCAGCTTGATCGATACACCACGACGGACTTGAGTAGGGCCAAGGGTGACATTGGCAATCGGCATCACTAGAGGTTTGGGGACACAGCTCGCTCCCTCTGCTAGAGCAGCAGCAAGCAAAACCACTACCACTAATATGCCCCAATATCCCCGCGTTGAGGCCCAGCTCAACAGCCATGGCTCAGGCATAGTGTAGTCTGAATTAACGAAAGAAAGGTAAGATTAGGTAGGTGGCTAAGAGACATGCCAGGAGCAACAAAGGAGAGAGCGGGAAAACAAAGTAAACTTTCATTCACGAGATCCAGTGGAAAGTAAGCAGCGTCTTTTGGAGAATCCATGCATGTGGCACACCGCAGGTTAAATGATATTCCTGCGCTGTAACGCCCTGTTGGTCATCGTCGGTTGAACGTGCTGGACATTTCTAATCTTGACCTGCAGGAAGTGCGGTGCTAATAAGCGCGGGGGCCATGCTGAAAGAGGGACGGCCAAGACCGATGTTTAAACATCTTGGCATCACGTACTATCCTTGCCGAGCGTGTTGTAGACGAGTCCAGCCCTCACTGAAAACCGGGCATAATTTTTCCCCTGCTGTTGGTTACAAGTATGCCCAGTTTGGACTCCAGGGGTGGAAGAGCCTCTGGAAAGGAAGAGATGCCAAGTCAGGGATGTCTCTACTGCGGCAAAGGCAAAGGCTTGCAAAGCCTACCCCTGTATCTTATTGGCTATTTGATGTGAGAGAGAGCACCGGGGTATTCCCTGCCGCCCTGGGCGTCAATAGCTAAGCGCCGTCCGCCCTGCACGGTTGCCTCAAAGCGGGACTTCAGCTGAATGACGGTGCCATTGTTGGTGATTGTCTGTTTCATGACTCTGTATGGTTTTGCCTTCGGTAGGTACTAACTCCAGCTCAGAGCAGCCGCACCACCACCATCATCTTTTCGTCTCGCCTCACAGTATCATTTCGATACAGACAGAAATACATGGCATTATCATACGTTGTTAAATGAAGTACTAACGCCCCAAGATTTTAAACCGCAGCCTATAGCCTGTTTTTTTTTCTCTCTCGCTTTCTTTCTTGTTTTTCTTCTCTTTTCCCCCAGCAGACACTTTTTTACTTCAATTGGTGGTATCTGAGAATGAGGTTGGAGACACGATTTATCAGATGGACCATGAATAACAAATGAACAATAGCGGCTACAACTTTCACGAAATGTCCTTCGTGAGACGCATATCAATTGCACCACCTGCCTCCCGTAACGTATCTGGTGGGGCTCCCATCACGAATACTGCTAGGATCAGTTTGGCCCATCTCAAAACTCTTAACCGACATACTAAAATATCACCGTCAAAGGAAGCCCTTGGATATTTGGCAACTCCTTGATGGTTTCTAACCTTCAGTCAAGGGTCTGTAATAGTTCAAACACAACATCAGTCCAAGCGGTTTGGCAGTTAGAATTCAGAACGTCCCTGTCGCTTAGGAGAACATCAATCAATGAAACCCAGTGGTGCCTTTCCACTAGCTTCAAAAGCGAGTCAAGTAATCTGGCTGATGATCTTGGGGAACACAGTGTGGGCTGGAGCTGCTGCAATTGTCCGTTGGCGAAATTTGACAGAATGAGGGATTCCAGGCCCAGGTTTGCCGTCCCCTTGACCACTGTCGATACCGAAAATCAGTCACACTTAGTCCCGATGTTCGAGAGGTACCCGATCATCGATGGCTTTGATAACGAATGTGTCCGTATCTGTATGCTCCCCACCCTCAACGCTGAGGGCAAGGTATCTTGGGAGATCGGATCTTATCTCAATGTTATTATAAGCATCGGCAATGCCGAGTTGTATGTGGTAATGTCGTTGCAGGAATCTATTCGCTCCCTTCTCGCCTACCAAGACGCTGCGGCACGCAAGATGGTCAGTCAATAATGTCCCTGGTCACGAAACTACTTAGGCCAAGAAAATGGATTCCTACTATTGAGAGTCGGAGTTTTTCTCAAGCCATGAAGTAGTGTCTTCATCATGCTGGATTGGCTTTCCCAAGGAGCTCGGCATCGGTAGCATGAAAAGCCAAATTCTTTTGGAGATGAAAATGCCGTTCCATAAGACGCAGTTCAACGTGGCCCAGGTCAAGGCTAGATGATTATCATTGGCAATATGTGAAGCCCTCCAAAGATACAGATTGCGAGAGCGGTGATAGCAGCAAAGACTACTTGTTTACGTCTTCGGGAGAGATGGTTCGGTATCCGCCCCCAAACTGAGAATACCATTTCGTCGTTCGCTTGTGTCGCCACCGAGTGTTTAATTAATGTGTTTTGATCTTGTGGGCTCATAATGGATAATGCAGATACAGATCGATGGAAGAAGATGGGTGGAAGAAGATTGAGGAAAGAAAATTGATAAAGAGTGCTTGATGGAAGAAGATTGATGGAGGATATTGATCAAGCATCGAGTTTCATGTCTCAACAATGGGCGCGTTTCCTTTTTCTTGGTCTTTTTGGCGTCCTTGTTGGCTCAAGACCCCCAAATAGTTACTTCTCATTGGTCCAAGACCGCCTCTAGATAGTTATGATGTAGGATGCGCTCCGCGACTGCAACTCTACAACAGCTGACTGGGTGGGGCCGGCTTACTAGGGACCCCAGGTTATGCCGGGGAGGAGCGGGGGTCAATGCAAGAGGAGATAGCAACGATATCACAGCCGCTTTGTTGGCGAAAGGATAAGATTAGCCGTGATTGAGATTAAATAGGTCGTCTTTCCTAGAGAAGTGGAAATTAACGGCCATATATGATGGTTCACCACTGATATAAACGTTCCTAGCAGCCGAGTGCCTCATCAAGCCCGCTTGTTGCTGAAGCGCTTTGTTGCCTGAAGCCGGTGCGCCAAGCCATGGGCTAGCCAACAGTCAAAGTATCAGCATCTTGTCATGGGATAATAAAGAATAACGAGGCATTCTCCGTCCTACCATCCAATTCCTCTAGGCAATCATTAATGCGTGCTAGCTCTGGCTGGTACAAATGTTCATGCTGTTGGTTGGTTGCCGGCTGGAAGCAACCCAATGACCCCATGCAGGTGAGCTCAATTACGGCATCCACTTTCACGCCCATCCCATTTCAAGTACGAGAAGGGATGAAAGCGGAAGAAAACCAGTGCTAAATTTGGATGGCAAAATGTTGTGAGGTTGTATGCGAGGAGGTGTAGGTGTGAAGGACGTGATAACGAATGAGTAGTAACTCATTCAAAATATTTTCAAATTATGCTGCGTTGATGCACAAATACCAGCCTGAGATGTTGGTCGACAGCTGAATGGGCGTAACTAGTCGTATGGTCCCTTCAAGTTGGGATTCTCTATACCAGCTCGAGCGCCAGCAGTTAGATGTCTCCTGTGGGGTTAAAAGGGGGCATTCTTCCTTTGTTGGGCCAATTCTTCTCATAGGTAGCCTAGGCTTGCAGGCTCGGTCACACATTGGTTTTTGGCTTCTCAATCGTGCTGGGAGCTGTTGGTAGCAGCCAGCTGTCCCGTTTCATAATGTCACCAACACCCAAGGGAGTATAACGTGTGACGATTGCAGCCAACATCTGGTCACAGAACGTTGTCAAAATGGTTATGGATATTATTACCCCAACCAAAGCTGACAGTTGAAGTAAAGGCTGCCCCGGGTAGATGTAGGCGCTGCGCCTTAATTCTTCAATGCTCGGAATGCAAGGCAAATCTATGAAGTAAGTTGCCTATGACCAAGCGCATCTCAAGGTCAAGAAAGACTCCTCAAAACCTCTGTCTTGGTATTGCCTGGACAATCTATCCTCCCCTGGCTCCAACCTTTCCATTCCCATTGAACTTTCGAATACTGTCGTCGATAACATTTTAACGCCTCACCCGCCTACATCGAAGACGAAGACAATCTTTCCTGAAACTTCTGTGGTCTCGACACCAAATGCACAACTGCCATGGTCACCAAGAGTAGAGTGACCCGGAGAATCTCGGTGGGCCACCCCGTGCGCCATCACCTTGCATGGCTTTAATAGTTCCCTTGGAGTTGGCCAGAGACAGTGAAACATCACTTGTTCTGTCTTAGAAAGTGTAATCGGTGCGTAGATCGAGGCTAGGGGAAAGGGCACATTGTCAATTGGACTTTGACCCGTTCCCCGAAGTATCCCACGACATCCAGACTCGACTCGGCTTGCCAACAGGTATGCGCATGAAGCCTGGTGTGAAGATGGCCGAGCTGAACAACTCGCTAACAGCCTTTGTTGTGGGATTGGCCCAACCGTTGGTCACCTTGCCGTCATGTGGACAGAAAAAGCTGCTTGGTCGCACTCCGTCCACTCTGTTATCTGGGTGAAATCAAATATGGCACACCAAAACTGTTTTCGCGCAAGGCAGGGACCTCGTTCTTTACTAAAGACAACAATCAGAGAATAATAAATTCGTATATGATATTTAGCTCCATATTATGTTTATTTCTACATTAATTATTTTTTTATTGTATTGAAATTAAACGCTGAAGTGTCTGGATGTACAATGTTTTATGTCAGTCGATTGCCTGTGCTACTATTTTCATCGAAGGGCCATCATTAACGCACATAAGAAAATCCTTATGAAAGTTTATATTAACCGATTAAGGTTGGCTTTACGGCATCCTCGAACTCTACTTGCCGTACTACTGGATTATAGCTCATGATCAGGCGCGCTGTTAAGTTTAATAGAAGGTGTGATGGAACTGAACGAGAGGTGAGATTGGCAGCAGACGCGCTCTTGATACTTCCCTTCAGGTGACGCGACGCGTTGTTTGCCTGTGTCACGTATCCGTTGCAAAACTCTGCCACGTTTCCTTCACATTCAACTCTTCCTTCCATTCCGTGCCCATCGTGTTGTAGTTCCATCCCAGATTCCCAATATCTGCCATCGATCATGTCTAATCCACCCGGAGAAGAGACGGCCAAGGCGGCCCTGGAATATTTCTTCTCGCGAATTCCCAGCGACGTAGAAATCCAGGCGTGTGTTGCTTTTCTTTCGGCTGACATTTCGAGCGAGAGCCAAGGACCAGAAGACCACACCAGCATCCACGAGCTCATACAGCGAATCGCCCTCGCCAAGAAGGCACAAGCAAAAGTCACCGAAGCGAAAGGGAATAACCCTGCCGCGACTCTCCCGCCATTAGAGCTCAATCTAGCACATCTGGCGTACTTTCTATACGCGGAGAAAGAGGGCCTTGAGAAGATCACCAAGGAATCACCATACTTCATCGACATGCGTTTACGAAATATCGAGCCTTTCCTGTATATGAGTAAGTCATTTATCTCTTACTGCACCCTTGCTCACACTAATATAACGACAGTGCTTCAGAAATCCTTCAGTCTTCCCCTCCCCATCAGCATACCAAACCCCGCCAGTGGTGCAGCAGATGCCTCGTACCAGCCAAGCGTCAAACGCGTCAAATTCGGGAAGGGCGGCAACACAATCGATAGAAATCGGGACGCGGCAAATGAGGCACGACAACGTGATCAACATTGCATTGCGACTGGCTGCTCTGTCTTCGAAGCTTGCCATCTCATGCCGTTCTCGGTTAACAACACATCTGCCAAACTAGAAACTGCAACCAAAGTTTTGACCGATATTGTTATGCCAATGATGTCTATCTCTGACTGGGAAGTAGTTGAAAAGCTGGTGGTTCCAGATAACGGGGAAATCGGGACCTCGGATGAAGCTTGTAATATTGTGTGCTTGAACCCCCTCGCACATAACATTTTCGATAAGGCATACTTTGCCTTCGAGTGGGTTGGTCTCAGCGATAAAGGAGAGCTCGATTGTAAGCTCGATGATAAGACCTACAAAACCGTACGACTCCGCTGGCACTGGCTGCCAAACTGTGTTGCTGACGCCCTGGGCCAAACTCATCTTCACGAGAGGGCTACGCGTAAAGGCGACACCGGGCGACTTTTGAAGTTTGGTGATGGATCAGACCATGGTATGGCCACTGCCATCTATCGTCACATTGCCTATACGAGCAAGATCAGCTCACATGGCGTGTCTCTGTCCCGTACAGAGAACCACAGGCCCTTAGTGACTGGGAACATCCTCTTGATCAGGGTCAGAGAGGAGGATTTGGACAAGACGAGGGTACTGATCCAGATCCAATGGCTTGCTCTGAGAATGGCGGCGATATCTGGGGCTGCGGAGGTGGTGGACGACCTTGATTCCGAGCCTCCAGGTTCTATCGACGAGGTGCCAACATCCACCAGAGCAATTATGCAGGCTGAAACTGATGAGTTTTATAACGTGCTTCTGCCGGCGCGCAGACAGATGTTCGCCGCACAACGCGCCCCGGAGTCGCCCGATACCGAAGAGGCCGGCCCAGCTCCTAAGGCCGAGGCTGAGGCTGAGGCTGATACTGAGGCTGAGGTGATGGCTGCCAGGAGCCCTACGTTACGTGGTGATCCCCCGACAGATGACGCCGAGGTGCCAAAGGATCCGTAGGGCGGCCTTGGAGGATCTCTCTCGACACAGTTGCGCATTGATGATGCAGAGGATAAGGGGAAAGGCACAATTGAACCAAAGATGGAAGCACCCGTTGCACGTACCACTGCAAAGGAAAGGTTCAACACTCTGAAACTGGTCAGGCAGAAGCTCAAGAAAAGCGCCTCACGCTTGTTCCTTGGAAAGGAGGAGCCTCAGCAGGAAGAGGCTTAAGAAACTGCAGAAATTCGACAATCTTCCGTGTATGGTCTCTTATGTGTTTGTTATTAGCACTCAATAAATCGACAATATTTCCGTATTGTCTCTCATATGTTTGTTACTTTGACACTCAATAATTTGACAATACTAATCATAGATTCGATAATACGTAAGCGCTTTTATGCTTGTGTGTCTCGAATTCAGTGTCCTCTCTTATTGTTGTACGTTCCATCTTGAAACGTCTCTCGCGGTGATGTAAAGCCCCGGAAAGATATTTCAACTTCTTCCGGGCCATAAACCTCGTAAAGTTTTGTTTGAGCATAAGTCATCAATCATGCTATTGACCGGTAATGTCGGGCTGTGGCATCTTCCATTGCTGTTTAACTTATACTTTTAATTGTTTTACGTATGCTACTGACCGGCTGCGGACTGCCTTCTCCAGCTAGTCTTCTTTGAAGCCATAAGCAAGCTAATAAAACAAAATATATCCTCTTTTCCTTCGGCATCCGTAATTCAGGCTCAGGCCGTCTCTTCTGCCCCTGAAGCTTCTTCCAAATTAGACACAATGCTATCAACGTCACAGCTTATTATAACAGCAAGACAAAATTCCGAGCTCTAGGCTTCTAATTGCTGGGCGTGTATCACGAGGTCTTTCCGATATCTCTATTTTGCATACGACCAAGATTGTCGCACTTGAATTGATGGCCCGGGTGAGGCGATCGACATCTGGCACTCTAGGTATCTTAATTAGAGATCAAAGTATTCGGCAAAATGGCGACAAGATTTCGGTACTGGCGACAAACGCATGGACAAGAGCATCAGCAAACAGAACCAAATCGTTCTACCTCTTTCTCAAGCAACTAATCGCTGTGACGGCATGCTGGAGATGCGAGTTGCTGATCGGCTGTCCCGCGTCTCACATGAAAAAGGTCTATGGTGAATCAGCAGACAACCACGTCTCGAGGACTCGGGTTCTCCACCCCTCCAGCTTCTCGAACTAGACCCGGCTGGAATCCCGTCCGAGTCGTCGACGAAAACTCGACCGTCTCTGCCAAGCAAGGCGCAAGGTCAGCTGCCTCGGGCATTTCTGCGAGTAATGGGAAAACCCCGCTTTCAGCCCCAAGCCATCGGGTCCAAAAGCTTCCAAATTGGTGACGCTATTAGGAATGGTGTCCACTAGGCAAACCTGGGGCAGAGCGGTGGTCGGCCTCCCCCGGCCTGCTCATCCATTGTTTGGTCTCACACTGTTCTACAGTGTTCTTGACAATGCAAGTGGTGGGTGTGGCGGTGAAGGCGCTGTGGTTATGGTGATATGACGGAATCTGATGCAGAAACAATGCAAAGTGCAAGACAGCCGTCAAGCCGCCTTCCGCTCGGTCAAAATGTCGGAGTGAACCGCCAGCTTCGACGTAAGTACTGGATCATGTCTGACAATCTGTCCATGCTGTCCCCTCGTTTAGATGACACCGCCAGCTTGTGCATATGCATCATCTCAATAGTCTGAATAGTTGCGAGACCCAGAAAAAAGGAAACCGAGACAGGTAAGCCGCATGTTCTCCTCATTTCGGGTGAAAATGTCTGGCTCTTGGACAAAAAGAACCACTTGGATTAGGCTTCAACAGCTGCAGATCAATGCCATCATAATTCCAAGCTCGAGTATATTCTCCATTAGGTGATCTGCATGGCGCCATGCGGTTACCTTCCTCGTGTTGCTTTCAGACTGGCACGGCATTGATACGAGGCTGATGGCATGACCGACATTGCTTACGTCGTGGACTTTTGAACAACCACATGATGAGCCGATTGCGAGAGGTTCTTGAGCCACTGAGCTCGACGCTTTTCGCCGAGGAACCCAAAATCAAGGCGGAAAAGAAGAATCGAGGCGGGAAAGTTAAATTTAGACATAACGCTTACTGGTTTCTGAGCTGTCGTTTCGCTGTAGCCGGTGGCGTCTACTAGTCTTGGTAATTCCACCTGCTTACTTGCCCGTCGGTCGCTCCTTTTACCGTCTATTGAGCTCCGCGCGATGCTCACACTGCATTGGTGGCTGTTCAGCTCGACTGCGCCTATTGCTGTATACGAGCAAGCGCGCGGGCTCGGACCGACCAAGATGCTTGGGAGTGAGTTGGCGCGGGGTTGATTCTAGACACAATACGAGAAAACGCCATCATTCATAGCACTTCGTCGTCTGCTGATCGATGTTCTCATTGATTCTGCTGCGAGGCCATTGTGAGACAGAGCTGTAAACACACAGGAGGCTATGCTGGCGGTGTCGTGATGTCACTGGCGTGGTGATTGATGCCATCGCTGATGCCAAACTTGGCACAATGGAATGAACTCTGGCATCTGGACAGCCACGGCTGTGTATATAAGATGCATCAGACGTCCTCGTTGTTGTCGAATCCATCATCCTCATCACAATCACAATCACATCTTCTCAGTTTTCTAATACCCCCTCTTCCTTGAAGAAAGCAACTCCTTTTCAGCCGCTACTTTGCAATAGCGTCTCCCATCCTCCTCAGAAACACCAAACAACCTCCCAGTCCCCCAGCCCTACACACTCAACCAACAGCCACTCCAACCATGCGCTACTCCCTCACTCTTCTTGCCTTTGCCGCCACGGCTCTGGCACTTCCCACCCCGCAACCTGCCGACGATGGCAAGTGGGCTCCCGGAAAGTACGAGGGCGGCAAGACTGGCTTTGACGACGGAAAGTGGTATCCCGGCAAGTACCCAGGCCGAAGTGAAGACGACACCGTCGAGGAAGCCACAAGAGCCGATGACGGCAAATGGGCCCCCGGAAAGTACGAGGGCGGCAAGACTGGCTACGACGATGGCAAGTGGTACCCCGGCAAGTATCCCGGCAAGCGTGAGGAAGATGCCGATGAAGTCAAGCGCGCCGATGACGGCAAATGGTACCCCGGAAAGTATGAGGGCGGCAAGACTGGCTATGATGATGGCAAGTGGTACCCCGGAAAGTACCCAGGCCGAGACGAGGCTGGCAGCGTTGATGAGACCGAGGAGGTCAAGCGTGCCGACGACGGCAAGTGGTACCCTGGAAAGTACGAGGGTGGAAAGACTGGCTACGATGATGGCAAGTGGTATCCCGGAAAATACCCTGGCCGAAGTGAAGAAGAGTCAGAGGAGATCAAGCGTGCCGATGATGGCAAGTGGTATCCTGGAAAGTACGAGGGTGGCAAGACTGGTTATGATGATGGCAAGTGGTATCCCGGAAAGTACCCTGGCCGCAGTGAGAACGAGGAAGAGGTCAAGCGTGCCGATGATGGCAAATGGTACCCTGGAAAGTACGAGGGCGGCAAGACTGGCTTCGACGACGGCAAGTGGTATCCCGGAAAGTATCCCGGCCGCAGCGAGGAGGTTGAGGTCAACGCATAAGAAAGCATATAGGAGGACTTCCTTTAGAGATGCCTCTCGGTTGAAGAGGTTTTCATGATGACGGCCATGGATGACATTTGATTTTCTGCATTTTAGTTTGGCATTAATACTTCTCTTCTCTTGCGCTTCACCAAGCAGGTTCAGTCTCTGGCTGCTTGCTTGGTTGACTGCGCCCCCTTTTTGCATCTGTTGTAATTGGCTAGACTTTCCTTAACGAAGCATGCGAGTTTAGATAATACACACACACTCCCTGAATAACCTCTTGATGCCTTTTCTTCCGTGATCTGAATCCCCTAACAGGGGCAAAGGCCTCTTACAAATCAAGAAAAAAATGGTCTTATACAACATTTTGGCAACTGGTGGGTTGTTGATGGAGTCAATCTAAAGATCACAGTAACTCGTCATTGGCCTATTTGATGATGGGTCCCACCATCAAAACAATCACATGTTAAATCATTCCTTTATTCTACCTTGTTAAAGAAAATCCGGATGGGGGATATAGCTACGGGAATAAGTAATCAGGCGTTCTGCCCTCGCAAAACACTTGCCAAACTCTGTATAGACGTGCATGGGGGAGTAAATCCTCCAATTCCCTTGTCATAACACAACCCTTTCATCAAGTCCGGCGAGTCAAGCAGGATAATTCATCAGGTCATTTCCCCACAATCGAAGAATCACGAGCTAGTGGACGATGAGCCGTGGGATCATGGTTCAACGGGCTGGCATTAGCTAACTTGCAATGACTCGGGACCTTCTAGCTATCTTCTACTGCTTCTAGTTATTCAGCTAGAAATCAAGGGCTCGTGGCGGCAGGTTCGGAAGTATAGCCGATGACGATGGAGGTCCAGGTCTTGAATAAACCTCCAAGCTCGGGCCCCCGTCCACCTACCATCCCATGAGCCAGGCGTGGCAACGTGGGTGCAACGGCAGTCACTAGGAGCGGGTATACGGCAACAGAGACTCTATATGGCTGTTGGGCTACCGGCTGTTTGGGTATCTAATCCGGCCCCAGATATTTGACTTCAGCCACATGGGGGGGCCGATCGATGTTCCGCGTCTCAAGATATCCACCCCTGAGAAGACATTTGATGCTCTACTCTGGGCCTGGGTGCAAACTCTAACTCGATGGAATGATTGTTTTTGCTCATATTCAACGTCGGTAGATAAAGTGATTCGTTCGCATGAGACATGTGTATTAGTCATAGGAGCAGGGCATTTTCGGCAGAGAATATATATATGTAGGTATTTTGAGCACATCCAAGCGAAACGATCCCTTAGTCATGGCATGGAACGCCTCCTCGGCTTCTTACCTAAGTGATCGATACTTACATCAACACATCACAAGCAAGGTTTGGGCTACAGAAGTTTGGGCACCACCTCCGCACCACCTCCGGGATTTCGCGCGGCCGCTAGAAGGGGATGCTCGTCATCCTCTCAACGCTATAACCAAAGCAGACTGCCGGTTCCAGGATTTTTTGCCTCTGCCATTCCTTTTCATATGGTTTCTTTCAAACTTCTCAGATTTCCTGTCTCAAACTTGCTCTCTTCACCGCTCCTCCCCATGATGCTATAGGACTCTTTTCCTCACAGAGCGCGTCGGAATGATCACCCTAATACCCGATCGATATGTTCCTGAACCGGTGACCCAGGAAGATCTCGTTATTGCATCCCTCGCGTGGGGCTTCACTCTGGGAATTGGTTGGTTGGCATCATGGACGGCCATCGTTCAGACAGCGAGCGTCATTCGGCGGCGCGGTTGGCGGGGAGTAGCCAACCCTTATGTCATCATGATTTGGGGAGAAATAGCCGTCTGCTTGGCTTTCGGTATCATATGCTTCATGTATTTGCTGGGAGCGATCCCTCCTAGGTGAGATCCTATAGAGCATCTGCTCCTCTCTGATTCTCAACTTTCATCAAACTAACTACGATGTAGCTTTGCTTTCTATTTTTGCATTTGTAAGTTTCGGCTCATCAAATGCTACCGATTATCTATCTTTTACTTCTCAGCTTACTAACGATGATCTCAAGTAACAACATGGGCTCTCCAAGTACAATTTCTGCTTCAGATCATCATCAACCGATGCGCAATTCTATGGAGGGACAAAGTCAAGATCAATCGACTGAAATGGGGAGTAGCCGCTCTTATCACCGCCATCAATATCACGGTCTACTGCATATGGATCCCTGCGCGGCTGCAGATTTCCGATGAGTACGTCCATATTAACGAGTATTGGGATCGCACCGAAAAGATCATATACCTCCTTGTGGATGGCTTTCTTAACATTCTTTTTATCCGGATTGTCAAGAAAAACTTGGTGGACAATGGCCTTCAAAAGTACAACAATCTTGTCCGGTTCAATATGCTCATCATCGGCTTCTCCCTCAGCATGGATATCCTTATTATTAGCATGATGAGCCTGAGAAATACGTTTGTGTAGGTCAAAGCCTTTGCCGGATATGCGATCTCACCTATAACACATGTCTCTAATCATCGCATATAGGTATATGCAATTCCACCCACTGGCTTATATCGTCAAACTCAACATCGAGATGTCGATGGCCACCCTAATTGCAAAGATTGCCAAGTCGAGCGGCAAGATCCAAACGCCCAACCCATCTCCCTCCCACACCCGAGGATTCAGTGGGAACAGAGATACCAATTCGACACTTGCTACTGTGAAAGAAGAAAGTGTGCAAAAACCTTGGGCCACCGTCACCAAGACAGTTGAGCTGACCAATGTACGGGCACCATCGCCCCCGGTAGTCGCTACTCCGCGGCTTAGCCGTGCCAACACAGACTCATCGATGTCCTTCAAAGACGGTTCTCTATCCTTCCGAGAGGGCCACTCCTATTCGGTTCACATCGAAGCAACTCCTCCCAACAAGGCAGGACCTTCCCGGGATGACGTCTCGTCGAGCCGGCGACGATCATCCGCATCAGAAGGATTGCTAGATTAAACGCGAGATATCCACACAAAAAGGTAGACTAAAATCGTCTGCTTGTTGTTTTATTAGCTGCATATTATACACGACCGAACACATCATCATAGAATATCATTATAAAGCGCCATGTGGCTCGGGAACATGATTTCAGTATATATGTACAAATTAAAAACATTTTCTCTTCTCACTCCTGGTTTTCAACCGTATGTGACCTCTAAACTCATTACAAATGAATATAGCCACCCTGATCCGACTCCGGTTCTTTGGAAGGAAGAGTGTTACATACCCTCCGTTTCTCATCACAGTCTCTACGACAAATGACCGAGTAACGGCTGAGCATGCGAGGAAAGCAACCGCACGGCTCCAAGAAGTAGGAGCGCCCGTGTTGTTTTACAGAGACCGAGAGGGCGGTCACGGTGTCAGTGAGTCGCTGAGCAGCACTGCATTTCTATCAAGGTGAATGGTCTTCTTATGCGTACATTAATGGGGATATCTGATGGTTGAGTGTTAGTACGTAGTTCGAGGGTTCTATCTTCTGCAACCAGCTAATTGGCCATTTGAATGGAATACTTTCAGTATTGAATAGTTAGTAACGAACTAATAATAGGTGGCCCTTGACTATTATAACAAAAGTAGAAATGGGTTCAACAAGCCCGACGAGGGCAATGGTGCTTCATTTCTGCGCTGTATCGTCTCAACAACCTTTGTCGGCTAGTCTGCCAAGTAAATTATTCTATCCCTAGACAATGAAGAATACTAAACGAAGGGTCTTGTAAAATATTCCTGATTTATCAAGAATTATCAGCGTTTGTGCTCTTTATCGGAGCTTGTGGGCAGCAGTGAAAATGCCACCAAGAGTATCAGTTTCACAGATTACCAGACGTAGACAGGAGATATACCAGAGAGTCATGCTGTCCTCAGAATGTTCCATAAATAAAGTTGAGGTCATGGATGTTGGAATCGGCGCACTGGCCTACCCATCCCAGACACAGCGGACCCTTCACGGTTCTAATTAAACAACACCTCACTTACGTTGATCAACCTAGAAAGTAGCACCGAACCACGGCGATGGTACCGGAAAGGTCTCACTCAGTTCGAGGTTTATGCCTAATTTGTAGCATGACCTGCGAATGTCTCTCAGCTTCCAGCCGCAGCTGTCTGAGGATTCCTTGTTCCCCATTTCCCCTGGGTCAATTGGAATGAGTTTACAGTTTATACATCGTGCGATCCCATCCTCTCGATAAGTTACGGCTTACCCCAGCCGGACCATAGGTCTTGAAGTTGAGACAGTTCTGTCATGTTTGTTTCGCGTCAGCCACTCCTTGTCAGACATGATGACGCCTTCCTGTTTACCTGAATCCAGCCTAATAGGCATTATTCTCGCGCTTGAAAATATAAAGGATTCAATGAGGATATAAAATATCCTAAGTTCCCACAGAAAACAAAATCCCATCCATCTCATCTTTCTATCACCTTACGCACACCGATCTTCAAGCCACAACACACCAGCCTTCCAAACTTTACATACTCACGATGAAGTTCTCGTCTTCCATCCCTTGTTTCTTGGTAGCAGGCGGACTCGCCGCTCCTCAAATCACATCAGGGTCTCTCGCATCCCGTCAAGTCACAGAAGAAGGAATCGCAGAGCTCTGCAAGAGCCCAGCTCCGATATACGTCCCTGCTCTTGCTGCGGCCTGCAAGAAGGGAGGACACCTCGCCTCCCGTCAGGTTACCGAAGAAGGCATCGAGGAGCTTTGCAAGTCCGAAGCTCCCAAATACATCCCCGGCCTTGCTAAAGCCTGCCAAGATGAGGGCCATCTCGACTCCCGTCAGATGATTGAAGAGGGGATCGAGGAGCTCTGCATGTCCGACGCGCCCAAGTACATCCCCGGTCTTGCTCAAGCATGCAAGGACCAGGACCGCCTCGATGGCCTCGGAGCTCGCCAGGTGGCGGAGGAAGGCATCGAGGAGCTTTGCAAGACTGAAGCTCCCCAATACATTCCCGCTCTCGCTGTGGCCTGCCAAGAGGCGGGACACCTTGAGTCTCGTCAAAATGACGAGCAGCTTTGCAAGTCCGATTCTCCAAGGCAAATGCCTGCTCTTTACAACTACTGCAAGAAGAAGGGTTACTAGAGTGCACTTTGGTCCGACAGATTTTCCGCATTCGCACTTTGTTAAATATCTAAGAGTTTACGTTGAATTCGCCCCTCAGAGTCGACGCATGTTGGGTGCGAGGTAACAAGTTGAAGGAATAAATGTGTGTTTGCTTAGTATCATTTTTTTTTACTTGTCATCTAAGCAGATAGAAATACAAACAGAGTCCAAGATCTTGTCCTTGATTTCGTTTCCAGTTTTATCTCTGTTATGTCATTTGAGTTGAATTCTCCTGTCAGATTCAAGTGCTAGATATGCTAGGATGGCAGTCATCGTACATGTTGTCTGAACGCCTCCTGGGACACAAGATCTCTTAAGAAATCATATAGACGACACCAATCAGTCCTTTGTTCAGAGACTTTGGGTAGTCAAAGTTCGACACATATTTGGCACTGTTGGGCTCAATTGATTATGTATGGCCTCTCGTCCCGCCCTCTTCACTACTGTTCTTAACCACCACAACAGAACATCTTCAGCATCATATTGCATGGGCGGTTCAGTCAGATAGGTTAGATGATATCATATCTAGCTTAATAACTTAAATGAGGGAAATATAATATATATCAGGCCGGCTAGTGGTATTACTATATAAACAAGTGATTCCTCTCGAGTTCCAGTCAACTACTGCGTCCCTAGCGCAGCGAGTGCTTTGCGCAGCTCGGCGACAGCAGTGGGCACATCATCGAAGTTGAGAGCCGATATGGCAAACTTGGCGTGCTTTTGGGCTTGATTAATGTCCTTGTAGTGGACTGCAGCAGGGGCTGGCGCAGGAGCTACTGGTGGTTGAGGAGGGGGAATGGGCGAAAAGGTTGTGGGGTTCGCGGGGACAAAGGGAGGCTGTGATGGTTGAGAGAAAGCCGCAGGTTGTTGAGGAAATACAAGAGGTTGCTGTGGGATAAATGGAGCTTGTTGAGGACTGGGGATTGGAGGTGGAACAGAAGGATTTGACGGCGTGGAAGCCGTCGTGGACCATAACGGAGGTGCAGTTGGCTCTGAGTGTGGCACGGATGGTGACTTTGGCGCAAATTGCGAGGGGACCGCAGGAGGTGCATGAGGCGAGGGGTTGGGCGCAATTCGATCTAAAGGAGGACCTTGGGGTGGAGGTGTCGCGGTTGGGGCTGATGGGCTGGCCAGGTCGGCAGGAATATTCGAAGGGACGGGAGGGAAGTATCCATCTGAGACTGAGGCGGTTTGCTGTGCAGGTGGCGACGGCTCAAGCGGCGACGGCTCGCCGGCATCAGGCACATCTTGCACAGACACAGGCTGGGGAGCAGTTCCTGTTGGCACAATATCCTGCATCAGGGTCTCGTCCAGCACGTCCTCCTCCGCTGGCTTCTCCTTGGGATTGGATTCGTTCGGATCACGTCCCTCCCGAATCGCCTTGAGGATGCGCGCCGCGTGGTATTTGGCGTACTTGATCTTCTGCGTAACCTCTGGCTCGATTTCTCCCCACTCGCTGAGGAGGTCGAAGAAGGTCGCAGCAGCTTCAAACGTGTCCGCAGTGGTCCTCGTGACGCTGTTGGCGCGCATGGTTCGCCCAGCCCGATCGAGGGTCTCCTGGGCAAACATCTCGACATAGGCCTGGGCGGCATCGTTGTCGACAATGGAGTCATCGTCAGGGTGTTCGGTCTTGGTCTTCTCGAGGCTCTCAAGCAAATGCTTGGTGTAGGCGTATGCGTCGTCGTCGCTCGTGTGGATGCCCTTGGCAACGATCTGGTTCACGGCATGGTACTCGCCTAAACAGAAGAGAGTTGTCAGTCAAAGAATATTACAGGCGACCAGGGGGATCGAGATGCGACGAACACCAGTAGGCAATGGCAGGCTTGATATTGCGCAGCTGGTTGGCGCGATTGACGAAGCGATAGACCTCGGGGATCTTGAGGGAGGCGGGAAGTGGCTGAACCATCGTTGCGATGCACCCGCCAAAGACTGGCAGTCGGTGGCAGCAGTGGTGGGAGAATTGGAAGCTGTATGGCGCGGGCCCGAGGACTGCGATGCAATGAGAATGATATATGGAAGCGGGAGAGGTGTTTCCTAGGCAGCTCGCACCGGGCACGAGCACCCAGGCAGAATGACGCACCCCGCAGGTCGCCACAAGCTAAAATCATTCATCCTGGCAGCTGGTGATGGCGTCCTGTGGCTGGTGCTCACTACATACGCCACAGTCTCTGCCCCGCTCCAGCTCGCGCCACAGCGGGCAGCGCAGTGTGACAGGAACAGCAAAAGCGGCCGGGCAACTAAAGTTCCAGGCGCTGAGCTTGCCTCGCCTCACGTTGAAGCCAGCAGCTGCTGTTTCATTCTTCCAGCGTGGCCTTTTTCCCTGGCTACCACCCCCTCGGCCTGTTTTCCCGACAACCTTCACGGTGGCCTCTTTGTTTCTATTGACACCTGTCTTTACGTCCTGATTGACATTGGGCACTGCGTATTTATTTATCCTGGGTCGATCACTCCAGCCCAGCTGATTTTCTTTCCCCAAAAGCACCCACCACTAAAGTTAAACATCACCACCTACCCATGCATCAACAGTCCCTCATCACAGCCCTCGCGGCTGCGCTTGTGTCGGTCCCCGCAGTCCAGGCTGGAATCTACACCAAGTCCTCGCCTGTCATCCAGGCCGATGCAAAGAATTTCGACAGCATTGTCGCCAAGTCGAACCACACCTCTGTAAGTCAATTGCCTACTACCTACTAAACATGTCCCCAATCCAATCCGAGCTCAATTCAATACCCACCACGGCCCGATGGTCAATCAGAGGCTAACCTGCTCCCCTCTTCCCTCCAATTAGATTGTCGAGTTCTACGCCCCATGGTGCGGCCACTGCCAGAACCTCAAGCCCGCCTACGAGAAAGCCGCCAAGGACCTCGACGGCCTCGCCAAGGTAGTCGCCGTCAACTGCGACGAAGACTCCAACAAGCCCCTCTGCGGCGCCCACGGCATCCAGGGCTTCCCCACCCTCAAGACCTTCCGACCTGGCAAGAAACCAGGCAGCAAGCCCATCGTTGAGGATTACCAGGGTCCCCGTACCGCTAATGGCATCGCCCAGGCCGTTGCCGACAAAATCAACAACCACGTCACCCGCCTTACCGACTCCGATTTCGAGGCCTTTGTGGCCAAGGAGGGACCCGACGCTATACTATTCACGGAGAAGGGAACTACCAGTGCCCTCTTGAGGAGTGTTGCTATTGACTTCATGGGTGTCATCAACGTAGCTCAGATTCGCAGCAAGGAGACCAAGGCGGTAGAGAAGTATGGTATTCAGAAGTTCCCTACACTAGTCCTCATCCCAGCCGACAGCGACGCCGAACCCATCGTTTACGAAGGCGAGCTCAACAAGAAGGACATTGTCGCTTTCCTGAAGCAGGCCGGCGAACCCAACCCTGATCCCGCACCAGCCAAGTCCAAGGCCAAGGTCGACAAGAAGGAGAAGAAGGAGAAGGAGGTGCCCAAGTCCTCTTCAACTTCCTCGTCGACCAAGTCCGAGGAAACCGCCGAGTCGTCCTCCACCGAAAGCGCTAAGGCCGAGTCCACGATCATTTCTATTCCTCACATCACTTCCAACGAACAGCTTGTCGAAAACTGCCTCCACCGCAAGGCAGCCGCCTGTCTTATTGTCAACATCCCAGCCGGAGCCTCCGAGAATGGAGACAAGGTGCTCAAGGCCGTTTCTGAGCTCAACACCAAGTACCACCAGAGCCACCGTCCACTGTTCCCCTTCTTCTCCCTCTCGAGCGAAGTTGAAGGCGTCTCTTCTCTCAAATCCTCCCTTGGTCTTACCAACGAAGTCGAGCTCATTGCCGTCAATGCCAAGAGAAAGTGGTGGAAACAATACGAGGGAGACTTTGATCTCCAGAGCGTCGAGGCCTGGCTGGATGCCGTCCGTCTCGGTGACGGCGAGAAGAAGAAGCTGCCCAAGGAGGTGATTGTCGATTTGCCAGAGAAGGACGAGCCTGCCTCTTCAGCTACAGAATCCGAGAAGGAGGCTAAGACCGAAGAGGCCAAGACCGACGAGAAGATTACCCACGAGGAGCTGTAGCGCAGATTCGGAACTGGGATATTTAACTAAAAATGAGTGTGAGAAAATTGGACGGTTAAATAAGGTGAAGAAAAGATCGTAAAAATGTGGTGTTCGTAGCAGCCAGAAAAGGAATGTAACCTACCAATTGATTTACTCATCACACTCATTCGTTCGAACATGCAGTGCAGCTACCATACTAGTAGCGATTTCACTCATCCAGATCCATAGCCATGGCATCACTCTTCTCAGCGGCGCCTTCACGGATCATCTTAGCGCCCTTGGCTTTGATGGCCTTGTCGAGAAGCTGCTTGACCTCCTTGCACCCGTCGACAGCGACAGCAAGCATACCCTCCAGGCGGCTGACCTGTACCCGACTCTCACAGTTGAGAACGGCAACACGGTCGGTTTCACCCAGGGTAGCCACCGTAATGAAGGGGAGTTCCTGCTCTTCTTGTGTATTCAGATCGAGGAGGGGATCGGCCGAGTCGTCAGCGGCTGCGTAGGAGGATGTAGATCCAGCGGTGCATGCGGCAATGTAGTCCGACATTGGGATACCGGCATCGATGAGCGCGAGTGTCGCAGCGTTCAGGAGGGCAGCGAGGAGGGAACCGTCGGCGGAAAGAACGTGGAGGGCGAGAGAGATGCTCGAGTGGGGGAAGAGATGGGTATGGGCGACCGAGGCAAACGTCTTTGCGATTATAAGCTCAAGCTCTTGGGTTCGCCTTGTCTCGGTTAGCAATCTTAGAGAAAGGGAAAATTTGGAAATTGTAGCAAAGGTAGGCTGCTCACTTGTCATTGCGTCCTCGCTTCTTGTGGTCCACGGAGGCGAAGCCAGCCACGACGATACTGACGTTGATAGCGGCGTCTTTACCTCCACCTGCGGTGGCCTGCCCGCGTCGCTGTCCCTGCTGCTGCTGCTGGGCCTCTGAGGGACCGGTCAGGACGCACATGACTTTGGTGTTGCCCATCTCGAGGTAGGAAGAGCCATCGGCAGCGGCCTGGATGCGGATTTGGGCGTGCAAGCGACGGAGCTCGTTCCAGCGACGGCCATCGACACGCAGGAGCGCCAGTGAGTAGGTAGACGTGTCTAGAGGCATGGCTGCGCGGAGTGAAGCCCGTGAAAACGCGTGGATGTTGGATTCGCGTGGAATGGCAGATCAATCAAGGAACATTTCCCGAAGCTTTGAAAAAGTCAACGAATTTCTCGCTTGGTGGGGTCAGAGCCTTCTGTGGCTGGAGCTCTAAACTGTGGCTAGGGTCTACATATTGTGGCTCTTGCTCTTGGAGCCAACTATGTACCTACCCTAGGCTGAGCACCGACTCTATGCCCATCATCGCTCCCAGATGAATTTTTAGCCATATTTACGCCTGTCTCGTTAAGATAGTGCAGTACATTTGACTTTAGTTCGACTACTGTTATTTAGAAAGGTCACGAGAGTCGGCGGCTCCTAACGACCTAGAAATTGTCTTGGAGCTCACGTAATTGTTTTTTCTTCCACCACGTGGTTTTTCTCAGTGAGGAACTATCCCCTTGAATTACCTTCCCCTATCGGGTGGCCTGTGCATTCTATTTGGGAGAACAGCTTCGGGTAAATATCAGAAGGCTTTTTACCTAGGTAAATGTCGAAGAGCCTATATATTCTTCTAAATCACTATAGTTGCTCAACAGAAGAATAACCCAGTAAAGAAGGAGCCGGCAGTTAACTATACGTATCATGTCACTTGAAGGGCCAAGATATTCACAGCTATTTAGGATACTTTAACCCCGTGTCGAGAATTTGATCTTTTGAAAGAGGCGTGGAAGCTGCGCATACTTGTAATCAGAGGATGCTGATATACGCGCTTAGGATTCCGGTATGGTTACGTGAGAAAAGCATGATAATACAACGTCTTGCAACCACGAGATTCCGCGTTGGGCTGGCCCCTTGGTGCCTTGCAAGATACGCTTAAGTTCAGCCCACCTCCTCGCTATTCTATGAACACCGAAAGCCCCCAAAATAGCAGAGGTTCATGGATCTTTGTCGCTAGACCACTGGATCGATCTTGGCATTACGGGTACCAGACAGGGATGAAAACCTAAGCGAGTGAGGCTTGCAAGCATATAAAAATATTAAAGGATTTCCCTGTTTACTTCTCGGATTTTGTCTCGCTAGTAGAGCTTAACTTATGTGCCATAGGGCATCGTTCATTCACCATGTCACGAAATATGAGAGCTGCCGTGGACAACTACGGGGACGAGTACCAACTACGAGGCGGAGAGCGCTATTCAGAGAGGGACACAATGGAATCTACCAGGCTGCACAAACAACGGCAAAAAGCTGTCCAGCTGAGCCAGTCCTCCATGGAATGCTTGATGCAGCTCGGCCCCCACCACTCCTGGCCTTGCTGGCTGGTGGCCTTATCTTGATCATTGCCAGTCTGAACGCTCTCACTACGCCTGGGAGCTGGAAGGAAGGCAGGTCGGTAGATCTTTTGAATTCCGGTATGCGGTTCAGAGTGGGTGCTCTACTCTCTATTCAAATGTGGACTGCCATCATCGGAGTCGGGTTTGGGCTCTTCTCATATGGGTTCAGCGAGGCCCATGTCCACCTCTTCGATTGGTGGTGTAATCGTCAAGCCGCCAGGAATTCCGGCTTGGACTACGGCAGATATCTGAATACCTTGCCGAGAGCACCTGTGGTATACGGTGTTCGTGGATTCGTCAAGTTTGCCACACTCCGGTATCTCGTCGTCGCGCTGTCTGTGGGGGTGTCGATCGGATATAAATTTGGGATCATGCAGGTCCCGGTTGACACCTATGAGAACCTCGACGCAAAGGACTTTACTGAAGTATCAGCTGTCGTCTATATTTCGGACGGGATGACCGACATCAATACGGGTGGCTCATCGACAAGCCGGCATATGAGAACAACAAGCAGTTTGTGCACCAACTGGATTATACGCACGGCAATCAGCCCCCCAAAAGCGTCGTTTTGACCAGGCCTCTGTTATGCACGAATAATCAGGGTTGCTTTGGGAGTAGTGGCCAAGGAATTATGACTTTTCGCGAGATTGTCCACGTTTCTGATTTAGAAGAAGAGAAGGGGGGACTTCTACATGACTGAAAGTCTAACAAATTGGTACCGCGTCGAATCACAGAGCCAGCATTGGTTTAGCAGTGACATGAAAGAGGCAGTTGTGGTGGAATACCGCGTCCCAGCGCCTGGAAAGATGCAGATCCAGTGGGCTCGCACCGGTGACTGGATCAAAAGTAGTAGCGGTGGCTTGCAAAGGGTTCATCGTCGCTTAAATTATACTATGCATTATGCGGTGGCTGAGGTCCGAAGAGGGAGGAACTCGAACGGTTGTGGCTATCTGAACGGTACTATGCCTCTTAGTGAGAACATCCGTTTACTAACACGGGGCTCATCAACCAAATTCACTCGACTTGATGACGCCGAGATGCAGTTTTGGATCTTTTCCGAGTCTCGCCCTTTGATAGAAGCCCTTGTTATGAATGGGGGTTCATCCATGGAGTCCGGCGTCAGTAGTCTTGTTCGGGGCATCATGACGATTCAAGATCGATACAACGAGGCATTATCCAAGAAATACAATACTCCGTCGGTGAACTTCGAACCCACTGATCCTACGATTGAGCGTCTTGATCCAGCTCTGGGCCCTGACGACGAAGCGTTTGGTCGGCGTGCACAAGAAGTACCGTACTAGAGCTACCCATACTATCAATGCACGCGGTCAATCGGAGCCATCGGTTTGCATATTGGTGCCGCTATTATATTCTGTCTCGTTGGTGTATTCGGATATGGGTAGGTCCACCGTCGCTCACCTCATGGATCGCACAGCATATCCACCTGTCACAAATGGGTGTTTTGTCGTTAGAGGATGACCAAAAGATCCTAGAATACCCTTACCTAGCTGCTCCTTATGATCTTTGGAGGCTTCACACGAAAGGATACCGTGAAGTAGAAGACTCGGAAACATCCGATACAGAGCTGGACGAATTTCATATGCCGCCGGAGAGGCCTCAGTCGTTTAATAGAACCTAGATTTCATAATAAGATGTCATCAGCATCAATCCACTTTATGTTCTCTTCCTCCGTCTTTCGAAAGAGCATCAAGTTGATCCCGAGTAATGCCATTTGTAAAGGGAATGGGTTGATACCCAGGCATGCGTGTGGCTGAGGCGTATGTGTAGTCGTGATCAACACATATCAACAACATTTTTGTTCTTCTGAATCGTCCCTATGATATTCTTCACCACTAACTTCAGTAGCGGTATCCCGACGCGGGAGCCATCGACCAAGTTCAGACTAAGCGAATGAGTGGATAAACACAGAGCTTGAGCTAACGAGACTAGAAACCATATGTACCTGACGACACCACCCGTCTCCCATTGTCAGATATGTATTACTTTTTTAATCTTATCTTGATAATACAGAACTCAGCTTGGAATTCCGGATTATTCAACAGATCAATGGTTTTTAGATAGCCTTAGATAAGGTCGTTTTACTAGCTTTCTCCACTCTGCCTGCCACAGTATCAACGACATCATCATATTTCTGATGTCATGGAGTTGTCGTATCTTTCGTGAGGGGAAACCTTCGTATCCGAGACATCCAGAAAGCGGGCGTTGCCGCAACCGGAATGCAAATAGTCAATCGAGGTGTTCCAGGCCTATAAATACGGCCACCCTCTCGAGGAGCTTCCAGTCGTTGATGTTATTTGGTCTAGTTGTAACATTCATAATTAGCCAACAAAAGTAATTCTGCATCAGTGCTCAATACATAATCGCCTTTTATAAAATATGTCGTCTCTCCCAAAGACCTACAAGGCTGCTGTCTTCACTGGACCCAAAGCAGAGGTGAAGCTCCAAGATGTTGAGCTCAAACGTCCCGGCAAGGGCCAGGTCCTCGTGAAAGTGATCGCCTGCGGTGTCTGCTTCTCCGATGTTGCCATCTCCCGCGGAGAAATGGGCACTGACCTCTTCCCCCGCGTCCCGGGCCATGAAATTGTCGGGGACGTGGCCGCCGTCGGACCCGATATCACCTCGTTCAAGGGGGCGAGCGTGTCGGTGGCCCATGGCACGGTGGCCACGACCGCGTCTGTCGCCAGTGCCAGCGCAGCTTGTACCAGACCTGCGACAACAAGGAGATCAATGGCGTGACGCGAGACGGCGGGTGGGCCGAGTACGTGCTCTTGAGGGAGGAAGCCGTCGTCCGCATTCCCAAGGATATCAACCCGGTTGATGCCGCGCCGCTCCTGTGTGCGGGCGTGACTGTGTTCAATGGCATCCGCAAGATGCATGTTGAGCAGGGCGCTCTCGTTGCCGTCCAGGGCCTCGGCGGGCTGGGCCATTTGGCCGTCCAGTATGCGCGCCATATGGGCTATGAGGTGGCTGCCTTGTCTCGTGGGTCTGACAAAGAGAGCTTCGCTCGGGAGCTAGGTGCTCATCATTACATCGATACCAAGAACGATGACGCCTCGGTTCAGCTGAAGAAGCTTGGTGGCGCCGAATTGATTGTTCAAACGGCTCCAAACCCCGAGGTGGTGAGCGGGCTTGTCAAGGGTCTCGCACCGGGTGGGAAGCTTCTATGTCTCGCTCCTGTTGGCGATGTTCCGATTGATACTGCGTCCTTGGTGTTGAATGGCCTATCTGTCCATGGCTGGCCCTCTGGCCATGCGTTAGATTCCGAGGAGGCTATTCGATTCGCAAAAGCCCATGGAATTCGGTGCATGGTTGAGCGGTACTCCTTTAAAGATGTCAAAGCCGCCATTGATAGCCTCGTCGCGGGCAAGCCTCGGTTCAGGAACGTTTTGGTCATGGAATAAAGGGAAAAGTAAAGATTGTCTGCTCAATAACTAACTCAATCTGAATAAGTCACATTCCGAAATCACATCTCTATGTACCTAGTAGGCATGTGATGCTATTCCGCCCTCTACTTGCCACTGGAAGATTCATCATCGCGATGGTGAACTTCCAACCTACAGTGTTGATTATGTGGAATAGAGGTCATGCCGCGAGCCCGGATAACACTTGCTAAGCCCGACGGAGGGCGTTCTCGGCGGGATTACGCGTCACAATGCACTTTAGTTGATTGATCATATTAGCAACGAGACAGTTCTTGCACCATTCGGCATCTTCCGCACAGCTAATATTGATGTGGCTGAGGATAGCTGAATTGCCTTCTTGGTCCCCAGCCTATCCCAGCATCAGGTTCACCCCTAGCGTCCTGCGTGTCTTAATATTCAAAGCTCGTTCCGGGTGGTCATTCGTAAAGTAAACGAAGACCCATCTTGACCGCCTTCGATGTCTCACAAAATTCCTTGGATTGAGATACTATTGCAGAGAAGAGTGCGAGATATTGTTGGCGTGAGATAAACGCCTTGGCTGTCTAAATATGGTGCCTGTTACTCGTCTCCCCAACTCGGGTAGACATTCATCTTCTATTTGGGTGTAGGCTTTCCACCGAGGCAGGACATAAAGATAGAATCGGGCATCATGGGGAATGTAATCAGCTGGATCCTGTCAAATATTGGACAGGATGAAAGACAAGGTGAAGCGAGAGAAGAGAACCAACCACAATCATTGGCTGGTGAGTTAGCTGCCCAGCACCGACAATACGAGAACGAAAAAAGTGAAAATCATTAATGTGGGAAAGCTGACTTCGATTCACTGGATCAGGCATGATAAACACGCTAGTTCCCATGATTATCATTGCTATCATCTCCCTGTTGGTATTTCTCGCGACCAGACGATCACAGAGACGCTTCTACGCTCCTCGAATATATCTTGGTTCCCTTCAAGATCAGTGAGCCTCCTTTCCATAACCTTGTTTCTTAATTGCAGTCCTTTCTTACCAGACTGGCCATTAGTGAACGCAACCCCGAGCTGCCAGACGGCCTCTTCAGCTGGATCAGCACCTTCTCAAAAATCCCCGATGTCTACGCTCTCAAGCATCAAAGCTTGGATGCTTATCTCTTCCTTCGCTATCTTCGTGTCTGTACCACTATCTGCTTCGTTTCTATGTGCATAACTTGGCCTATCCTTCTCCCCATACACGCCACGGGGGGTAATGGCAAGTCCCAACTTGAGGTCATTTCCTACAGTAAAATTAACATCGAGACAAACAAAAACCGCCTGTTCGCTCATGCGCTGCTTGCGTGGATTGTTTACGGGTTTGTCATGTACATGATCGCTCGAGAATGCATCTTTTATATCAACATCCGCCAAGCATACCTTTTGAATGGCCAGTCAACTAGCCGGCTATCCTCGCGAACCGTGTTATTTACATGTGTTCCCGATGAGTATCATAATGAGACCCGAATTCGCGAGATCTTTGGTAGCGATGTGGTGAGGAACGTTTGGCTCGGTGGGAATTCACAGAGCCTTGACAAGCTTGTGCAGAAACGGGACCAAGTGGCGATGATGCTCGAGAGGAGCGAGGTAACATTGATAAAGAGGGTGAACAAGCATCGCATGAAAATGTCCAAGAAACTCGCTAGATCTATATCTGACTCCTACCAAGACCACGACCAAGAAGCACTAAATCTATTCGCTGAGCATATCAACGCGCTGCGTCCATCTCACCGTCTTGGACCCTTGGGCCTATTTGGAAAAAAGGTTGATACGATAGACTGGTGTCGATCTAAACTAGAAACACTGATTCCTCTATCGGAAGCTGCCCAGGAGATGTGGCGAGATGGCAATTTCAAGAAGACACCCGCCGTCTTTGTTGAATTTCAGAAGCAGTCGGACGCTGAGACCGCCTTCCAAGTCGTCACGCACCACCATGCGTTGTCTATGGCACCAAAGTACATTGGCATTCGACCTGAGGAAATCATATGGAGTAACATGAATATTCCGTGGTGGCAGATCCTGATCCGCGAGTACATTGTGTATGCTTTTATCGCTGCGTTAATCATATGGTGGGCGATCCCTGTCGGTATCTTTGGTATCATTGCGCAAGTCAATGTTCTTCAATCACTACCAGGCTTGACGTGGATCAAGGATATACCAGACGTTAGTGCTTCCCATACGCTCTCCATTTACCATTTCTAACGTGTAGATTCTTTCAGAAAATCATGGGTGTCATCTCCGGTCTCTTACCTTCTGCTGCCCTTGCGTATATCATGTCGCTGGTGCCAGGCATCCTGCGCTTTTGCGCCCGTTTTTCTGGTTTAGTCTCACGCGCCGAGATTGAACTGTTCACCCAGAGCGGCTTCTTCATGTTCCAACTGGTTCAGGTGTTCCTGATACGAACCATTACCGATACAGCGGCGACGGCCGTCATTCAGATTGTGCAAAGCCCAACACGAGTCTTTGGTGTATTGGCTGAGGCGCTCCCAACATCCTCCAACTTCTATATGGCTTACTTTATTGTTGAGGGCCTCGCCATTGCTGTCGATGTCACGACCCAAGTTGTTGGGTGCTTGGTGTTCAATCTAATATATCGGCTTTTCTTACGGACGCCTCGTTCCATGTATAAGAAATGGACAACACTGACACCAATTTCATGGGGGGGGACTCTACCCATTTACACCGGCATAGTCGTGATCAGTAAGTTGAGATTCGTTGTAGTAGCATGCTAAAACTGATCAATATTAACTCTTAACGACCAGGTATCACTTATTCTGTGATTGCTCCTTTTCTGCTTATCTGGTCGACCCTTGGTATCGGGATTTTCTATCAGTCATACAGATACAATGTGCTATTTGTTGCCTCTGTTGAGGTGGATACTCGCGGATTAATGTACCCAAAGGCTCTCAAGCAGTTGTTTGCCGGTATATATCTTGCCGAAATCTGCCTCATCGGTATGTTCCTCGTTAGCAAAGCCTTTGCGCAGGCCGGACTCATCATCGCCCTCCTTGTGTTCTCGATTCTCTATCAGATCTCTCTTTGTAGGGCTCTGAACCCTTTGCTTTACAATCTACCTCGCACATTGCAAGCAGAGGAAGAGAAGGCAAAGCGAGACCATTCATTCGCTACTGAAGAACGCCCGAAGCTAAATGAAGGATGGAGCAGTCAGACATTGACGAATCGAACACGCCCCAAGCCAAAAAAGATCGATTCATATCCCAGTGACAAGAAAGTCCAAAAGCAGGGTGGGTCCTTCTTCCTCAAGTTCCTCAAGCCTTGGGAATTCTCGGATTACTGGACGCTGCGCAAGTTGATGGTTCACAACAGCATCTTTGAAGTCCACATCCCCGAGGAATCTTCCGGGAACTCCTCACCTTACAGTCCCTACTGGCCTCCATCCGTATCAAGCCCTGCTCCTCTGCTCTGGATTCCGGAAGACGCCGCAGGTGTGTCAAAGCGAGAGATTGCACAGACAAGCAAGGTGATCCCAATCACAGATGAAGGGTGCACGCTAGACGAGAAGAACAGAATATTATGGGATACTGCCAGTGCACGCCCTCCCATATGGGAACGGAAAATCTACCACTAGACGCTCGTGACTGAAGTATTGGAAAAGAGAAAAGAAGAAGAAGAAGAGAGAGAAGGGGGAAGGGGAGTCAAGGATATGCGAGCTATAATAATCGAAGCTACGCGTGCGATGCACATTGCGACAGCATCTCAGTATACCTGCACGTCATAGTGCATAGTCTGGAAAGATATTTCATGGTCAACTCTCTAGTGGAGTTTGCTTCCTCAACTTCACCATGGGATGGATAGATTTCATAGGTAGTTTAGCCATAAAAATCCTTTGAATGTCATGAAGCACTCGTACACCATTCTCAGTTGTTCCGGTTTGCCTCCTCGAGAATGGATAGGTTCCAAGGAAAAAACTCATTGAGAGAGCTACCGGACCTTCTTTTTCCACATCAAGACCTTCTCCTGCCAGTAAATGGAATCGGCCCATTTAACGCCACTGTCAGAGCCCTGCTCTGATCTTTAGGCACCTCCACGTTCTCAGTCCTCATCTTTTGAAGTAGTATATTCTCGTCATCGGTCAACATAGGACAAGTAATATGAAACACGCCATCCGGTGCTTGGTCATCTCGCTCAGAGAGCTGGCAGAGATAGCTAGATGTATTTTTGCGCGGCCAAAGTCCTTCTTGAGAGGGATATCCCCTAATAGGCTGCAGACAGCCGCAGTATACCTTCATCTCCTTCAGTGGCTTGGAGTTTGAGGGGCGTTTGGAGTTAATATAGGTAAAGAGCGTATCAACAGCAGAGTAATTGACAACAGGCTGGACGACATCGAACGGCTCGTGGCCTACCCAGCCCAGCTCAAACCATAGAGTCAAGCGTCGGAGGTTCCTGAAGCCTGCCAGGATGTCCAGGATTTCGTAGGGCCAGTCGCCCTCCCTCTTGATGTCGAGATCTAACGCTTCAATGAGATGGCATGCCTTCTGGATTTCAAGTAGAGATGGCGCGTCGATCGTATGTTCTGACCAATCCCGTGACTGTCTTTGATGAATACCAAGGGTTCTGAGCTTAGATGCGTGTCTGATAATGCCGTCAACACCCAGAGCATCAAACTGGTGAATTTCGATAGCGCTCAGGGAATTGGGGACCGTGTCATAGAACTCTCGTATGATTTTCGGATCGCTGACCACGCCAAGTGATGCCTTCTCGAGCGCAGACAGCTTTGGCGCCACCCGAAGCGCAAATGTGTGCTGCTCCGTGTCCAGCTTCCGTAGTCGGGACCAGTCGAAAGTCTCGGCCCAGTAGTCTTCCTCTTCACCTTTCCCTGGGTAGCCAACATTCGTTGGAGGGAAAAAGTTATCTCCGAGGTCTGGTGTAGGAATCGATCCAAAGATGTACTTGCCCAACTTGAGCTCTTCGAGCGCTGAGGGACGTTGCCCATCAACAAATCCGAACCCAGTATATTCCTTTAGTGGCCCGTAGCGGACACACCCTCCGTCTGGTCGACCATAGTCAACGGTGAGCTTCCGGATGTTGGGGCTCGACAAGAGTATGTCCCTCACACTCTGGACCATCTCGAGACAGCGCTCAACGCTTACGTAGGTGAAGCACATTCTTAGCGAATGCAAGTTCTCACTTCCTCTTGCAAGTGGCGCCGTGTATGGAGGAGGAGGCACCGTAGTGGGCAGCCGGTAGTAATTCAGAGCGGCATCGGTGTGGAGGCGTACGGTGCTTCTGGACTGGATGGCAGTGAGGACCTGCTCAGGCACACCGACCGAGGAATCGGGCGCTCCTTTGTTCGTCCAGTCCAGATCCCTCAGCCCGGTGGCTTTGTGTAAGAGCTGCGCCACGGCCTCGATATTTTCAAGGTCGTCCTCGACGCCCCGGACCTTGATGCGCCGGATGGCAGGCAAGAAACCGCCCTGCTCTATGTAGGTCAGACGCCTTTGGAGGACGTCCTTCTTCTCCCCTGAAATGTCAAGGCGAACCTTCTGGTTCTGGCAGTAGCGTGCGGCATGGTGGTAGTGGGAGCTGACCAGTGCCAGGCTCTTGAGCGATGCCGGACTCTCACGGTGGATGATGTTGAAAATCATCAGGATCAGCTCCATGCCCAGGCTGTTCAACGACGGGTTTTTCTCATCCCTCTTCTGCGGGAGTCGAGGCTCAATTAGATGATACGTATCATCCTCCGCCTGGCCCTCGAGAGGGGCAGAGCTACTCCCATTGATTGCAGTCATGCTGGGATAAGGGGGCTTATTTAACTGATATCAATGCCGTGTGCGGTTTGGCCTGGTCGGGGGGCTTAAACTAGGCAGCTTGAGTACAGTCACTGATGAATGTTGGATGAAGAAAGCATGTGTTTTGGAATGGATGCCTTGGGCCCAAATCCCAGCATTTTATGATGAGACACAGCGGCCTGATTATGTACATTAGGCACATGTAATGCCTGCAGGTGGTTCGCTTGCCGAATGGTCACCACCAACGCTTGAATAACTTAAGAATACTCAGACAGGAGATATTGGAAAGTCTTTACAGGTATAATGCATTAAATAACACTTTGTATCATTCATTATATACTGCACTGCACTAATTATTCACTGCGTCAACCACCTGAGGCCGAGTCATGGGATATCTTGAAGCTTAGTCATCGGCCTCCAACATCACCACCGTCATCATCATCATCACCTCCTCAACTTCGCTGATTAATAACCAGGCAGGGCGATGGTCGTTCCAAAGTACGATCCAGAGACCTCACCCAACTCCAGGGCGGCATTGATAACACCCGCAAGACCCTCGCCGGCGATAAGACCAGCGGCAACCGAGTAGGCGTAGATGTCGAAGCCACGGGGGAAGTACTTCTTCCACCACCAGGCGGTAACACTGCCGAACATGATGGCATTGGCTATAACACGAGTCAGCAAAAGATTCAATCATTTTCATTAATCGGTGGGAGAAATACGCACCATATCCGGAGTCGGGGCCAAGAACCCAGGCGACACCGACGGACATCCAGTTGGGGAGGTATTCACGGTACTTCTCACGCTCGCCGGTGAGCCAGAAGGTCTTGACGACCGCCTGGATGGCGCACAGGACGCCCATGCAGATGGTGAAGATGCCGCAGGACTTGGTGATGGGCAGGCTGGGCAGGGTGACGGCCTCGGCGACGGCCTTCCAGGCGGTGACGGACGGGGCCAGGAAGGGGCACTTGGCAGCAACCTCCTCGGATACGTTCGGATCCCACACGCAGGGGTAAGCCGACATGAAGAGAACGAAGATACCGGGGGCGAGGAAGACTGCAACAAGGGCGCCGAGTCCCTGAGCGTAGAACTGCAGGTTGGGAGGGGTGCGGAGGAGGAAGCCGACGCGGAAGTCGCTGACCAGGGTGTTGGAGATGTCCGCGGTACCGGCGGCGATGTTACCGGCTGTGAGGTTGATTCGCTGGGCCTGGGCGATGCTGAGGCCGGAGTTCTTGGTGATACCACCGAAGACGAGCTGGGAGGCCTTGGTGGAGGCGGTGTAGGGCGCGCAGTCAGTGACGGCGGATCCGTAGATACTGAGGAAGGCGAAGATGAGACCAAGGAGACAGGCGAGGAGACCAAGGCCGGCGTTCATCTCGAAGCGCACGTGGCAGACAACCATGGTGACGGCGGCCATGATGGTGGTTCCGACAACCCAGACCCAGCCGGGGACCTGTTGGTCCTTGGGCGCAAAGTCCTCAACAAGGTCGGTCATACCGGCAAGCTTGGCGGCCTGCTTCTCAAGGAAGGTGTTGTTCTTGCCCTTGGCCTGGAGGCGCGAGTTGATGCTGGCAGCGGTCTCGCGGAAGGCGTACAGGAAACCTCCGGCGACGACGCGGAACTGCAGAACGAACTCGACCAGACTGTAAACGATGAGAACCATGACACCGGGCCAGAGGAACCAGTAGCGAGGAGAGGGGACCCAGTCTTCCTGCTTGACGGTCATGGAGCTGAAGCTGGTCTTCTCCTCCCAGATGGTGCCCGCATTCTTGGGGTTTCTTGTACCGACAGCCTCGCCGTACTTGATCAGCAGAGGGCCGACGAATCCCCAGGCAAACACTGTGCCGAAGAACCAGGAGAGGGATGCATTGAGACCGACGAGGATACCGGAACCGAAGAAGGCGGGGGTGAGCTGAATGTACCAACTATTATCTTGTGTTAGCAGACGGACATTCATGCTGGATGCCAGGGTCAAGAGGAAGAGAAAGAGCGTCAACTTACCCCCAGTTGTCAATGTTCAGGGCCCAGTTCGAGTATCCACTCCAGATGTAGAACCAGTTGAAGATGTGCCAGTTGTGGAGGATGCCGTCGGCGTACTGAGAAACGACGATGTGGACGAGGGCGCCGATGAAGGCGTAGCCGAGAGCCTTGATCTTCTTGATGGCGTCGCTGGCACCGCTGCCGACAGCGTGCATGGAGCGGATGGCCATGGCCGCGGCGACGGGGGTGGGGAAGACCAGGTTGAGCTCACGGGAGGCGTTGATGATGAAGAACTTTCGGAGGGGCACGGCGGCGAAGAAACCGAAGAAACCGCAGACGAAGGTCATGGCCAGAGTGCGGCCAAAGTCCTTCTTAGGGTCATCGGAGAGCAGACCGAGCTGGTACATGGCGGGCAGACCGGCGACGAACATGCCGGAGATACCACCGGCACCACTGGCGGAGGCCTGGATGATGGAGTTTTCCTGGGGACCGAAGGACTGGCCGAGATAGGGGACGTGCGGGAAGATCTTGCAGAGAAGGATGACGAAGCCGTATCTGTGAAGAGGTCAGCAAGAACAAAACGATCTTAGAGGGAGATATCGCGATCACGTACCCGAAAATGGCACCAAACATGCTGGCACTGAAGGTGAAACCAGTCTTCAAACCTGCTCCCGAGTCAGTATGCTGCGGTCCGTTGAAAGGCCTGGCTTGGACTCACCGAGATAGACATTGGAGGCGTTGACAAGCGATCCGAGAATGATACCGATGAGGACGGCACGGATAGTCAGAGGGTTCTGCTCAGGCTCTCGACCCTTGATGGGCGGGAAGCTGACGAAAAGATCGGTGATCTCGTCGGTGCTCTCCTCGGAGCTGTCAGACTTGGCGGTAACAGAGGGTGCCTTCTCGTCACCGACGATGGCAGGCTCTGCGTGAGCCTCAACGATTCTGGGTTCCATGATTGGCGAGCTGGTTGTGCGTGCAGAAGACGCAAGCAGCAAACGGGTCGGAATGGGCTCAGATACAAAGCACTCGCTTCTCCGTCCGACTCCCAGACCACCGGGGCATCAAACAGATTAAATATTTCTTGCGTCGCAGCCTTAAAGCACCAAGGGATAACTCTGGCAAACTCGCCCGTTTCGTGCGACCGGGGTTGCGTGCCATGCGATGCCACGCCATGTCCATTATCCATTCTCCTGGGATGGGAGAGAGGGTGTGAAGGTGGCCAATCGGCGACACCCGAGGCGAGATACCGCTACGTTTCGTCTACTCAATCAGGAAAGCAAGAACAATAGAGATGGGATGGCCACAGCCGAGGGGAACCTTTGTTGTTGCATCCACTTATCTCAAGGGTGCCGCAGGTGTTCTGCCATCGCCCGCAACGACGCTCGAGTGTTGATAGTGGCGCGAAACGGAACCACCCAATGGCCTGCCAAACAGAGCGGACGACTTCCTAAACCGGGATGGGTATCAGGGCCCTTCCATTTGGTGAATGGCCAGAGGAGTTGGGGGACTCGGGGTTCAAAAGTGCGTCCATATTCGTGCAACACAAACCCATCCATCATGCTGCTGGACTAACCAGACAAAGCAGATTGTTCAAAGGGACCTGCTCAAAATTGACTGCCAGGCAGGGCCCACCTCCACGCGACAGGCGATCCGTGATGCCAACTGATTTTGCGAGAAGCTCACGCCCGAGACTGAGAATATGTACGTGGCTGCAGGATCATGCCGTTGGCGGGCGCAATGATCCTGGTCGGAGGCAGGTCTGTGAGGCTCTATTGTCTACGGCCGTTCATTATCATTGCGATCAAAGTCATCCTCACGCTGAGAGCAGGCGCTTCATGGCCCTGAACTGGGACCGCCCGGGACCGTCTGGCTGGCCGCGACACCAACTGCCGCACTTTGCATGCAGCGCTGCTGGTCGTTGCCCAGGCCCCATGCCCGGACATGGCACAGAGTAACATCGCATAGTCGAGCAGCCGCCTCTGTGGCCGGGGTGGGACTGGGACAAAAAGCCCTGCCTCTTTTGCATGCAGAGGCTCATGTGTAACCGCCCCTCCTCCATCTCCCACCATATCTCCCACCCTATCTCCCACCATATCTCTCCATATGCACCAATGCCGTCTTTCCATGCTTTGAATCCTCAGTGGCGCCAGACCGATGGCTAGCAAGCCTTGGGGATAGCACTTACATACATAGTAGACGCGGTCCGTAGAATAAGCATGCAAGGAATACCCAGCACTAGGTGGATATCAAGCGACCGCCCTTCCTATGTGACTCGGCCTGTAGCGCCACACGAGCTGCGATGTCATCATGATCGTGATTTCCTCTTCCTTGGTCTGTGAAACCAAAGTCTTCCTACGATGCTTATGCCCTACCCAAAGATCCCCCTCCCTGAAGCCATCCATCTGCGCCAATCCGGAAGTACGGCTCCCTCGAGCATGCGAGCCAAGAAAAGGTCGAGAAGAATTCCATGGCATCGCGTCGTCTATCCTTTCCCCTTCGAGGACGGATGAGAAGCGCCTGGCGACAAACTCTACCAGATCAGCTCGCGGATCGCACGACTGATACGGCATGGAGAGCCCGGCTGGATGGTCTCGAGCCGCTGCAACGGGCGTCTTGCATAGATAGATACTACATACATGACATTGAGTTCGCGATGGATGATGGATGAATGGATTCCTATCAGTGGTGCGACCTACCATGTAGTCCGGTCTCACGATACCACCCCAGACACCCACCACTAGCCAAGGAACGCCACAGCCGGATTCTTTCCTTTCTCTCTACTATTTCGGGTTCTCCCACTCGCCTAGTTCGAAACGAATAAGGACTGATCCTCGGCGCTTTAATGGCCTGCCCAGGCCAGATCGGTCATAGGCCGGGCATATCTAGTGGGGGAACCTTTGAAGGAGGGTCTTGGCTCGGCAATCCCTGTCACAACTTTGGCAGTTGGGGAGTTTTCAAAAGGAGAACTTTTTCCACAGGACAGACAGAGGCTCCTCCACAGTTGGGAATCTAGCCACAGGACCCAAGCTGGACCCTTTGCATCTCCTCGTTGCAACACCCCCTGCCGCTCGCCTCCCGTAAGGGACCCAATCACGACGCAGCTAATCGTGCAAAAAATCGTGCTGCCAAGCGTGTGTCTGCTCTTCTTGCAGATGCTAGGGGCTCTTTTTTGGTTATCAGTTGGGAAGGGGGCTGTCCCCTGATCGAGGGCGGAGACTTGGCACGCGGCTCACACGACACTCCATGCTGGGGTTTTACTCCGGGAAGAGACGACGAGAATGAACGTTTGTCTGCTTAGAATGCCATTATTCATTATACACGTGACGGATAGCCGTTTCCAGCCTCATCATCAATTATATCACAATAATACCACAACACGTAGATGCAGTAATACATACTAGGTACCGGTAGATATCGTTGCGAAGGTGGATCTGCCCCCTCGAGGTTCGCAGACAAGCATGACCTGAGAGCCCTTGTTGGTCGGCGATGGTCGCACACACACGTACATGGGCCCATGAGCGGGAAACAGACTGCCCAAATTGGAAAATTCCCGAGCAGAGGAGCCCAGAGCACGGACAAGCAGCACCAACGGCAGCGAAATGGAAGGGTCCGTCAGCCGCCAGGGACCCAGCGGCCGTGCTGAGATGGACTTTCGATCATCACCTGTTTCGCTCAATTTGTTGCCATTCGGCGCCCTTATCGGAGCTGCAGGTAATCAATATCGGCAGAAATCTGTTTGGGCAGGGCTGGTGTCGACCTCAGTCAGACATGGGCCGCGACAGCAGATGCATCGCTAGGGACTGACTGACTCCATATGCATCCCTTCCGATGCTCCCCTCCCTTCACTCTGTTCATCTCCTCCCTCCATTCTGGCGGCTGGTGTAGCATCGCATCGCATCGCACCGCCGCCTGTGCATCCGACTCGCTGCTGGCGATGGCCTCTGGCAGACTTTCCCCATGGGGATGCTCAACCACTTACGTCCATGTACATGCGGCACAGGCTGTCACCGTCCATGCGAGCGATCCATAGTAAGATGCCAATATGGGTTTTTACGTACTTTTACGTACACGACGCTCCGAAACGGACTAAATCAATCGATGGACGGGCAGATCGAGAAGCGCTCCAGCCGCCGAACGCTACCCACGCGGGCCGTGCTGCAGTCTCTGGTTTTGCGCCATCACCGTTGCTTCAAGTCAAGGAGGAGAAAGACGCAGGCAGGTATCATAACTTCTTTTTCGGTCATGTATGTCACTGTGATAAGTACAAAAATATATGAACACCCAGAAAGAACCCGAGGTAAGTGATAGCAAGCACTTCACAATTTGGTTTGGATAAAAGGTACATGCGCGCGATTCGATCCGTTAGTAGCTTCATTCAAGGGTAAGGGGAAAACTCGCTGCCACGCAAAACAGCTCACAATGCACGGTAGGATCACGGGATTTCGGTGACGCTGAGAACGTTCATGGACTTCTGGCCGGTCAGCGCGCTCTTCATCAGGTCGCTCGCGGGGTATACTTGATGCAGAGGTTAGCATCCAGTTCTCAAAAAAGGTCGAAGTCTTGCGCACTTACCAACTCGCTGCAGGCGGCTCGCACCTCCAAGCGGCTGCAGGAGCACCAGCCCGTTCCACGGGTTGATGCGCACGCGGTCGTCCCAGAACTGCAGCCTCTTGGGGTCGTGGGTGCCCTCCTGGCGCGGGATCACCAGCTTGGCGACCGTCTGGAAGGGGAATTTCTCCTCGTCCCAGCCGGCGCCGCCAATGTCCTCGACGGGCTGCTGCTCCAGGTCCTCGCACAGCTGGACCTGCAGCTCGTACTCGACGTCGTTGCGCGAGTGGAACTTGCGCAGTCGCTCGTCAATCAGAGCGTCTACATCGCCGGCGTCACCAGAATTGGCATCAGCCTGGTCATCTTGGGGCTTGAGCGCCTCGTCTTCCAGCTTACGCTTGGTCAAATCGGTGGGCACCAGGCGGTACCGCGCAATGTACTTGCCGAAGCGGCTCGCCGTCTGCGACGTGTAGGGGCGGACGCGGTTGAAGGTCTTGCTGCTGACGGGCGACGAGGGGACGGCGGCGTCGTCGAGCTGCAGCGTCTCGAGGGCTCGGTAGACCTCCGATAGGTCGTCCGCGTGCTGGCTGCGAAGGTCATCGAGGATCGCCCGGGCCGTCTTGGCGTCTGCGAGATTGATCGCGGCGGAGTTGCTGCTGAGGGACAGATCCTGGATGGGCAGCCTTGGCCCGTCTGGGAACTTGACGCCGCGCACGCCAAAGATCTTTAGGTCGAAGCCACCGATGGGCCGGCCCTGCGAGAGATGGTACGAGCAGTCAGTATCGTGTGATGTACAACGGGCATAGGATCGTAGTAGTTGTATTGTATTGTTCAAGGGTAGGTATAGTGCAACTTACGACATAATCATCATCATCGCGGTCCCGGCCCGGTGCCGACTGCTCCGACGTGAAGTACCGGCAAGCGACCGGGTAGACGCCCTCGTTGGCAAAGAGGTCTGACTGGCGCAGGTGAGCGGGCAGATGGCTGGGGACGACGAAGGTGCCCTTGACGACCTCGTGCGTCGTCGTCGCATGCAGCCCCGAGTAGCATCGTCCCGTCTTGTCGAAGTAGGCGCGCTGGATGTTCTTGAGCTCCTCCACGACGGCGGGGATGTCCTCTGCCTCGGACGGCGGGACGGTCTCCACGCCGTCGGCATCCCAGTGGATGTAGGTGCGGCTGTCCTGAGGTATGACGACGCTGATGTGGTTGGCCATAGGTGGGGGATTGATTGATTGATGGGCTGGGAGTTCTTGTTTGGTCAATTGATCGGGATGCAGGTTGAATGGCGATATAGGTATTGTTGGTGTAGGTAGATGTCAATTAACTTCCTTTGTCTCGAGGCATACGACAGGCTTTATTAAATACCTCTGCCGCCTCCATATCCATTGGCTCCCCTCCATCCATGATGCCATGCTATGTCATTCTGGATGAGGGGTTACCAGGAGTTGCCGAACCTTAAAAAGCTGAAAAAGCGACATGGGCATGTGGCCGTGAGCCGGATGAGCCGTTGTGTGGATTGATGGATTGTAGCAGAATGTGGATCAAGGATGAACGGATGTGTGTTTTTTCTGCAGGTGTTGACTGATTAATGATGACAGATGGTTGATAAATCAATGAAGAGAGATTGTTCCTGTTGCTTGTTATTGATGTATGTTGAATTGAGGTGCGTTATCTGGGCTTATCATCTGGCGATGGGCGCTGTAAACCACCACTAACAGCTTCGCTCTGGCGCATCTTTACAACGGCAGTGGTGTTGAGAACGTCGGACCTGCGCAAAACAGCGACATCGGTGCACGCCCAGACGCCGCTCCTAGCCGGCATCTTCAAGCCCAGGCCGACCGGGAAGCAGCATGAGTTTGGGAGGGATCATTGAATCAAGCAGGTATTCAAGGTATTTTCAAGTCACGCCCACGACTAGAAACAGAATCTCGTACGTTGGAATGCAGCAGTGGCGAGATCAGCCTCGTCTGCCAATGCTGAGTGTAATTTATCGGCTGCTGGAGCCGGAAGGTGCTGCGGGTGCTACCCTATACCTCCTCCACGGGACATGTTTTTCCTGCTATTTGGGGGGCACGGCAAGCACATATGATCGCCATGGGGATTGTCTGCAGCCTGGAATCTACCCATATCGGGTGATGGGCTGGGCAATTGCATTGAGCGTTTCCCAATGCATGTCGAGGCGTGCATGAGAGATGGGTCAAGGGTCAGACGGGTGCAACGACGTGGACCGAGGTGGTTTGTTGGCTCCATCACTCATCACCACATCACAAGCCACTAGTAAGAGATACGACGCTATCACGCAGATGCCGTGGACGACGATTGGTGCAGATCCTAATTATACAGGGAGAGGTGAACAAATTAGTCAGATTGTCTCCAAATAGGTGGAGCGCAGCAAAAATGCAGCACCGAGAATCGAGCGAGCCTTGGGCAGACCAATGACACATCACAGCCACCCGAGATAGGTCCGTAGAATAAAACCTGCTTTCTCCAGCTTCAGTAAAACATGCAGATGCCGACCAGAGCCCTGGAGCGTGGGGCTGCGATCGCCGATGCCGCAGCATAGACGCAACACCACGGCAAATCACACACGTCGATCGACGGTGACGCCTCAGAGGACTCGGACTCGGCGCCATGGCAAAAAGCAAATCCCATCAGAGCTGAGAGGCTCATTTCCCCTTGACAAGCGAGCATCCACCGTATTTAGCGCTAAGGCCTGCGTCTAACTCAGGCGGGGCCGGGGAAGTGTCATCGTCTGAATAGCTGCATGGGCGCGCTTCCACTTCAGGCATAAGCGCTCTGGCCGTTGACCCATCAATGCCTCTTTGAGGGATGATTGGCCCAATTCGTCAGACATTGGCAGCTGAGGCTGGCTGAGACAGCGTCGTTGCGGGCGAAAAGCTTGTGTGATCTTACGTGCACCCGTCTAGCACCGATTGAGGAGAGAAGAGGAGAAAAGGCGAGAAACTAGCAGGTCCCTACATATCTGTCAAACGCCCCTCCTCCAGGAAGAAACCTTGTGCCAATGTAGTGAATGAGCAGGAATGAACAGAGTACAATTCAACTGCATTTGGTTGGGCATGGCTGAGTTTGACACTGGCCCCAAACGCAGGAGCGACACAGAAGGTTCCCACGTTCCAGTTTTATTACTAACTACCCTGAACCCTAAACCGTCCCGTTATGGCGGTACTGGACGCTGCCGCCGTAGTCGGAGCCACGCTTGATACTGCTGCGTCCAGCGACCTGGCAGCAGCGTCGTGGAAGAGAGCCATCAATCTTCCATGGCTCGTACGTCGCCCGAATACCTCCCTGTCTATCTGAGATGGCCCCCTTGACTGATTCGCTGTTGTACAGGACCAGGACGACGACCCTCGCGTCGGCGCCAACCGAAACGGTTCTGGCGACCAAGGCACCCTCAGCTCCCTCAACGGTAGTCAAGGCTCGTCCCTCTCGAAGCTCGGCTCAACCTTCATACCCGTCGTCATCTACCTGGCCGTCTGCCTCATCGTCTTCATCTCCCTGCGACGCCGAGTGCCCCGAGTCTATGCCCCTCGAACCTTTCGAGTTCTACGTTATCCCGAGTCCGTCCCGACCTCAATACCTTGGAACCGACGTTGTTTGCTAACGCCGTTCGTTCTAGAGCAACTATATCCGCACTCCCCAATGGTTGGTTTGACTGGATAAAGCCCCTCTTCAAGACACCGGACTCGACGTTGCTGAACCAGGGCTGCCTTGACGGCTTCTTCTTTCTTCGATTCATCAAGGTCTTGCGCAACATCTGCCTTGTCGGCTGTTGCATTGCCTGGCCTATCCTGCTCCCTATACATGCGACCGGAGGCCGAGGTCTGCCTGAGCTTGAGCTTTTGACGATTGGAAATGTCGTCAACTCCAATAAGCTGTATGCTCATGCCGTTGTGGCATGGCTCCTATTCGGTGAGACTCGCTGTACCTTGCCCCCGTCTTCTCGTGGCTAATAACTTGTGGCAGGCTTCGTTCTCTTCACCGTCTCCCGTGAGTGCATCTACTACATCAACCTTCGACAGGCCTTCCTCTCGTCACCCTACTACTCGAAGCGACTGTCCTCCCGAACCGTACTCTTCACCAGCGTGCCCCAGCGATACCTCGACGAAGCTCGCATACGAAAACTCTATGGGGATAGTGTTCGCCGAGTATGGATCCCCCGAACCTCCAAAGGCCTTGTCAACCTGGTCAAGGAACGCGACCAGACGGCAACCCGGCTCGAGCGCGCCGAGATAGCTCTGATCTGCAAAGCCAACCAGATCCGAAATAAACAGATCCGCAAGGGCAAGCGTTCGCCCGAGCTTGAGACCTTTGAGAAGTCACCTGCGTTGGTAGAAGAAGCCGAGACAAGCGATCCGAACCAGTCCCCGAGGCGACCCAGCTCGACCGTCGTGTCAGAGAGTCGACCCCAATCGAGTACACCCCTTCCACTGCCTGAGATTCAGTTGGAAGGTGAACCAATATTACAGCCGTTGGGCCCGGAGAGCGTGGATGATGAGAAAGGGCCAGAAGAGGAAGCTAAATCCATTGATTCACAGGAGGACGACTCCATGTACGTACATCCATACGGGCTCAACCCGAAGCTGCCTGATGTTCGTGGATCTGTCGCTGCTCAGTACATGGGGGCGGACATGCGTCCACACCATCGTCCTATTGGAAACTACTTGCGACGAGTCGACACGATCCGGTGGACTCGTGTGAGGCTGATCGAGCTCAGCCAGCGGATAGCGAAGCTGCGGAAACAGCTGCGGCGCGGCGGCGACGACAAGTCGACCACTACATGGCCGGCCGTCTTCGTCGAGTTTGATACCCAAGAGGCCGCCCAGGCAGCGCACCAAGTCGTCGCGCACCACCAGCCGCTGCACATGGCTCCTCGTATTCTGGGAATTCGACCCGACGACATCGTCTGGAGCTCGCTGAGGATGAATTGGCTCGAGCGCATCGTGCGTAGGTTCTTGATCCTCGGCCTCGTCATCGCTGCTATCATTTTCTGGTCGATCCCCTCCGTCATTGTAGGCGCTATCTCCAATGTGGATTCCTTAATCAAGTTATTCCCCTTTCTAAGCTGGTTGGGCAACTTGCCGGGCGCGATCACGGGGTTCCTTACTGGCTTTGTCCCTGCTATGGCCTTGACACTTTTCATGGCCATAGTCCCCGTATTGCTTCGATGTGAGTCTAGCTTCTCTTCTTGTAACGTTGGAATCTCTAACCTGTTGAATCTAGACTGTGCTGTTGCTGCTGGCGTTCCGTCTTATACCCGGGCTGAGCTTTTCACGCAGACGGCATATTTCGCCTTCCAAGTAGTCCAGGTCTTCCTCGTCACTACAATCACATCGGCGGCGTCGGGCGCCTTGTTCGAAATCCTTCTTGCGCCTCTCACAATCAAAGACGTGCTCGCGGCGAACCTCCCCAAAGCATCTAATTTCTACCTTTCTTACATCCTTATCCAATGTCTAATGAATGCGGGAACGTCCCTTCTTCACCCTTTTGACCTCTTCCGACATGTATTTCTTCGCAAGATTGCCCGGCTACCGCGTATGCATCACCGGATCTTCTATACGATGAAGCCTGCTCTATGGGGACGAGACTTCCCCATCTTCACCAACCTAGGCGTCATTGGTAAGTGGTTTCAATCATTCTCAAGATAGCATACATCTTCTCCATGCTGACTGACGGTTCTTGCAGCCCTCTGCTACGCCTGCATTGCGCCGTTGGTCCTCATTTTCGCAGCCTGCGGCATGTCTGTCACCTACATCATCTGGCGCTATAACATTTTATACGTCTATGACTCGAGCAATGACAGCCATGGTTTATTCTACCCTCGAGCTCTCATCCATCTGATAGTGGGCCTCTATCTTGCCGAAATATGCCTCATTGGGCTGCTATTCCTGAACTCAGCCAACGGTCCAGGAGTGCTCGTTGTCCTTCTCCTCATCTTCACGGCTCTGGTGCATTACTCACTGGCAAACGCCATCTACCCACTGATCCAGAACCTACCGCAGACGCTTTTGCTGGAGGAGGAAATACAACAGGAGGAGAAGGCGGCGGCCGAGGCCGCAAAGCACAGGCAGGAGCATGCGGAAGAGAATCACGAGCTTCATGGCGCGGCTAGCACCTATTTCGATGCGGAAGAACAGTTTGGCGACTGGGAGGATGACCTCGGCAATGGAAGCGACGACGATGATGACGAGAGCGAAAACTACCATGGACAGCAGCAGTCCAGATCAGAGCCCGTGACGCAAAGGGGCTTGAGCTTGGGGACGGAAGGGTCGAGCGACTTCCGGGACGCCTTCAAAGGCCTGTTCAAGGATTGGACGAAGAAGGCTGCCAAGGAACAGCTGGAGTGGCTCGGCGTCAAGCCTCCGACCAAGGAAGAGGCGCGTCCCAGCGCAGTCGTCCGATGGTTCAGCCCACACATCCACGACGACTTCATCGCCATCCGCAAGGACCTCATGGACCTGCCGGCCTCGCTGGACGACATGAGCGCAGATAGGCGGTACACGTACCTGCCGCCGGAGATGTGGACTCCTAAGCCTGTGCTCTGGATCCCGAGAGACGAGGCGAGGGTGAGCAGGCAGGAGGTTGCGCACACACGCAAGTCGACACCCATTAGCGATCGGGGAGCGACGCTGCATGCGTCAGGGAAGGTGACTGTTAATGTGGAGGAGGCGCCGTTTGCACTGCCACGGCTGTTGTTGTAATATTGATGAATGATGAATGGGGTTCTATTTCATGTCTTCATAATTACCAATCTATTCTAGCGAGAATAATGAAATTTAGATCCCTCACGCCTTTGTTGTGTAACCAATGATCAATCCATGATGAGTGTCGCTCATGCGGTAAATGATTTCACCAATCCGCAGCCATACCAACTCGTAGCTAGGATGGTGACCATGTTCAGGTGCACAGTCGCAGCGCGATTTCTACGGAAGCTCTTCTCCAAAGTAGCGACGTTTGCGTTGAGCGGCTCTGTCTCGCTGGCTTTTCCTGAAGTGCTTGCGATACCTGATCTCGTTAGATTTACTTATGAAACGACCTACGCGAAGATGGAACGACTTACTTTGCAGCTGGAGATCATTTAAGGCCCTGGACGCCCGAGGATGAAACAGAAAGACATTGAGGGCCGTGGCGTATGAACCGACAAGCAGCGGGATCCAGCTGGATTTATGCTCGATGAGCGAGAGGAGGCCGCGGGAGGGCACGGTGACGGCGACGAGGATGAGGAGGATGGACTGGGCGCGGAGGAGGACGGGAGAGACTTGTCCGTGGGAAGTGAGCGATTTGTCTCTTCGTAGGGCGTGGAAGTACTTCTTGGCTGTGATGAGGGACTGATGGAGTTCTGTGCCGAGGAGGGCGAAGAAGCAGACGAGGTGGACGGGAGCGGAGCAGATGAGGGTCTGGATGGTGTTGAGGATGGCCATGATGTTGGTGGATGGCGGATGAATGACTAGTAGTAGGTCAGCTGTTTCTTTGAAACGAAATAGTCTTGGGATGGGCGCATGGAACGATTTGCGAATCGTATTATATGCTTGGATGTCTGTTGGCTGCCTTAATTGCCGATGCTGTTCGGCTCTTACGGCGACTTTTTGGTGGTGGAGCGGTGGTAATTGCGCCGAACACGTCAGGAGCCTTTTGTCTCCGGATGTACGCGTCTTGTAGACAGTCCTGAGGCAGAAAGGCATTGCGATCAAAATTATCTATGGAACTTATCTCACAATGCTCCGACTATATTTTGTTCGTAGGGGCGGGAGAAGACTGATACTGATGAAGTGGGATATTACAGACCACTCCCGGAGTAATTATATATTTCCGAAACGTGCTCTTCACTTATGATGATGTATTGGTGATGATAAATCTAGGCCACGGTTGATGAATACGCATCATTCACTGTAAGTCTTTAATGGTAATTTAGTATCACAATGAGTTAATTGCTAGTGTCTATGGTGCGACCACAACGCCGCGGTATCGCATCTTTCCGTCCCTGAGCCTCTGCATAGCGTCGGTAATTCCGGTCTGAGTCAGAGGGAACTTTTCAATCTGTGGCTTGATGCCATGAAGGGCGGCAAATTCGAGCATTTGCCGCTGAGATCCCACAGGCGCGAGGGGGGATCCTACAATGCTGATGCCCTCCAGGACGAGGGGCAGGCTGGGGAACACAATATCACCTTGGCTGATGGTCAGCGGGAAGACCTTGGCAGCCTTGGCGAGAATGGGAACATATCTTATATTCACGTTAGAAGCTATCTTAACTCAAGGAAGAGTGGCTGGCACTTACGGCGTCAGGTCAGGGAGGGTGTTGGCGGTGATCAGAAGGTAGTCTACAGGAGTGATACCCTCGAGAGAGTCTCTTCCTTCAGTAGCATGATACTCGGTAGCACCAAAGCTCATAGCCTCTTCACGCTTGGACTCTGAGCGAGAAAAGACGACAGCCTGGAAAGCCATCTTACTGGCAAATTGGATCGCGAGGTGACCGAGGCCACCGATGCCTACAATGCCGATGCGGTCACCAGCTCTCGCGCCGTTGCTGAACAGAGGATCCCAGACAGTAGCACCGCCGCACATGAGAGGACCGGCATCTTCAGAGGCGATTCCGTCGGGGACCTTGAAGAGCGCCGATACATCCCAGGCGATGCCAGTGGCAAAGGTACCCTGGTCGTGGTTGGCAGTACCGAACTGCTCGTTGTTGATGCACAGGTTCTGCCTTCCTATTGTTATCTTGAAAGTCAGAATTTGTCTCTTTATTTTGGAGCATAATTCGGCAAAACTAAGCTTCAGACGTACCTCTAACGCATACTTTGCAGTGGCCGCAGAACTTCTGGAACCAGCCCATGCCGACGCGGTCGCCAACCTTGAAGTCTGAGATTTCATGGACACGAGATCCCACTTCCACAATCGTCCCCACACCCTCATGGCCAAGTCCCTGGTCTATGTGGCGGTAGTGCTCATCTGTAAAGCAGACACCACTGTGCGTGATCTTGACGAGCGCCTCCGTGGGGCCAACCTCACGGGAGCCCTTGGCTTCAACGATATCTCCAGACGTGGAGCCCTTGAAGACGGTGAATTCGATCGCCATGGTGTGGTATGTTCCGTCTGGGATAAGCAAATAATATTTTGAAAAGAAAGAGGTTGCTTTTTAGTTGGCGGATTGATAATGATATTTGACGTGTGACTAAGATATTACTCACTTGTAACTGATGCTGACTTCTTCATGTAGGTGATGAGGGGTGCTCTACCATTCCATCCGGGCCTCATATGATAAGAGCAAAATTGACTTTCTTAGTGCTACAGAGGTTTAGTGTAGTATCTGGCCATGAACCGACCGCTGGTACACCACCACTTTGTGGATTCCGTGCCGACGGTCCGAAAGTGGCCTGGGATCTCACCGAGGAGAGATTATCATGCAGCTGCCAGACCAGCAAACCCCTACACCAGCCAATGCGGGCATAGAGTTTACTTCGGTTGCGACCTTGAACGGCCGCTCTAGAGCCTAGACTCCATGGATAGTTGACACTTTGCATAGTATCTGTCATTCCTGTGACTGAGCTATACGGACAAACGTTAAAGATATGGTGTGGAAAATCCCATGTTAGCTAGAAGAGAATCAGTCGAGGCCTCTATAGCACACTAATAGACTAGCTACCCAGAAAGTTTTACATTGGCTTGAATTGAGTTGAGAAGGCTGCGTGGGGTGCCAGCACATGCTGTCACATCCCCCACCCACCTTGCCAAATAGATCTCTGTACATGACGTGCACTTTACGACTTGCTCAAACTGGGGCTTCGTACTATGCAGGACGGGGGATATGTCATATAGCCTTTGTTTTTAAACTCAAAAACTGCTATCTGTAACAAGATATGCCATAACGCCATCGAGGGGATATGTATCTCAAGGCTCAAGGCACTTAGGGTTGTATCCTTCCATACTAGCCCACCTTCTAACCTGGTACTAGCTTACTGAAGGAATCAGGTATTCATTTTTGACTAAAGATTTGTACGGGCTTACAGAAGCTGTTTATCTTCAGGTAGCTTTGCATCACTGCTTGCGTAATCAACTTGATATTGCGAGGGCAAATGATGGGAAGGAAAGGCTTCACACAGCTCTTCAAGCTACGTGCAAAGCAATTGCGTATTTCTTGCCGATGACGGCAGAGGGTGTCAACCTCCGTAGACAACCTTGGAAGTCTATACAACCCTATATGATATCTTTGATGGCCCGGGCCAGCCTCATTTCGCCAATGTTCTTGTTATGTTGAACCCCCTTCAACGTGTCGCTTAATATAAGATAATAATAGTAATATTTTGCATATGTTAAATGATAGGCTATAGTAGATCGAATACTATTGCGTACTATCAAGAATCACACTTGAATCTTATACTTCTCATGAAGAGCCCCCAAGGCAACCTGAAGATGAACTGTCCCATGCTTGCCCGTCTCCAACTCCTCCACATGGCCCCATCTTCTCTGGAGCATGGCGATATGATGATAGAGCTTGAACCGATACAGGAACTTGTAAACGGCTGAGTAGGCACTGTCCAGAGCACCCACGATCCAGGCGTGGTGTACACTAGCCGCCTCGCCGACGAAGTGGAACTTACTGTCCGCAATCGGTCGGGACAGATACGGGTACAGGTTGCTGAACTGGCCCGGCCCGAAGAGCGCAAAGGACCCCGCGCTGTCGGGGTTGTGTGACCACGAGTAGACGTTGTAGACGCCCGTGTAGGCTTTCTTGATCTCGTCGTAGGTGATGGTCGACTCGTGCAGCTTGGCGAGGTTCTGTAGGAGGAGCTCCACCAGCTCCTCCTCGCTTGGGGGTGGCCAGGTCGGTTGAGGAGAGAGCCCATACGTGTGGCGTCTTGCGACCACGTATACGAGGCAAGGAGGACGGCCGGCTTGTGCTCGCCGTCGTGTAGATTGTAGGACGGGTAAACGCATGTTCGAAGGGGGAGGTCAGTGCTGCTCACGCCTCCAGACTTGATGCCGCATTTGGTTATCCACCAGGGCTCGCTGAATTTGAGAGCAACCTTGACAGAGCCGTCGTAGTGCAAACTGCGGATGGCGTCCTTCTGTGAAGGGTGGAGGTCGAGCTTGGTCAAGTCCATACGTCCGACGCACCCAAGAGGCGCCGTGTTGAAGACGGTACTATAGCCTTCTCTCACGTCGTCGCCAGCGCACTTGACACGCATATTTTCATCTTGATGCAACGACCTGTCAATGGAAATGGCCTCGACGCGCTTGCCCGTTGACACAGGTGTCTTCAGGCTCTTCTCCATGGCTTTCGTGAGCAGATGTGTACCCCCTTCAATGCACGACACTTGACATCCTTCTGGGGATACTCGAAGTCAAATGAGTCCATCACACTCTCCGAAAAGGCCTGATCAAAAAGGTTGGTCGAGGTGTCCTGCGTCTCCATCCACTGGTAGGAAAAGAAATCGTACTTGGGCTCTGTGCCCCTCGGCCCGCCGCGCTTGAGGTACTCCCTCGTACTGAAGTCGTCCACTGTCATGAGCGCTTGCCAGCCGGATTTGAAATCACGGGCTAAGGCTTCTTTGAAGGGGCCGAATGCCTTATCCAGACGCTCCGTGACGCTATCAACAACGTCGTCGGGGACTGAGCCGCCGTTACGGACGCTGACGTGATAAGGGTCCTCTTCTCCCTCGACATAGAGGCGGTCGTTGAAGAGTTTGGGGAAGGCCACGCCGTCAAGATAGTACGGGATGAGCGGGGCCCTGGTGCGTTTGAATAGGTCAAAAGTTCGATCCATGATGGGAATATGGGGATATCGCATGGCGCCAATGTCGTAGTAGTCATGCGGAGCCTCGCTGAACTTGTGGGTGAGCACCCGGCCGCGGACTCTCGAGCTGGACTCGAGGATGTCGTAGGTGAGATTGGGACTTCAATGTCGTCCAAGATCATGGCGATGTAAAGTCCTGCCACACCAGCACCGATGATGCAGACCTTGCGGGGAGGGATAACAACAGACTCGAGGGGCGAACTTCCGTGGAGTGCGTTTTTTGTGTCATCATCCTCATAGATTGGGTCAGTTGGCAGGTTATCATGGGTGACGGGACCAGGGCCTAGAATGGGCAATGGTGATGACCCGAAGAGAGAACTATATCTCGACTGAAGTTCATTCAACTCATCTGCTAGCTGCAGGCGGACCAGATGCTTAGCCCACTGAGACGTGAGAGAGACTGGAGTGACTTGATTATCGGCCATTACGGTAGTTATAAGTATATGTGGAAACGAATATGATGTTAAGTTGCGTCTCTTGTATCAATGAAGAAATGTTGGGATGTTTTCGTCGGTCGGCTGTTGAAACCTTTCGATGTCTCAAGGCCGTCTTCATATATATGCTTGTCTGGATGGCCCAGTGAGAAAACAAGTCAGGCTCTTCTCAGCTATCATGATCTGGCTATTACTCAGACCTAAGCTGGACACGGTCATTTATTGCCTTTGGCTGCATACAGTGTCGTAGGCTGCTACGCAATTAGGCGGTCTGATTGGGTGCATAATCCGTTCAGGTTGCTCAGCTAGCCTGAAATATACCAAACAGCTGCGGATCATCCAATATTTTTGGAGTTGCCAGCGCCTGTGGGTATGATCAGCGGAGCAAACCAATATAATGTTCTTGGCACCAATGTTGCTGCATCCACGCGCTCTTGGATCTGTAATAGCTACCTTGTTTTGGGCAATGATGGTTCGGTATAACGTAATTTATGCCATGCTGATAGGTATTGAGCTAGCGATCCTACTGCGTGATATTGGCACAGGTTATCTGCATTCGAACTCATCGACTATGTTGTAATATTTGAGATGCTCTTTGAGCGTGCAGGGCTTGGCTAGCAGGATCAACGGTAATTCATTGATACCTTGGAAGGACAGAATCAAAATGATGTCGTATATACGACTGGCCAAATATAGGTAGACATGATGAAGATGAACCTATATGAGGTCCTCAATTGAGCCAGTTGCCGGCTACTTCCAGGATGGCAAATCTTTTGGGCAAGACTTCTCGCAACTGAGGGTCGTTCTTGTCGCAAGTTAGGGGATGAACACGCACGTGTCTACAGTTGTAATTCAATCAGCTAAAAATCAAATTCCTTTGTAAGAGAGGGATGGCTTAATGCTTACCTCTGGAGATTGTCTGGTCGATGGCATGGGGGGACCAGATCAGGGCAGAATGGACACTGATAACCCGGAGAATCATGGATGAGTCCGTGCCTTATAACATCTCATTCTTTGTTTCGAACCCTTTGTCACCTTCACCCTGCGGGCAGCCTATGTGCGGATAATGAAGTGGCCGTAGCGAGTTGTGAACTTCTATATGTCTACGTTGGGAATTGCTGTTAGTAGCCAGAGCATAGTCTAACAGGATGAACGAGGCGCTCAAGTGTTTAGAAGGTATTAGGTTTAAAATGATGATGCAGTACAGCCACTGTACGGACACACACATTGTTCTGAGGCGGATGTTGGATTGTGTGTCTCGAAAGAAGACTTGTCGATACACAGGCTAAATCACCGTTATTTAGTAATTAGGGCGGATTAAGATGTATTTCTGAAAGTAGATCTAGTGGGAGAGCACTTCCTTCAACTGAGCCCAGATATTAGTGAGCGGATCTTGGCGTGGAACAAGTAGCCTACTTACTTTGACTCTAGCTCTTTCTGTGCCCTCTTCGTGGCCTCATAGTTCCAAATTCTGGCGGCCTCCACCATTTCCGCAACTTCTCTATCCTCCTCCGCCATTTGGGCGATCTCTGCATGGCGAACTTCGCGACGGGCATTCCCTCGTTGATCATCAAGTTTCCATTTGCGCTCCATGTCTGCCACTGTACGCTTGGTTAGTATGAGAACCTTTGTGCCAGAAACCTAACGTTACCTGAACTAGGGTCTCTGGATCGATCAATGCCTTGTATTGTAGCCCATAGTCTTTTCCCAGCCCGCTCTGCTTTGCCTATGTAGCAAATAATATTAACGTCGGATTCCCCTGTTAGAGGTATGCTGGGAATAAAGGATTCAGAGTGGTTAGCAAAAATATTGAGCTCCTCGATAGTGTCTTGCCCAATCAAAACGTCTGATGATAGATTTGTCAACACGAAGCAATCGAGAGAAATGGTTTGGCTCTTTGGCATGAATCCTCGGACATCATCTACCAATCCAACCGTGAACGAGCTTCGTATCAAACCACACGTTTGCTCCACTGTACCGTCGGCGAGCATGATATCGTGGAAAGCTTCATCAATTGGGAACCCTCTTCTTCTAGCATAGTCCCCACTGATAAGGTCTATGTCAGAGCCAGTATCTGCAGTAGCTAAGCTAACATATGTATCCAGTCGACATATTAAACTCTTTCTTGACCTCCCAACGAAATTGACCTGCAAAGAGTGCATGTGTGGAACCGTCTCTTCAACTATGCGAATGTCTGGGCTGAAGCCCAAGCGCCGGGCCGTTTCCAAAGATATGATGTTGACCTCTGAGCCAGTGTCGGGACATGCCTTAATGCTAATCCTTTTACCGCCCGTCTCAAGCGTGATAGGCAATACTTTTCGACGTCGAGAGATAACTTCTCTGGGAAGAGTTCTGGGTTGCACATTTGTGTCTATAGTCTTTGACTTGGAACGATCTGTTCGTGCTCGCTTTGGACTAGGGTGAAAAAGTCAGCTGCTTTGCTCATCTGTGAAAGGATGTCAATTCCAACTTTTGATCGAAAGCCGTAACTCGGGTTTCCACCATGGGACTTAGGAACTGATAGCTGTGTATTGAAAAATCGATCCGCTCATTTAATGTGCTGTCTCCAATGCTAGGCAATAGATATCGACGACCCTCTGTGACAGCATCGAAGCAATGGCAGGTAGCCATATGCGCGAGCAGCAGTCCATCCTTCCAAGTCGCTGTTTGCTTTTTCGAACGTGAGTTATCACATGGCTTTTCGATCGATTCTTCGATCCGGGAAGACCATGTTTCTGCTGGTACTGGCCTGAGTCTGAGGGCTACGTCCCACGGCTCGTCCTGTGACGACATTAGAATCTCAATTTTTGCTGGACTGATCTGAGTAAAACCTGCTGTTCTCACTCACAATGCTCTCTTCGTCTGGTTCTAAGAAGTGATAGGGTGCCAATATTTCAAGGTTTCTTCCCGGTTTTAGATCGGGGATGAATGGCCTCAACTGTGGTGAAGAAGGATCGCGCTCCTCTTTTGAGTAAAAGATCACTGACTCATCATCAATACCAGGGCGCAGGGCCATGATCGAAGCTTCGAATGAGGGCAATCTTGCCTGGCTAATATTGTCTTTGTTTTTGAAGGGCTATTGAAAGGATTCTTGGTAAAGCCATTGTAGATGTACGCGGAGAATCCAAGATTGAAGAAGATATGATGCAAGGCATGGTCAGATGATGTAGTACTGCCCAGGCGGACCACAAGGCATCTTCGTTCGCTGTCCGAGTATCAGCTGCGACCATTTACCCCGCAACATTGCATGCTCGAAAACGCATCAACGTCCCACGTTTTTCGGGATCATTTGTGATTCTCCTTCGATACTCAACCATATACAATGCCTGACCGGGAATATCCAGACGGGTACCCCTCGTTGGCTGCCTTCATGGCAAGCGACCCAGACCGTACAGCACTGATGCTCAAACGCTTTGACCGGTTGACTGCGCGAACGCTGTTGTATTTGGAAAGCGAATTGGCCGAGCTTCAAGCCCAACTTGATGCGTTTGACGAGGAGGATAGGGGTTCGCCATGTGCCCGAAACTGGATAACTTATAAAGAAAAGTGGCAGGTTTTTCCAGAGAGAGCTAAGCTTCTTAAGGCTATACAAAAAACTATAATGGAATACAGCAAGTGGAAATCGCGTCGTTTTTGCGTGACGACTAATGAACTAGGTATAGAAAGGTTACTAAGTCACGAGAGTGTTCTGGCCTCTCAACCGGCGCCTGATCGAAGAATTCTCAAAGCGTTTTGGCTAAGTTTTCACCATGGACCGCCTAGAGCAGAGGATAGTTTCCCAATTTTAGGAGGAAAGAGTTCATTTTCGTATGACGACATTGATGACCTGATGATTCTCCGCCCGCCAGGGCGAAGCGATCGCCTCTCTACATTTCTTCGAGATTTTTTAGGCTTTATATTTGTAGTGAGTACGATTGATTTGAATCTGGAATCTCCCTAGTGCTGTTAAAAACTAAAGAATAGTCTTTGCTGATATGAGTTCTTCCACATAGAAAAAGTTGCCTGAGAGACGGCCGAACATCTCAGGGCTTGGCTATGCCTCGGAGTCCAGAATCGAAACCTTTGTTTTGTTACTCAGCACCGTCCTTGCAGCCTTGCTTCTAATAGGCGCAATCATACTTTTGTACAAGGTTCCTTCACCAGATCTAAAGTTAGGCCTTGTCGGTCTCTTTACCGTTTTGTTTGCTGGGAGTGTTGGGCTTCTGACAAACGCGAGAGTTGCAGAAATTTTTGGAGCCACAGCCGCGTAAGTAAGATAACTTTAGGCTTACAGATGATATGCTAATATTCTCTCCTAGCTACGCGGCCGTGCTGGTTGTATTTATTAGTGGAGAAATTGGAGGGTCAAAACCGGCGTAGAATTTGGTGATGATGCATGATAAGGGACATGTTAGGACTATAGAAAGATAATGGAGACTAAATAAAGGCTGAATGAATGTGAACCAAGCTAGAAAGGTTGAACTGTAAGCTGCTTAAAGTATTAAAAAGTATTAACTTGCAATATACGACAGACAGAAAGTAGCGGCTAGAGTTGCAACTTCAGCTATACTTTAGCAACATGCATCAATTCAACTTGTGCAAGTAAGCTTAGCGTAGACTGTCTGCCTTGAGGCAGTGTTGGATAAAGGGTCTAAATTGAGGCAGTGCTGAACAAGGCGATCTGTCAGCATTACGAAAAGATTTTCAACTCTCTGAGGCAGGCTGACCAGACAACAAAATAAACTCATATGTATGCTGTATTTATTTTTTACTGAATACAACATATCTGCACAGGTTCCTTCTGAAGTTAACAACTGATCTACTGAATACACTCCAGGGTGAACACTTTAAACCGGGAATATTCGCATCTGCTAAGCTTTGGTTCGTTCCAACGGTGTAACGGTACATGGCGCGACAAGAGTCTGAAGGTGGCCTCGACACATCCGGGCTATGCGTTTTTGCCGCAAAATTGATTTCAACGGACTATTAGGCCTGTGGCCTCATCACATCCAGCAGAAGGGGCTGGATGCGCGAAACAAGCTTGGCGAGGCAGTCGATCCTCTTTACAACTATAGAGTTCTGGACCTAGAACGTCGGCGACATGCTCCTCATCTCGTGTCATACTGCAACTTCTGCCGTTTTCTTGAGGCTTTGCGACCGCTCAACAATAAAGCAGATGCTCTTCACCGCCATGGAACTACCCCAAAGGATAAGAAAGCGAAGGCATATTCATTATATACATTCTGTCCGCGCGAGGTTTATCGGATCCCTCAAAGCGTCTCACATCCTCGCCTGCTCGCAATCTTGCCCACAAAGGCTGAAAGAGTGTCAAATGCAGAGTTTGGCCCAGCTGAAAGGGCCACGTATATCGTGCCCGTCACGAAAGGCGCTGACAACTTCTCCGGGCGACTGATTCGCGAGCGTTTCGATATATCAATATCTAGACGGTGGCTTGAGTTTTGCAGCAATAATCACCAGGACTATTGTGTTCGCAGTTCTATACCCTTCATACCTAGTTTCCGGGTCATTGATTGCAAAGAGCGTCGCATCATTCCATTTGACTTTAACTCCCCTCAGCCATTTGCCGCACTTAGTTACAAATGGGGAAGCGCACCTGGAGTTGGGGCACCGACGATGTCACTGCCTGAATTCCTCCCAGCAACAATCGCTGACGCGATATACGTGACAATGCGCCTTGGATACAACTATCTTTGGGTCGATTGGTACTGCATCAGCCAGAAGGATCAGCATATCAAGCATATGCAGATCCAGGGTATGAACTTGGTTTACAAGCATGCAGTCTTGACTATCGTCGCAGCTACTGGGGAGGACGCAACGACCGGACTTTCTGGTGTGCGTCCGAGGCAGAAGAATGTGCAGCATTCAATCAAGCTTGGCAAAGTCCAGCTGGTTGGTACTATGGATCCAATAAAGGACATCTCAGAATCTCCCTGGAACTCACGTGGTTGGACTTTTCAAGAAGGTCTTTTGTCTAACAGACGATTGATCTTTGGCCCAAGGCAGGTTTATTTTCAGTGTCAAGCGATACATTGCTTGGAGTCAATCAAGTATCCTTTAGAGTCAGTGCCAGTCTATGCTGAATGGGGACCGAATTTCGGCAAGGTTTATCCCACTGAGGAGATTTATGATGGTCTTGATGCGTTCTACCAACGATTAAGCGACTATTTGACCAGATCGCTTTCATACGAATCAGACACCCTCAACGCTTTCAACGGTTGCCTCAAAGAGTTTGAGACGGGTCCTGAGAGCACGAGGCTATTTTCATTCATTGGTCTACCAATATCTTTTGAACAGGGCGAAATGACGAAATGGCTGCTCCAAGTCATGTATATACCGGCATCATTGAAAGGCTTGCAGCGTCGCACATCTTTTCTTAGCTGGTCATGGGCAGGCTGGAAGTCACAAACAGAGGCTAACCTTTTGACACAGTCTGGCATCCAGCTACAGCTTGGGAACATTTGTGACATGTTTCTTTCCCGGTGGTGGACGTTACGGTCGACTTCGGTCAATATGGGGCTTTCGACTGGGACCAATCCTGGTGGGAGATTTTCCAAGTTGCAAATTATGAAAGCAGACAGCTGCGCTTGATATTAGAGGGATGGTTTCTGGACTTCAAAGTACTACACAAAGATGGTTCACTGATATGCGAAGACTATTCAAAGGAGCCGTTCGCCCAGAAGTTGGTATTGGGCATTTTGAGCGATCGTGCGACTATGAATAGCATGCTTTCTAGGATTCAGATAACATCCCCACCGGCATGGGAAAATCAAGGGAAGTACTCCTTTAGCTGGATGCCCATGCTAGCCGATTTGACAGCGACTTTTGCGGAGACATTCATCCTCATCAAGTGTGATAATGGCAGCTATGAATGCATTGTTAGACGTTTGGAGGCTTGTCCTGTGGTTGCTCCTATCAAGGCGGGCTTTGACTTAGCGCATCTATTTAGGTATGATAAAGTATGGTTGGGTTGACAAGAAGCCATTTTGTGCTGGGGTTTGCGGTGTTTTCTAGATTTTTGATATCATATAACTGGTTACAATGATAAATTACTATTTATTTTCAACATACACGTCAATAAGGGTAGAGAGAGTGTGATCAGCTTGCCTTCAACTTTTGTCTACAACACCTTGCGCATGCATTGCTGGCTTTTCTCGGGGGTCACCCGGTTTCGAAATCATGTACCGTAGCTACCTTACAATACGGTGATGCGACGAGAGAAAGGCCCTTATGGTCCTTCAAAAACAGGGGGTCCTAGCTCATCACGAAAAGCTCATGCATCGGAGAACTTATACTATAGCAGTAATAACTTCTTTTGGATCCGGTGGAAATAACAACGCTGGGTGGTCACTAATGTATTTCTTTCAGACTCTCTACACTTATTTTCCTTAGTTATTTGACATATGGAAGGCTATATGACGGTTGGTGTTGTCCACTATTAACGTTTGTTGAGTTGCATCAAGTGTATGCTGGGAGAAATTGCTGTTCAAGGGCTTCAGGTAAGAGAGAGCTAGATGTCTCCGGTAATAAGAGCACATGATTTTATCGCCTTTATTTGACATTATTACTCCCTAGTAACATCTCCCGGCGGCTGAAGGTCTCGCTATGATTGTTGGTCTGTCCAATTGGGGCACAACATAAATCTACCAAAAGTCTCCTGGTTTACAGCAATGCAGACTGGTCAAAGAAATCAGTTCAGCTGGGTTCTAGTTTTGACCTTTCTTCCATTTGTTTTGAGCTCTATATGCTTCTGTGCTTGTGCAAGCAGCTTTCTCGTTTGGCATCTTTGAAACCGATGGCTCGCCTTCCGATACAGGAATAACGCATTGGATGGAGGCCCGGACTAGGCACTCAGCGGATCAAGTTCAGCCTCACGCCCCTCCTGCTTTAACCTTGTTCCCACATTCTCCTCCTCTGATGCTACGGCTTGGCATGGCTTGGCAGTGTTTCGCAAATCAGAAGCCGACATGCAATCAGGATCATGGCTTAGCAAGAATATTCGACATGGATGCCTGGTCGTAAGGCTAATGTGACCCTGTGGGTTGGATGGATTTTACGATCTATACGGTCTATAATTGCAAACTCCCCCTCATCTCGCCTCTCACTGCTCCTCGCCGCCAACAACATCGCGCATGCGCCACTTTAGCGTGCACAGAGAGCGCCGGCATTTAATTAAAGATGTTGACTATCGCCCAAGCTTCCGGCCTCATTGCCGGCGGGGTGATGATCGGTATGTGTGGACTCTGAACTTTCAGCTCGGCTGTAACTGACCAATTACTCCTGAACCAGTCCAGTATTCGCTCCCTCTCGCGTTGGTCATCATTCTCGTCCAGGTCATTGGCAACGAAACTACTGCCGCAACATGGTAATTGCCCCCCACTCTAGTACTGCCAGCTGAACTCCTTGGACGATAACTGATCGCCGCCTTCTCCACAGGTCGTCCGTCAACCGAGCGATTTCGAACACAATATGGCCGCTGGTCCTGCAGACTGACTCAATCGGGACTCGGAACCGCTCTAACTCCGTCGTAGCGCTCCTCTGGACCGTCACGACAGGTGCTCTGCTGTTGGTGCTTGCTGGTGTTCTTACACCGCTTGGATTAAGCGAGCTTGTCGGCCCTGATGCATCGGCGACACCAATCAACTTCCAGTACGCGCAGGACGACTCCGTATGGGGCAGAGTTACTATGGACCGTCCGGATGCTAGGTTTGGGCGATATTGCGAGGTCGGGAGGAGGCTCAACTGCCCGGGGCAGTACCATGGTGTCGATTTCAAAGAATTTCCCAACGGTACATTGAGGAGCGTTAAACAGAACGAGGACTCGATCATCGACACTCAAATTCCTGCCAACTTCACAACCATGTTTTCTAGTGCAACTGATGGAGCTGGAGACACCGTATCTGGCCTTTTTGATATCCAGTATCGTCGATGGAAGACAGCCTACGTTGATCTCATTGACCATGGCGAGCCTCGGATCCAGGGCGCCCAACGTTTCGTCGAGAACCTTATTCCTCAAGACGATATTTCAATCAGAGAGGGACTCATTATCGACACGAGGAATAATCCGGGTATCGGCTTGCGAAACCATACGATTCCTATTGGTCTTAGGCAAGGCGGAACCTGGAGCGAGGATCTCACCTGGTTCGAGCCAGTAACACGTTGCGCCGATACCAACCTCACAATTGAGATCAGGATCAATGATACCGTTGACAGTTTTGGGTCAGAGACAAAAGTCTATCTTGTTGATCACGGGGCATTCCGAAACCTCGATATTGGTGAGCTTGAGACGCGGCCCTGGATTGATAACCAATCACTCGACCTGTTCGGTCGTGCCCACAAGGCCGCCAGAATGTTCAACGTGTTCGCAGCCGACATCCTGAACATTTCACTTCCCCTGGGTCCCGGAAATGACACTTTGCCCGAGATTAGTGTCACGACGAGCTTGAGTCAAAATGCTACGCTCTGGGGCGATCTTACGCTCTTTGGTGGCATCAAGCCAGAGAATATTCAAATACACGAGATCAAGACTATCGCCGACCTGTACCGCTATAAAATGTCAGCTCAGAATATCTCTGTTCCCCGAAATTTCACCAACAGATACCCTGACGGCTACAAGAAGCTGTTTGCTTCCAACTTCACCGCGATAGGTATGTCCATGCTTTCAACTCAGTCGCACATGCAGTCGACACGTCCCGCTAACAGTGCAAAGAACAAATATGTCGAGGGTTTTGGCACATAGACAACACAGATATTGATCGAAGGGCTTCTAATATCACCAACGCAGCTGTCTCATGCGGCTTTATGCTCGGTGCTGGCCGCTCGAACTTGGAATCGGAAGGTGGGATATCCAAGGAATCCATAAATGGGCTTCAGACCTATCACAGGAACATGTACATCTGCGCAAGTGCAATGAAGGCCAGTATCAAATCCGTTGATTTCCTGTACAATGGGACAGACGGGAAACTGCCAAACCTAAAAGTAACGGGCATATCAGACAAGGCATATCCCAACGAGCAGTCCAAGCCTCTGTGGGCTGTAGAGGCCAGCGCGCCTGAGAGAATGACATATGATCCACTCTGGGGCTTGGTGGATGATAGATACGAGAACACCCCGGGATTCTCCACGATGCGTTCAGAGCAGCTCTGGCTCCCAGTGGGGAGTGGCAACGCCGCGAGGGAGCTGGGCGCCCGTGATGCATGGGACTCCCTGGCGGGTATCCAAGCACCGATCTTCGAGCTGTACAACGCATACAATACGCTGGCCAACAGGGACTCATATACCGAGGGCAACTCGTACTCGTTAGTTGAGCGGTTTGTCAGACTGTCCGTCAACGACACGCTGGCATCAAATATCCCCAGCCTCATCATCACCGATGCCCTAGCCTCGACCATTGTTGGTACCAAAACGGCCATTCGAAACACTCCGATCGCCTATCCCGCCCGACTTACCGTTAATGATCCGCTGATGGGATTCCCGCACGCCCAAGTCGTTGCCTCTAGTCGCATTATCCATTACGACCTTCGCTACGCTATCCCAGGCATCATAACACTCATTCTACTACTCGTGGTGATTGTATGGGCCCTGACTATTATCGTGATAACGCGCGGCGGTATCGTAACTACCATACGCGAGATGGACAACCAGACGTCGACGGGTCGTCTGGCCACAGCCTTGCTCTCTCCAGAGCGCAGTAACCCGGGTTTGTCGTCTGAAAAATGGGCGGAGACGGATGGTGGTTTGGTCTTGAAGTTCGGACACATCGGCGAACGCAAGGCGGAATACTTCATGGCCATGTTGGACCGCGACGCTATCCCGGACTACCAACCAGAGCCAGAGACACCTCTCAGTCCCTATCCTGGCACGCCCTTGAGTCCCCTCGCAAAGTCAAAGGAGGAGGGTTCCGTGCGGACCAAGCTTGTACGTGTTGATTCATATGAAATCAGGTGATGGATGGAGACGTGACAAAAGTAGGTAACAAAAGTAGGTATTATTTTCTATTGAGGAACGGATATCAGAGGTTTACATTGTGAGAGAATAAACATCCACGAATGTGCTTTCTAGAAAGAGGATGCGACTATTTTAGTTATAACATTAGAAAGTTTATCTAAACAGACACAAAGAGTTCATTGCCATCCCATAAGCTCACTAAAAGCGAGCGGTTTTCTGCCTAAGGTCTGAACGAATCGATACTAATGTGCAGCACTTTAGAATAGCGACCTAAGTAAGCTTCATTAATAGGGCAATAAGAGAACAGGATATAGGAACCGCCGTTGGGATTTTGATCGCCCACAGTCCCATTATGGGAGCAATCAGTCACGCCATAGCTCTTTATTTAACGTGACATCAACTTCGGCTAAGTCTTTTAGCGAAAAGTGCATACTCAACTGATATGAAGAGCAAGAACTTATCCAAACCCTTGCAATCCCACGGGCATAACATTGAGAATTATATTCCCGGAAATAGAGAACATATCACGCCTGATGCGGCTCATACCATTCCTAGGATTGGCTGAACCTGTGAAAGCGTGCTATATGCTAAGATGACGAGCTGGCTGACCAGGGTTAAGTACCCACCGACGATGATAAGCATATAATGATGCATGAACGGTCCAGAGAGCCGAATAATTAGTTTGCCCGGTGATGGGCTTTGTTTTGCAAAACCATTGTTCAAGATGGCCGTGTCGGAACCGATCATCTCAACTCATCCAGGGGAAGGGTCGCAAGCCCCCGCAGCTCTTCCCGAAAATGAGCCTGTTTCGAAACAAAAGGGAACGTGGAGAGGTTACATATGGGACTCTTGGGATCGGACACCAGAGGTAAGAGTCCTCGTCATGATAATGCTATACATCCTTGACCAGAACTAAGATGGTGTAAATAAATAGGAGCGGAAACTCGTGCTCAAGATGGATTTGACACTCATGACATTTGGTTGCTTGGGAACATTCATCAAGTACCTTGACAAGTCAGTTACCAAGCACAAATCTCTGAACGGAGTGTAAACTCACCCGAGTAAGTCCAACTTGCAGAGCGCATTCGTGAGCGGTATGAAAGAAGACCTGTCGTTATACGGAAACGTGAGTGAGTACTGTGATTTATCAATGACCATGGCTTACATTAAGCAACAGGAACTTAACTACGCCAATACTGCTTACTCAATTGCTAATGTAGGATGCAGTCATCTTCTCTACCTCTTCGATCACAACAATTGACCTAGCAATCAGATCATTGCCCTTTGGCCTAGCAACCTCATATTGACGCGAGTGAATCCACGCTGGTTTATTCCCTTCCTTGAGCTGGGGTGGACTGTCATTACGTTTCTTCAGGCCGTGATAACGAAGCCAAGCCACATGTATGCCCTTCGAGCTATTCTCGCCATCTTTGAGACTGGCCATTACTCAGCTGTGGTCTACCTCTGCGGCGCATGGTACCAAAAGCGAGAGTTGGCTCGTCGTTTAGCAATCATCAACATTACAACGGCTATCGGACCTATGTTCTCAAGCTACCTCCAAGCTGCGGCCTATACTGGATTGAATGGTGTTCATGGCAAAGCTGGCTGGCAGTGGTTGTTCATAATTGACGGTTTGTTGAGGCGAAGGATCCTATCTACCATGATCAAATGCTAATTTATATTCTAGGTGTGATTTCACTCGGCATCATCATACCGCAGTTCCTCTTCTACCCTGACGTCCCAGCGCGGCAAAGGCCAGATCTGGTCTTCACCGAGAGGGTATGTCGTCCTCTCAGAACAAAAAACTCTCAGATCACTGACTCGTGCAAGGAAATCGAGTTAGCCCGAAACAGAAACCCCAAAGAAGGCAGAGTCAAGCAAGGTGCCTTTACATTGGCCCAAGTCAAGCGATGGTTCTTGACTCTTGATATTGTTAGTTTCACCACATAAACACACGTCAGCTGAGATGCGCTAACATGATTACAGTGGTTGCTCTGGATTATTTCTTTGTATGTTGATCGGGCGACCATGATGATGAGACACTAACAGTAGTAGTGCGAATGCGGTCGTAGACCAGCCTATGAATTCAATGGCTTTTTGGCTCAAGGAATGGAACAAAATTAAGCCTGGATCATATACTGTTCCTCAAATCAGTACGCTCTCTTCTATGTCCTGACCTTTTTTATTCGGTTTACTGAACTCGTCTGGCAGACAACTACACAACCCCAATTCAAGGTGTAACTGTTGTGGTCACCCTCTTGATGGCGTGGTCTAGCGATACCTGGCTCCGTGGTCGCCGGTGGCCTATGCTTGTCATGGGCAGTACCGTGGCTGCTATCGTCGACCTGACGCTTGCCAGCACGTCCGTTTTCCCTGATAATCGCGCCGGAAGATGGTTCCTGTACTATCTCACGGGATTTTGTCAAGCCAGTAACTCAATGTTTTGGGCTTGGACCCAGGACACTTTGGTTGGAGACCCCGCAACTCGGGCGTTTGCCTCCGCTGGTTTAAATGTTTGGGCTTCACTCTCGCATGCCGTCATACCTCTGGCTATATTCCAGACTGTTGACCAACCGGCGGTCGTGGCTGGAAACTACGGATCTGCAGGGTTCGCTATCCTGCACTCTTTGACGTCTCTAGGACTTGCTTACTTGCAACACACCCGCTCGGCGAAGCTGACCACCGAAGATGATGAGTCTGAAGAGATTGAAGAAGCATCGGAGGGAAGTGCGAATAAAACAGTCGCCGTGACTCAAAGAGAAGTATAAGAAAACGACATTGACCCCGGGGGTAGAACTAAGGGGCCCAAGCCAGTCTATCTAGCATTGATGGTTTTCAAATCCAAAAGGGCCACTTGTATATCCTGAGAGAGTCGACTACAAAGCATGTTATCGTACTATACAGCTTGTATCCCGGATGCAACTTGGTAACTTCTCAAGTATGGGTCCTAAGCTTTTAGAATCGTTTCGGGAATTAGACGAATATAGATTTATCTCACATGCTAAACGAAGCTCTTTAGAAGTGGATATCATCTGCAACACGCTAGTGAAAGAGGGGCAACCTTTGACTTTGACATTTGGAAACGCCAAACCAATGCTCCGGTTTAATCGCTTTGCATCGATCGACAACTTTGCCAACCAGAGAATCATCTATTGAGTAGCAAACCAATTTTTCATTGCCGTATTATCGGAAAAGATCATGCAGAAAACACGCGACTGCACGATTTCAAGGCCAAACAAATCGTCATAAGCCGAGAATCCTCCCTCCAGGGTCCCTAGCCACAACTTCACAAGTGCTTACGCTCGGGTATGTCGGACCACCGTCAAACCTTTATAAAACGTGTCATCTCGCACTGGGAGATTATCATCGAGATTCAAACTATTCCAAACATTCGCCAACATAACCGGCACCATGACGCCCACACTATCTGGACTTGACTCGATCAAATGCGAATTCGTCGTCCCCGGATCGGGCACAGCTGTCAACGGGGTCGTTCGCTGGTCGGATACTAATATCGATCAGCCCAGCCTGATCGTAAGGCCGACAACGGAGGAGGATGTGCAAACATCCATCGACATTGCTAAAAGCAATGGTTTAACGATTATAGTCGGTGGTGGAGGTCACGGAACCTTTGTCACCATCGAGTCCAAAGCTCTCTACTTGGACATGGTGAACTTCAAGGCAATCAAGCTGGACAAAAGTACGGGTACAGTTAAGGTCGGTGGTGGGGTGACAACAGGAGAACTCTCAAAGGTTTTGGCAGACCAAGGCTATTACACTCCTCTTCCGAACTCTAACGCTGTCGGCGTGGTGGGATGTATCATTGGCGGCGGGAATACGCCTCTCATTGGAACTCATGGGTGGATGGCCGATTTGGTCGAGTCTTTTCGCCTTGCAACCGCGGAGGGCAAGATGATTGAAGTCAGCTACTCTTCCACGGGAGAGGACCTGGACCTTTTTAATGCACTATGCGGCGCAGGTCATGGCCTTGGCGTTATAACGGCCGTGAAGACGTCTGCATTCCCCATTAAGGACCTGAACATGACGGACGACAATGTTTGGATGCGTTCGCTCGTGTTTCCACCCACAGCAATTGAAACTGCGGCTGAAGCTTTTCTGAAGATGCAGCGACCTGCATCCTCCACAAGCATCAATATGTTGTTCATGCGCAGCCCACCCGGAACTCCAGCAGCTGGATTGCCTATCATAGTCTTGGGAGCCACAGTCTTTGCATCAGCTCAGCAGGGAGAGGGACATGCTTCTATTCTGTTCGAAGACGACCTTCTCGGAAAGGCAATCGTAAAGAACACCGAGGCAACACCGATCGTAAACCTGAACGATCGTTACGCGCCGCACGATTCTCGTGGTGGACACAAAGCTATAGCTTCTTGCCGGCTGAACAATGTGGACATCTCATCTCTTAAAAGTGCTTTTGAGCAGTGGGTGTCCGTGACTGAGAAGTATCCAGACAGTCGGAGGAGTATCCTGGTTGTTGGGCTGTCTGACAGCACGAAAGCTGCCCAGCTTGGGAATTCGGGAGCCGCTGACAGGTTTGTGGAAGGAAGGGAAAGGGACTTCTCAGTCATGACCGTGACGATGTGCTCAGAGGATAACACGCGGGTGGCTCTGGCAGAATACATGGACAATCTTATGAAAACGTTCAGGGAGGCGATCCGGCATCAGTACCGAGAAGTTTCCCAAACAATCTCCGATTCGGGATGAACTTGGAGGAACTATTTAGTAGAGAGCGATTGACCCAGCTCCGCAACCTCAAGGATCGTTGGGATGAGGGTGGACTTTTTTGGAGTCCTTATGACTAATTGGGGTATGAGGTAATTTTACAATAAAAGTGCCTACCTCAGCATGAGATTTCGGGATTAACGAATTGTGGCGCGCGTGCTATCGAGTTGTTCCAGCGAAGTTAACCCTCAGCTTATACACTGCTCCGGAGTGTAACAGCGGATAGGAAGTCTTCTTGTGCCAACGGCTTTAGTTTGCAAATTCACAAATTTTGCAATTATTATCCGGAGTCCAGATCCGAAACGTATTTTCCGCTACCATTCCTAACGTTTCTTTCGAGATTCTTGAAAATTGAGCCTCATTCCTAAATACTCAATTGCTAAATTTGAAGAAGAGCTCCCGTATAATGAATTTTCGCGATACAAGGAGATGATAAATGACGTCTTGATTGTACTACATTGCTGAAAGCTATCAATGCTTCCGCTCAGGTGCTATGCCGTACAGCTGAAATTGTGCGTATTTGATCCTACCAACATGTAAGAATAGCACATGTCTCTAGGTGGCCTAGATCCAGGGCTATTCGAACCCCGTCCCTCCTATGACCATCTCAAACCAAATAAAACTTGGATTCTTTCCAAGTGGTCCTCTGTGTTCTCTGGGTCACTTGTCATTGTCGCGCATCCCAGCCCAGACGTGATTCCATGGCACCTCATTAGGTGTCTGGCGGATGTAGCGCTCCATGGGCGTTAGAGAAGATTGATTGTTTTCCCCAGCCTGTTCAACAAGACTCGCTGTTTTAGATTGTAATGATTCTTCAAATAGGGATGTGGGCAACATACCGCCTTTTTAGGATCATCCGTGATTGTTTTGGGTTCTGTTGTTTTGGGTTCTGTTGATACATGGGCTCTGGGGCTCTGCGTGTGAAGCTGCTGCTGACCACTATGCGGGTCTGTTGAAATTTGAGGAGACATGTTGATAACTGTATGGTGATTCTGGTTAGACGAAAGCTGTAAGCCTACTTGCATATTTCTGTGATCCAAGCCTAAGACAATGACGGCCTTTTATAGCGAATTTATGCTGAGGCCTCTGATTACACACGAGCCCTACATACTCTCCAACGGACACCTTGATCTGCTCGGTCTGCCTGCTCATTTTCGAGCCATTGGTGGCCCATTCGTCAGTGGAGCAGTTGACCTGGATCGCAGGCCACGCTTCGATGACAAGCCATTGGTGGCCCACGGATATTCCAACTACCAAGTCAATTGATTGGTGACCCAAAACGATGCGCCTGGTTCGTTCTGAAACCGAGTCTAAATGGAAGAGCGATCATTCGTGGCCCACGCTGCAGGTAAAACCCCTTGATCTCGAAAAAATGTGCCTGGTAGCCCAAAGCAATACTGTCGACCACCCTCGTTATGAAGATCTGGCACTCAACACAACCCTAAAACTACTCTCATTGGCGGCCCATGCCATAGCTTAATGCATAGCAACGTATGTAGATGGATGGGTGGAGATATCGGGCGAAGCAGGGGCTTATACACTCTCTCTCATTGGTGGCCCAACAGAGCACTTGAGGCGAAGTACCAAGCAGTCGCTGGCAGTACTTGTGAGAACTGAGGGAGGGTAATATTATGCTCCGGCATAAAACCCCAGTCGGGCCCCGACCTCTCTCCAGAAACCTCAACTCTTTCTTTTCATCATTCATAGTCTAAGGGCGATGAAGCCCAGTGGGCCGCATTGCAAGGCCCTTTGTCCTCTACGTCTCTTGGACACAGCCAACTCTTCCATCCACTACGGTGTGTCAATTGTGCATTGTTTCTCAATTGACACACTGTAGGAAGCCAACCTAAACTATTCGACACGACTGGCATAACAAGCCGACATCAGTCCTCGAATCCTTGCGCTCGCACATCGAGTACGCGCAACCTGGTTCGGGAAACAACACATCTTAACGAACAGGCTTTTCAGGGATACTTTTGCCCCGAACCCTCGGGGCTTAAAATATTCCAGAGAGCCAAAATGATCATCACCTAAACCAAATTTTTCCAGGGGCCAGCCAAGATTTTGGAGACCAAGCTTCCACTCCTTCAGCAGGCTTCGGCATTGCAAGCAGCACGCTATGCCCTACATGGCTCGAGTCCTCTGTTTCTCCCCCTTCACATCCTTACTTACAAGATCCTTCTCATTCGTTTTCTCAACACCACAACAGCCCTGTGTACCCATATGGAGGGGACCTTCCTCCGCTGTGGACTCCACTCCATGAGGAGACTCTCCAAGCACATGACAACATCGGTGGCTCTCAGTTCATGGGATCGCCAACACACATTGACGATTTCAATCAATACGTTGGCGATTCCAACCCACTTACGTCGTCACACCCTCTTTCTTCAGAACCGGAATTAACCCTGAGCCCTTCGTCATTCATCACGGTTGGGCCTTCCAAGTTCTTCGCCAAAGAGACCGAGTTACCACCTCAAGATAGTCTGGAGTCCTCTACCACACTCACTTCACCTCTGTTTCTGGGAGTTAACGCTGAACTCCCAACGACAAGCTCGTCATGGCTGGAACTCGATATCCCGCAAGAGTCTTTCGATTCCATGAGCCAAGCAACATTGGCCGCGAGTATGTCCGATCCCGCTGTAATCAGCCAAACAACGTGTGCGGAGTGGGGCAACAGTATTCAGACACAAGATGAGCAGCAACGGCAACAGCAACGGCAACCTCGAGACTGCTCTTCCGATTACCCGACGTCTATAGGCTCCCCATCATCCCATTCATCAACGTCTCAGACATCAAACGATTCTTTACAGCCCAAGAAAATAGCAAGCCAGCCGGTCTTCCGATGTTCTTCTTGCCAGTTCAGTCACGGCCACAAGGCAACGCTGGAGTAAGTCATCCGTTTGATTCCCAGGCCATAGTAACTAATTATTATTTACAGCAAACACATGCAAGTCAAGCATGGGAGACCTTTTACCTGTCAGCTGCCTGCTTGCAATCAAAGAACCTTCGCCACAGAGAGATCGTTGCTCAAACACTGCAAAACAGCGAAGACACATTTGACTCCTGGAATGCCGATGTATCGTTGTTCCTGCGGATCAAAAAGTCCTCGGAGGGATCACCATCTGACACACATCAGCCGCTGCCACGGGCGTGATGATGGGCGCTGCAGTTGCAATTGCGGGAATAAGGAACTTGATGTCGACAACCATCGCAAGCACTTACAAATTTGCAAAAACTCATTTTCAACCATCTGATGATTGAGAAAGAAAGCAGAGTTTCCATGTGCATCATAAGAGAAAACGGGCAGTTCAAAGCCAAAACAAAAGAAGGAAGAAAAGGAAAAGGATAATGAGGGGGAAGAAATGGAGAACAGTGCTGCTTCATATCGCCGAAGCTTATTACACGCACTACAATGTGGACGCTCCTCACTGGTTTGGCCCTTAACAAGATGATATCTCAAACCTTTACCCAAAGACGTCTCCGAGAAGGAATTGGTGGTTCGATTCGCACTCTGAAAGCCCGATTTTGGCTGAAGATTTGAGATATCACGGTACACAATTTGACGGACTAATGATGATTAGGTACGGAGGGAGTAGTGAGTGGGTTGGAGACAGCCCACTCGCTACTAGAGATTTTCCGGTAACCAAAGACAACCAAACCGATAATGACTGGACCTACCTTTAGAATATATAGATGATGCATCACCACCAATCATCTATATAGGGAGTAACTGGCTTCAACCATTCTAGAGTGGTAAGGCTTGTTAGAATCACTCTAGAACCAGTACATGAACCAGTACATAACTAGTCTAAAATAATCTATAACCAAAATCAAATAACCAAATACTATTATAACCTATTTATTCTCTGATTTATAAGCTCAGGAGAGCCTATTTAATAGGCGTAATGAATAGAGGGCACGTTTGATGGTATTGGTGATAAAATCCTCCCGCTGGCACAACTGCCTCGAAAAAACTGCGAAGTTTTTTTTTGTCTTTCGTTCATCATATAAAGCCACCGTTCCTAGACTACTTATTTGCCAAAGCAACTAAGCTTTTTACACGCAACCTAAGTCAGCTGCTGGAAAAACATCAATCAACCTAGGCTGGCAGTCACAGCCGACAAAGTCTTCCAAGCCATACACGCTGCGTTAAGCGCAGTTAGGTTAAAATAGAGACGCCCACTTTGAGAGCCTACAGTAGCAGTCAAAACTGTCGCAGACTTCCGTCATCACGAAAACAATGTCCAGAAAAGGAGAAAGTTTCCTCGCCACGATGAAAATGGGACATGTGATTTCAGCTTGAAGGGGAGCTTTGATGGTGATTTTTTCAACCCGGGCGGCGTGGGTAGGGTCCGGTCTTTGGATGCTTCCGTAGGCGCCAAACCAAAACACGGCTAAATCAGTCGTAGGATTACTAAAATAAGGGTGCGGGACGATTGAGCTTATAACCTGGTTAGTGAATGACTTCAATTCCAGGTACAAGACCGCAGCTCAACTTTAGTCGCATTTTGTCTACGAATATGTGATAAACTAACTGATACTTTCTCTAATCTATGCAATTCTAATATCTTCGCACCCTTCAGAGTCCCAAAACCCTCGATGGACCATATTCTAGAGCTCTCCACCCGACGTAGAAAGACACGAAAGCAGTATCCAACTCTATTCTAATCGCAATGCCCGTCTCTAAAACGAACCCAAACAAGATCAAAAACAAATAAACAGAAAAGTAGGAAAGGGTATCTTGGAAATTCTATGGTGAGGCTATTGTTGTACAGATAAGCAGTTACAGCTTGAAGGTCCTTTGGCTGACCCTTCATAAAGCATGGTGTTCATGCTACAGGTGAGGATGGGGTTTCCTAGCAGACCAAGGTGGAAGCTTTCCCTTCTTAGTAGCCAGTATATATCGATCATCATTGTAGATTTCACTCAAGAGAGAAGCAACGGCTGGTCGGCACAGCATACAGCCGAAGCTGTTTGGCTTGTTCCCAACCGCCTCCATAATGGCTCGGAAGTCTTTGAGCTCCTTCGTCTTGATGATCTTCATCAGATCTTTTCGAGAGTAAGGGAAATCTTTGCAAATAATGTTCGCCACGTCGAGCCCCGCCGCAGCCAGAGCTTGGTCGAAGATGCGTGACGCTTGGCTCTCGCAGCCTCCGCATCCAGTACTGCACTTGGTGGCGGCCTGAACTTCGTCAAAGGACCGCTTACCGTCCCTGACACACTGGGTGATTTCGCCCTTTGTGACATTGTGGCAGCTGCAGACCTGCGCATCATCTGGTAAGTCGGCATCTTCATCTTCTTCGCTCTTCTTCCCCCGAAGAACTCAGAAGGTGACTTGTCGATCGGCTCCCCCTTGCGGTACAATGATAGAAGCTTGGAGTAGTCCTTGACATCTCCGACCATCATGCCACCTAGGATGTACTTGCCGTCGGCACTGAAGATATATTTCTTATATACGTCGAGGAAGGGATCGCGGTATGTGACGGCCTTGACTTCGGTCTTGATGTTGTCTTGGGTAATGGTGCCACCCGCCTTGGCGACGGCTCTGCGGACGGCTCCTGGTAAAGGCTTGCTGATGATTCCCTTGTCAGCGAAATAGTCTCCAAAGGCGGCAACGTCTACACCCATGAGCTTGAGTTTTGTGCTGAGGTCCGGCGTCTGCAGCTCTCGTGCACGATGGTGAGGTTCCTTTGTCAGGTTGAAGGCGAGAACCTCGGCCATCTCAATCCCAGGGGCGATGAGACCATAGTTCTGGCCCTGGTAGTTGGCGCAATCACCAATAGCATAGATTCCAGGGACATTGGTGCGCAATTGAGGGTCAACGATGAAGCCGCCGGGTCTTTTCCCGACAGCAATGGGGGTGTTGCGGCAAAGCTCATCACGAGCGCGGACACCGACAGCAAAGACGAGCATGTCGAGAGCGATCTTCTGGCCGCTGCCTTTGCCTTGGAGGACGAGGCCGCTGACGCGCTGCTTGTCATCCCACAGTAAGCTTTGCACTCGAGCACCCACATGTACTTGCACACCCATGGCTTTGATCTTCTCTCCGACAATCTTGCCGCCTTCTTCATCGAGTTGACGACTGAGCAGCCACTTGTCACCTTCAATTAAGACCACTTCGTTGAAAGCGCCTAAATCAAGGAGACCCTTTGCTGCTTCAAGACCAAGGACACCACCACCGATTACACCAACCCTGGATATCCGGCGGCCAAGGGTTTTTGGTGCACTAACAACATACTCCATTATCGCGTCCAAGTCTTGAATCGTTCGGTACACGAAGGAGCCCTTTGTTTGGCGGAACGTCTTAAGGGGGAGGAATGGAGGAAGTGCGGCGTTCGATCCAGTCGCAAGGATGCATACATCATAAGACACCTCGTCCCCCTTGGCTGTCCGCAGAGACTTGGCCTCAGGGTTGATGGCTGTGACGGCGTCTGATGTGTGAAATGCAAGTTTGTTACCACCAAAGGAAGAGTACCAGTCTGGTGGGTTGAGGTAGAGGTTTTTGATAGAGCGGTCGTTGAAGTATTGGGTGAGCCCGACACGGTTGTAGGCTAGATATGGCTCCTCGCCGAAGATTGTGACCTCCCACTCGTTGTGGCCGCTCACGGCATCGTAGTTGAGGAGCTTCTCGACAAATGCAACACCGACCATTCCCAAACCCACGACGGCAGCTCGTCTTTTTCTCTTCTGAGGAGGGCTGTCGAGGCATGAGGCGATGGCTTGGATTTCGGTGTTAGTGGCTTCATGTTGTGCGGAAGAAGCAGATTCGTTGGTAGGGGAGAGCTTGTCTGGTTTGCTTAACCGGGTGTCTCCAGATGGGTCCATGGTAATATGGAGTGATATAATAGATGAGTGATGGAATATTGTGAAGAGTAATTTGAGCTTGAAGACGCAAATACGTATAGCGATTCAAACAAAAGGCGTACGTAGTATGAATATAAAGGCTCGACATCCCCTCGTCGGGGTGCGTTTGATAGCCTAATGCAGCGCTCCTAATTGGGCTATGGCAGGGCGGCTTATTGCAGCGAGAGAGGCCCAGTAGCCTGATTTCCACCCAGTACCACATCATGCAACGTTCTTTCGGCAAGCGGTGCAGTCAGATCTGACACGCCATTGCAGTGGGCGCAGTAGGGTTGATCCCGCCGGTCAGGGGGCGGGGAACACAGGCGAGCGAGCTGAGCGCTGCCATCAGCCGACACTGGGACGTCTCCTGATCTTGGGTGCCCGAGGAGCAGGGACGTGCCAGAATCACAGGCCCAGATGCTAAGATTAGCCTGGGTTGGAGTTGGATCCGTGCCTACGGTCGAGCTGGCCTATCATGGCCTTATACGGAGGCATCTGGTCTGATTGCGTTCGAATGAATGGTTTTAACTGTTGGAGCAGGCACCGCTAGCTGGCAAGGATGTTTCCTTGGTTCTCATGTCCTTAGAAATCCTCATGTGCGTATTGATCTACTCCTGGTGTGGCTCACTAAATCAGATTCGTATGCTTGCCGGCCCTTCCTGCTGTGCTGTCCTGCAGTAGTTTTTATTCGCACCGCCCCGGCACCATATGCAGGCCCGATTAACGAGCTTTTTAGGGGGGTCTGAAGAGAAGGACGATGAGATTAGGTGTCATTTTGACCCGCTGAATGCGACCCGACAGAAAATGCTTGCTTGTTTGCATTCCTCCCATTCACGCGCTTCTCGACACCGACGCCCATCATAATCCATCTGCATCCATCGACGATACGCGAAAAGTAGACACACAGATTGACACCACACACTTGGCTGTTGCAGATCACGGGGAGCGCGACGAGAGGTTTCGACTGTTTGGCGGGAGGCCGCGGGCACACCCTGGTCATGTGCCCAGCCAAGCCATCCATTATCGTGCCACACTCTTCTTGGCCCGGCCCTTTTTCGATGCCTCATTCCTCGATATGTGTTGTACCTAATCACTGTGACTGGCTGTTTCGAGTCGCTTCGGTGGCACATGTAAGAGGCACTTTTGTGTCTATGTTACACATTCAATCACATGGAAGGTTGCGCCAGACAGACCAAAACAGAGAGCAGAGCACATCTTCATTACGAGTTCAACATTTGTTCGTTCAAGCATGTGTCAGCATCTGAGCTGCTTCCCCTGAATGACGTAGCAGGGGTGACCTCAGCTACAAGTTAGGCAACACTCCAGGTAAACTACCCCTTGGCTGATGATGTTTTTCGCGGACAGTATACACTGAAGGGAAGATCTGAACAGTGAGAAATTTTATATCTTAAATAAAATCTGCCATGATGCCGCATATAAGATTAACTGGTCGTTTGTATGTTAAGGTAAGTTATGAGATCAAGTCTGCCGCCTTGACCTACCCTATACTACACCCATTCTTTTAATATTCGGAAACGCTGCGATTAAACTTTTAAATGTTTTGAGTGATAAAATGATTTTGTTTTCACCGTGAAATCCAACAATGAATTCATAGGATTCTCATGGTTCCAAACATCTAATGAGCTCTCTTCGGGCATGAGTTCTTCTTGGTGTTCAAAACACAGAATGCTCTTGAACTTTAGGTAGGTGCATAGCGTTGATGGTCCATTGCAACTTTAACTCAAAGACAATGTTAAACAATTAGCTCCAATGCTTTATGTGGATAGAACGACGAGTCAACCATAACAGCCTACTTAAAACCGCCATTCTGACCCAGAAACCGGTCAAGCTGGAGTACGGGGCTACTTGCTGACGAGCATAACTCATACACCCCTGCAGGACCTTGTGCTAGGACTTCCATTGATTGAAGGTTTAATGATGTCTCTTTAAGAGAATAATGGAGAAACAGGGCTTTATGAGGAGTTTTAGCACTGTAGCCTAAATTATTACACCAGCCCGCGTTATGATGAGAAAACTTGCGAAGATCGAGAGGCGATTCCGTCTGGAGGATGTCATCGAGGATTGATGCCGACTGGAGTCTTTGGCCCGAACAAAACCACACCTACTAGCAACCTAATACAAAGAATCTCACTTCGGCTATTTCCCGCAAAACCCGCACCACGTTTAAGCTTCTTTTTGGCTGTTGCCACCCCGCCTTCCCCGCACGTCTGACTTTGCGGGGAGGAGAGCGACTGGGTAGTATCACAACAAGGCTTGCTAAACAACGATTGGTTGATCCCTTCACTCTCCACCTATGACAGGGAATACGACCGGAGGTAGGTTAAAGTCACAAGGTCATTTAATAGGGTGACACGCTGGAAACTGTGCGGCCGTTTGCCGGGAATACAACTGTTTAATTGTGTTTCCCCAGATGCGGGGAGAAGACTACGTCAACTTAAAAGCAGCGTACTGGACCTTTGTTCCATGTTGCTTGTCAATTTCCATCCTTCACAGAAAGCTTGTGTATTAGAAACAGAAAACTCTTATTTGAATCAGAACGAGATGGGGTTCGCCACGGCCAAGGGTACAAATGACCCCCCTGAAGTCCGCAACTGGACGACTCATTTGATCGCTCTCGTGGCATCTATGGCGGCGTTGTCTAGTACGTTGTTCTCCTCTTCTTAATACTCCTGTCATGTTGTGATACCCGCATATCGTAACAAAGATGCTAACTTTTGATTCAATGTAGTGGGCTATGACACCGCTGTTATCGGTGGGACAATGGCCTTGGACTCTTTCACTGAAAGGTTTGGTCTGAAGGATATGCCGAGTGGAGAGCGTGATAGCACACAAGCCAACATCACATCCACCTTTCAGGTCGGCTGCTTCTTTGGTTCACTTCTCACATTTCCATTTGCGGAAAAGTTTGGCCGTAAGAAGTCTATCATGCTGGCAGCCGCCATATTCATTGTCGGCGGCGTGATGATGTGTGCTGCAAATGGCATTGTAGAACTAATCATCGTTGGCCGAGCGATTGGGGGTCTAGGAATCGGCATGGCCACGATGACGGTCCCCGTGTACATTGCCGAGACCGCTCCTCCCAGTATCAGGGGTCGCCTCGTTGGTCTTTTTGAAGTTGTCTCGCAAAGCGGTGGCATGCTCGGGTTTTGGATCAACTACGCCACCAACCAGACGATCGACGTGGAAAAGGACGCACAGTGGATTGTCCCGTTGGCTCTCCAATGTCTTCCGGCCACTTTACTGTTCTTTGGTATCATATTCTGTCCCGAGTCACCCCGATGGCTTGCAAAGTGTCACAATTTCGAGGAGTGCGAAAAAGTCTTGGTTAAGATTCGCAACCTGCCTTCCGAACACCCCTATATTCAAGACGAAATAAGAGAGATCCGCCTGCAGGTCGAAGAAAGAAGCTCCAAGAGCGACTTCAGAAACCAGTTCAAGAAGTTGTTAACCAAGGGTACTCGTAACCGCGTTGGTGCCGGGGCTTTTCTCATGTTTCTTCAGTCATTTACGGGAGTCAACGTCATGACCTACTATAGTCCTCGGATTTTCGAGACCCTCGGCGTCACCGGAACCAGTAACAAGCTTCTAAGTACAGGTGTATATGGCGTTGCTAAACTGATAGGAATGATTATGTTTGCACTTTGGGTTGTGGAGCGGGTTGGACGTCGCGGAGGCCTTCTTTGGGGCTCATTTCTTGGTTGCCTGCCGCTTTGGTACGTGGGCAGCTACGTGAAAATAGCTGATCCTGCGAAGAACGCAATCGATGGGAACATACAACAAAACGGATGGGCGTATTTTGCTATGGTAAGTGCGATGTCCATCCATCTCTTGTACGATACTGATTGATTTAGGTTTGCATCTATTTGAACGGAACAATCATTTGCGCAACTTGGCAGGGAATTACTTGGACCTACGCCTCCGAAATTTTCCCGCTTGATATTCGCATGATGTGTGTGGCGATATCTACTGCAATGACCTGGCTGGGTTCTTTTGTAGTGGCCCGAGCGACGCCATACATGATCACAGATCTTGGTTATGGAACTTTCTTCCTGTTTGGAGGATTTGTCATTGCCATGGGGATCTGGGCGTTCTTCTGTATCCCTGAAACCAAGGGTAAGAGCCATCATTTCCTAAGCTGTTATCATGGAGAGGAGAAATGTCTGACACAATATCGATGTAGGTGTGCCACTAGAACATATGGATGCTCTATTTTCTCGACCAACTCACAAGACTGTATGGAATCAGCTTCGGAAGAGACCACTGCCGAAGACAGATCTTGGTATTTCCCGTGTCGATACTCTAGAGAAGGGAAGTGTGGTGGTGCATGATGAAGAAAAAGCGAACCCTGATTGATGATGGGCGGTTGACTCAGAGTAGGCGTCAGGGTCATAGCAAGGCCCCCGTTATGCAAACGATTTCGTGAAGTAGGCAAAAGGGACGAAGCTCGCGCACTTCCAAAATATCTACTGTAGATAGAGGGCCGTACAGATGAATAGCTTCGAACCACGAAACAGATTTTGCTGGTTTTCGGGTAACTTTACATTGGCAGTGATAGCTTTAATCCGCGAAGGATCAAATGCGGATGATAATCCTTCTCCCTCCGTTTAGACAATAACTAATAAGGTAGACAGACATTCGGCGTACTCTCTGCTGCGTTGGATTCGTTGTAAAGAAAAGTCCACTCTGTTACTCAAATTATGTTAATGACTATAAAATTCAGAAAGATATAGTTTTGACAAGGGAGTCTGAATACAAAAAAATAAAGGTTAGGGTTCTGATTTCTTCTACTAACAATAAATCAACACTAGCTAATTCATAACTATTACCTAAGTTAATAAGTAGGCTATAACTCACTAGTCCTAGGTTGGGTTTCCTTGAAATATATAATCTTTGCATTTATATCTCCCTAAACATAAATTTCCAAAGAGTGCTTTTCCGCTTGCACTTACAGTATCAATTGGCGATGTCTTTCCCCCAACACGATATCCTGGATCCTAATCTTCTTTCGTTCAATATATGAATCACCCCATACCAACCTACCCAAAGTCCCTGGGATTTGCAAAATCAACGAATAGAGGCGAAGGATATCACTTGGTTGCTCGTTAGGCATTATCGTATCCGCATTTCCCCAATAGCTGTTTATCATGAGCATCGCTCTATTCTTGATCTCATAGAGATAAGATGACTTGAGTGGCAGAGCATCAGGGAAGACAGCCTCCCAGATACGTGACCAGCGTTCGCTCTCGCATATATGTAACACATCCTGCTTGTGCAGCCGTAACGGTTGCCGTTCGTTTATGTTTTTGACCTCGCCAGAGTCTCGGAACGTGCAAGTTCTCGTGAGTATATGCTGATCACGTACCGACGGGCTGTCGAATTCCCGCCGGCATATAGGACAGTATGGTGGCTCCTTGTGATGTTGATTCACATGCCGGATAACATCCTCAATAGACTGAAGAGAGCGGTGCAGAAGGCAAGACTTGTATTTCTCGGGCTTGGCGACGTAGAAAGGGCACGCTAGGTGGAAGTAGCCATCGGATCGAGAAACAATCCATGTATTTTCCTCCTCTTCTTCATTTTCGATCATTGAAAACTCGGGAAGTCTTCGTCGACGACGAAGAGGGAGTTCATCATCCACTGGTATTTCGTAAGATTTCGGGTCGTAAAACAATCCCCTCGGACGGGGAAGAAATGTCGGGGTTCTTTCGTATTTCTCCCTAAACTCCAACTCGAACATGCTTATTGTCGCTGTCGAACCATCGCATTCGGGAGTGGGAGGGGATGTCGATGTTCTTGCTCCGTGTAAATCGACAAAAGTATGGTCGTCATTGTCGTCGCTAAAGGGAGAAGGAGAACAGCTTCGGAAAAAGGCGGCTGTGATGTCATCAAAAGAAGAGCAACCCATATAGCGAATGTCACGAGGATGAGTGTCATTCGGTATCTTGTGCCACTGTCAGTTATGTTTATTATTGAGGTCTATTTTTGTTTGTTGGTGACTTACTTCATAACAAGCCGGCGGTTTACCACGAGAAGGCAGAGTCCCGTCAGTGCCCAGGCCAAAACGACTCTAGCTCCCGAGGTGTTAGTTTTCTCTTGCGATCGTAGCGTTGGGTGCTGCAAGCAGATGTGGCCTTACAGGCCGGTGAGATAGGCTGTCCAACTCAGGCTCTCCTGCTGGCTCCTGGAGAGAAGGATCAGGAGCGATAGGCAAGCGTTCGTATAGAGTAGCCATTCGGTGCCCATTGAATTGAGGTGAGTATCACAGCTTTGGGGTATCGCGAGATTCGAGTGATGATATTTCAGTAAGAGTGGCGAGTAGGTTGGGTGTAGAGACGGAGAGCAGCTCTGGCAAGAAAAACAACAGTGGGCAGGAGGTCCAGAAACTGGTGATTGATGACAGCAGTGTGAGAAGAATCCTCACCAAAGATTGAACTGGACGCAGCGGAGGAAAGAGAAAACAACAATCTGGACAAGCTCATTGGCACAAGAAAGGGGGCTGGGCGAATCAAGGATGCGTCAGCTGCGAGTTCAGCTGCGAGTTCAGCTGCATAACGCCACGTATTACCCCTCTCTTGCTCTGTAATTTGATTCGTAAACAGAGTTCCTCAATAAATGATTCGCACGCTGATATCTCCTAGGATACCTCTCGGTTAGTTCTGCTCAACTTCCTTCCCTGAAATCATCACACTTTCTACTCACGTGGAAAAGAACAATCCTCCATCATTTCTTCTACATCATCCCAACGCCAAAGAAGGGTATGCATCTGGCCCTGTCTTCGAAACCAACTCGACATGTGTCCCAACTCGAGGAGAGACCCCACGAGAAAATCGTGACTGCTGATGGCTGTCTGCACTTTTCCCTCGACACTCCACCGTTGAGGGACCCGGGCACATCCCCCATTCGGATTTTTGCCGCTTCAGTGGCTTCTGTTGCTCTCGTTACTATTCCTTGTGTCTTCCGCTGTGAGGAACAGGATATTTGGAGTTGCTGGCGCTCTGGATCTTCGCTTACATTTCCGGTATCTTCCCTTTCACTCCCTCTAGTCCTAGCTTTCCATCTTTAACACATTTTCTTATAGGTTTGCAATCCCGCGACCTTGAAGACACCACCGATCCCGCTACCTTTAGCTCTGCTCCGAGTATACAACTGCGAATCACTTTTCATCGTTCTGTCGGGTGCGATTGTCATTCATACATCCTGCGTTCTTGCCCAATTTCAGCAACCCCGATGGAGGTCAAGATACGTGTTGCCAGCTCTAAGCATGCTGGTATTTTCGCTTGTCCTCGGCATGTTCATGTCAATGGATGCGCCGACTTTGTTCCTTCAGGTATTACCGGTTGGAGTTGACCTATGTATGATTGGTTCCTATATCGCGGATAGTTTTGCACGTCGGGTCTAGATAGGGTTTCAAATAGAGCGTAGCAATGGATACTGTAATATCTCACGCTAAAATAAGGTAGAGCCCCCATGGCTGCTGCTATATCCAAGCAGGGGCGAAAACGTCACTCGAATCTGACACAGCTTGCCAATCAGAAAGACGAAAAAGAGTCTCATCACCATCTAAAGCTACGTCTGAAAGTTGAGTGTCGAGTGTGCCCACATTTCTTCCACTTTGGGGTGAATCTGTGGTATGTGAAGGATCATTGGGTACCACTGGGTGCGTGTTGGAGGTGGTTGTGCCTGGATAGTAGTGATTCCTTTGCCTAGCCCAACTAACTGCCGGTTGCTGATCTTGCTCTAGCTGAGAGACAGCGGGAAAACTGTCGCTGTGAAAGACATTTGATGTTCATACTGGGTGCCGGAATAATATACCTGTTTGCTCGAATCTCCCAAGACTTTTGTTTGGTCACTAGAGAGATCGGCCAGGGTCTTTGAAGCCAAGATGTCGAAAGCATCTCGTTTGTTCTTGAATGCGGGAAAGTGCTCTACCATCCCCCAAAGAACGGACGAGCATGTACTTAATAAAGATTCCAGCTGGGTGAGTGGGGTAGAGTCCCGAACCTGAGATGAGTTCACATAACTATATATGAGGGCCGTTCCCGCCGAGCTTAGCCTTTCCACAGCTTGCCAGTAAATTGTAAGTCTGTACTCATGGAAATACCGGCGACAGATCTGTATCAACTTGCTTGCGATGTTGGAAATGACTAGCAAAGTGGGATCGGGAGGGTCTGGCATATTTGGTGACGGTTGGTAGAGGAGAAGCAACGCACGTTGCATAGACAATTCAAAGTTCTCGACATCTGTCTTCTCATACCTGTTCAATGTTTCGGATCGAGGGACTTCGCCGTACCATTGATGAAGTCTCCGGTCCATGTCTTTTTGCCATTCGTGCAAGTTCGCCGATAAGTGCCCTGAAGGCAAATTCTCGTATAACATGGTTCGAATTTCTGATTGAAGCCGGCGGTATCTGAATAAATGTATACTGATACTCTTGGTCCAAAATGGCTGGCTTTGAATCATATCTACTCCCGTTGTCGTGATGTATTCGTCATTCACGAGGCTAGGAAACTATCACATGGTTATTGGAGGCCTAGACGTAGAAAAACAAAGAGCTGCCCAACATATAATCACCTACCTTTGTATTGATCGCACCATCTGATAGACAAGATGGGAGCGATAAGGTGACGGCAACACTCCGATCCATCGAATAAGCAACCCAAAATACCCTCCTCATGGTATCTAGCTTGAGAGCGTCGATGTCTTCTAATAGTTCTGCATCTTGGTGGAGGCACAGCTCAACTGCGAGCCGCAGAGCAGCACCTATGGTTTTCCAGACAGCCCAGGCTGTGGGATGGTGGTAAGAGTACTGAGCGACAAGGAGGAGAGCCTGGATACCTTCCACATCTGTAGGGAGACCGACTTCATTTAGCGCTGAGAGCGCAGTTCGATGATATCGATCTGCTATAAAGGTGGGGATCTTGGAGGGGTCTTGTTTTTGCATGACCATGAGGGCTACCGCAAAGACTTCGTACACAAAGAATACTGCCATTCTAGATTCATGGCTAGCATGGGTCGAGGCAAAGTCGACGTCGGGCCGCATTGTATACAGGAGCTCCAGCTTCAGACGAACGGTTGGCTCATGAAGAAGGGGCATTCCTAGGCGAGCCCATTGGAAATACGCGTTAGTGATATTTTGAGCTGCATCTCGGGTGGGAAGAGATGCCTGGGATGTATCCAGGCCGCTCATCAAATCTGGAGAAGTCTCCTTCTCCAGTGTGTTTTGGACTTCGCCTTGTCCAGACTTAGCCATTCGCCTGCCTGATTTCAATTTCATCAGATCAGAAAGGAGCAGCTTGGAGAATCCAGGCTCATGATGTGGTTTGCTGCGTATGAGACCATCCAATGTATCCCTTGTATTCCTAGCGGCCGCAGCAGCTGCACAACCAGAACACATGGTTGATGCTACAGGCTCGCCCTGGTCAATCTGAGGCCGATTGACCTGACTTTCCTGTTCTGAAATAGGCCAGCTGAGTCCTGGGGTTTCTTCCCACATAGTTGAGGGCTCAGCCAACGCCTCCGCCGGCGAAAATGCAACATTTTCAGCCATACTACCAGGGCTCAGGTAGTTGATTCCATGCCTCTGTAACATCGTCTCAAGATATGCCACGCGGTCCTCTAAGTTCTGGACGTAACTGATGAAATGATCACCGGTCAGAGGTTTGTAGAGCACGGTCACAGCTGAGTCTCACCTTCGAGGAACATGGCGTTGAGCTATCGAATCATATTCAATGCATTCAACTCCGGCAATTTCACACAGTTTGCAAGTCTTGGTAGTCAATATATCAGCTTGGATCTGGCTCCATTAATATCATGCAACTGTTACATACCGGCAACTTCCGATCACATCGTTTCTTTTTCTGTCGGCACCGTACGCAAGCCGTGAGATGATACCTGGGACCCGAGCCAGGGCTCTCGTCCACAGCCTCATTGTCGCGAGCCGACGACATTTTCTTTGGGAAACCCCAGCAGCATGACTCCTGGGATCCTTTTGATGCGTGTTTTCTACGCTAAATAGAATATCCCTCGAGTCATCGGAATAAATGTATCAATTGTCTAGGAAAATACTACAAAACCCCGCGCCTCGCAAGTGAAAATTGAGTTGGCTGGCGTCACGTGAGAGCAACTGTCGATATCACTTGACCACCTAGGAAGGGAAATACACTTCTTCACGGCAGCAAAACCGATAAAGGCCAAGTACGGCAAGCTTCAAGAAAGAAGAAATACGAGCCGGGATGGTAAATTTCAGTGAGTGCTTTCTTGTGAACAGAAATGGACCCGAGTCCTGGAAGCCATTCCATTCATTCGAATTTGTGAAGCCAATTATTATATTCACACTAACACATCCCCTATAATACTGGGATGACACCTGGAATTTAGTGCCTTCTACCCGAGATTCCACTACAAATTAGCGAGTATGTACCTGCAATTTGGCGAACTTTCCTCCGTAGGATTGCCCCGCCGGGTTCAATGATTGATAGTTCCGTTGGCCGATTATACTCGCCAACGGGCAGTGGTTGCTTACCATGTGACCTCATTCAGTCAAGGAGTTCATTCTTTACCCCCATCTACGAGCATTGGCATCGACAGCCTCGAAGCGCCCAGATAATCGTTCGAAAATTGCTCTGATCTTGAGAAATCAAGTAGCCCTAGTGACCCTGTGGAAACGGTGGAGCCTGAGCGGCCCCACACCCGACACCCTTGTCAATTGATGATATGTGGTTGAGGGCTTTCTTGCTGCTGTTGCATAAGAATATGAAGGAGATGAAAGTGGTCTTGGAAAGCCCCATTCCCATCTCCTTAACCACTACCATTTCTTTCTACGTATTATATTCAATAACTCATGTTTTACCTCAGACATGCACTCTCCCACCTTAGTCAATAAGTCATATGTTCTTCTTATATTCACAAAGATCCTTACCAAAACCAACATGTTTCTTTTACGCAGGGTTACGATCATGGGATCTATGCGTTTCCTGATATCGTTTCCGAAGACACTTAGGTGGTTAAATATATTCCGAGGGCGTTAAATTTTTGTGTGACTGTTGTCGGGGGGTTCCCACAGCTCTCTTTAAGTCTAGCTTGCTATGTTACTTGTTTGTTTGGCGTCCACTCAATCGCAAGAAATACTAGGTGAATCAAACATTGTCGAGATAGTGATCCTGTTTTGAAATTCGCTTCAGATTTAAACTTATTCGCTCTGCAACGTGATCATGACTGATGAGCGAACCCTAGATGCAAGCAGTACAGGGACCTCTAGCTTTGATGAAGTACGCTGTTGACGCTACGGACAAGACATCATCCATATACGTGATTTTTATGTTGGCTTTCGCTCTCGGTAGTCCTTGCATTGGAGAGTATCAATGTAATTAGTTGATAGACGAAGACAATGAGAAAGGTATAATTTCTAGTCACACGACAGATCCAGAAAATAAGTTTGAGAAAGCCGCCGAAAACATCAAGACGAGGGAGCAGTGTGTCAATTTTTAAAAGGCTAAATAGGCTTGCTTGTATCCTAGAGCTTCCCTTGTAGTTACGCCTTCAGTTCTCTATTCACTCTTTCCGTACTGTATTGGAAGCATTCTGGAAGACCGGTTTCCGACCAAGGCTTTCCTAGTATCAACTTCACCAACCCAGGGGCACACAGGAAGATCCTAGCCATACCTATATCCTCAAGTTAGCAGATGCGCTGGCCAAAACATTCATGGGGTACATACCATGGCCATTGAATTCAGCGCAGATCCATTGCCCCTCTAGCCCCTCGATTGGTCCAACTAGGGGAACATTATCTGGAGTCATGCCCAAAATGCCCGTCCAGGCATGCCGAAGCCCCTCTCCTGGCCGTAGCTTGTCGGAACCAGGCTCAAGCAAAAGGTTCTTAAATTCTCTGTTGCTGTTTTTCGCGATCTGTTGAGAATACTGACTATCGTCAAACGTAACCATTCCCTCTTTCATTCTATTATCAATATCGCCGTCGTCTCGAGTTCCAGAACCACCGATAATGATAGTGCCGTCTCTGGGTAGTTGGTTGACCGAGAAGTAATGCCCGAGGCTATATCGAAGCGACATTGTCTGCTTGAATCGATTTTCAGCAGAAGCAGCCGCGGTAGGAACGAACGCATGAACCTGTGACCTGAGGGGAGTGACAAATCCGCTCAATTCTGGCAAGAGAGCAGCTGCGTGGGCGTTTGTACAGTGGATGACTGTATCGACAGACGTAACGCCGCGGGTTGTATGCAGATCCCAACGAAGACTGCTCGCTTGTCCCTCGCCGTTGTGTTTGGTGACATTTGATACAGGGCAATGTGTCCATAGCTTGGCACCCCTGTTGAGCACACCGTTAAGAATCCAGTGCGTCAACTTGGCAGGGTTGTTAGACGCCGCCGGCCACTCATATGCGCATATAGCCGCAGGTTATCTTGTTTTCTCTTTCGCATCTTCGCCTCGATAAATTCGAATATGTGATGTATCCCCTCCCGCAGCTTCGAACGCAGCCAAGCTTCGAGATTGGTGGTGGGCAAAATCTGCGGAGAGGCAAACATCGATCGTCGTCGTGTCATAGAAGTCGCAGTCTACTCGGTTACTCTCTACAAAACTTTTCACTTTCTGTAGGACGACTCGCTCGCTTTCGATGATTTTCTTCGCTTGCGCCGGACCGTGCCTGACTGCAAAAGAGGGAAAGCCCCGAAACGCGTCTGTGAGACTATGTTAGATCTTAACGCTACCTGACCGGATCTGGCGTAATACCAGAAAGAGAGGCTAGAATCAGATACTGGCAAAGAAGCGGACATGTCTGCAATTTGGTGGTCGTATGGGTTTGGCTGAAGAATTTCGAGTCGAGTCGATAGTTTCTAGATCTCTTCTTATCAGACAGGAGTATTCTTACCCTCTGCCCCTTAGTTGACACTTGGTGAGCTACTCTGTTCTACTTCAGAGTTATGCGGAAGTACACGCGCCAGGCTTTCGGGCCCCACGCCGCTTCACCCATGGCCAACAGTCCAAAAGGGCATGATCTAGTGAAGTATCGTCGTAGCATAAGATCTCATTACCCCACATGGATAGCTTCAGAGCGGGCTCGAGACCGCTCCAATCACGAGTCAGTGGCATATCAACCATTTTTCTGGGTTGCATGTTGCGACCATCTTGGTTCCCCGTTCCCCAGATTATTCAACCTTGAACCGTGCATGCATCTATAAATATGCCCTAGCATGTTGGTCGAGATTGGAAACGAACAACTCTACCACTCGGCCATTTCAGACTCATCAACTCCATTCCCTGCTATATAAATTTACAGCAGAACTCATGCATCCTTCACAGGTGCACGTGGATGCTGGAGTCGCCACGATGTGGCCTCCGGGCACCGTTCTGCTTGAAGATGTCAACGCGGCCTCTGGCAAGAAAGAAATTATTCTCCAGCCTCGACCTTCCACCAACCCTAACGACCCTCTCAACTGGGCCAAGTGGCGCAAATATCTCAACTTTGCCATCGTGTGCCTTTACTCTGCCATGATCTCCGAGTTCACCTCTTCTGCGACCCCGACGTGGGGTCCCATGCAGAAGGAGCTTGGGTTCAGTGACGACGAGTTGAACAACAGCTATGCCATCGGCTGTGCCTTCTTGGGAATCGGATCTGTCCTCCTCATCCCATTTGCACTCAAGCTCGGGCGCCGGCCATTATACCTAGTCAGCGCAATCACTCAGTTTCTGGTGGCGATATGGTCAGCCAAGCAGATGACGTACGGGGACCTGATGGGCATCAACATCGTCCAGTGTGGGTTTGGTGCCCTTGGCGAACTCATGGTGCAGATGACGATTGCCGATGTTTTCTTTGTACACCAGCGGGGAAGCCTCAATAGCATATAGGTATGGCTCTGGAAAGTTGCGGCCCCTTTAGGATCCCTACTCGCTGGCTATGTTTCTCTCAGCCGGGGTTGGAGATGGGTGTGGTGGGGAAATTCCATCTTCATTGGAGCTTTGGCCCTGATCGTGGCTTTCTTGTATGAAGAGACAAAATTCATTCCCGAGCAGGAGCCAGATGCATCATCGATTCATCCGGTCGAGTCTGAAGGGGCTTCTAATCAAGAGAAGTCTGCAAAGTCTGGTTCTGGTGTTCAAAACAGAGACGGAATCCAAGCTAAAACCGATGCCAATACCTCCGCGTTTATCGAAGAGAAGGGGCCAACTTCAAACTTGCACGAGATTCAAGTTGACAAGAGCATCCCAGAAAAACATACCTGAAAAAACTTTCGCTAACAGGAGGAGTATCTTCTGATGCAAGTCTGAAGTCCTTTACGCGTCATATGTACCAGCCTTTTATCCTACTTGCTACCATACCTGCAGTGGCCTTTACTGCTCTCGTCTATGGAATTTTGATAGCGCTCGGAGATGTTATATCCACCTCCAATTCGACATATATGAAGAAACCTCCTTACAGTTTCAATTCAGCTCAAATTGGATTGATGAGTTTGCCCAAGATTATTGGCGTCACTATTGGCTGAGTTGTGGGAGGGCCGCTCAGCGACTGGCTTGTTGTATTTCTATCCCGCCGCAACAAGGGTGTATATGAGCCGGAGACCCGCCTGTGGTGCTTTTGCCTTTTTCTCCCTCTGGTCCCAGCTGGTGCCATTCTGACCGGCATTGGACTCGGCAACGGATTGCCATGGCCTCTTGTTGCCCTTGGTGTTGTTCTCTACAACATGGGTATTTCCCCAATCAACAGCGTTGTGTTGACTTATTTGACGGATTCTTATCAAAATGTACGTTTGATTACAAGCCTCTAATGTCTTTATCACCCGCTAACCTGAGCCAGGTCATCGGCGACGCGCTTGTTGGTGTAACTGTGGTTCGCAATGCTTTCAGCACCGCGTTTATATTTACCCTCACCCCGTGGATCAGGAAGATCGGCATTACATATGTCTTTGTCATAATTCTTCTGGTTTCTGTTCTTATACTCGGCCAATTTGCCGTTCTTCTAAAATGGGGCAAATCATTCAGAGCTCGTTGTGCTTCACGATATGAGCACTACTCTGCACGCCAGTACAAAGAACGAACTGTCGAATAGGCACAGGAAGAGATCCAGTTCTCATAATAGCAGTTGAACCGTGCCCATTGTTCAACTGGAAAATAACTAGATAGGAATGGTTACCTTCAAATTGAATGGTAAACTGAACGCTGTAGCAATGTTGCAATCCAATCCCCCTAATAATAACCTTCGGAAAAGGAAAAAAATTATTCCCATTAACTAAACATTTTAGAGAACATCCCTCTCTTCTTTCCAGGCTGATCTGACGTCAGCTTCGCCTCTGGGCGCCTGCTTTGAATGGTAAAGGAATTCGTTTTGGCAAGGATAGGCTCTACTGATGGTCCACCTCTGGACACTGTGGGTTGCTGACGTTGAGTTGTCTTCTGGGAACGAGGGAACGCTATTCCAGGCGTTGTTTTCTTCTCCCCGTTTTCTGGAAATGTCAACCTGGACTCAATGGAGTACGATACGGGGTCTCGCAATACTGCGGCCACCTCTACCCTCGAACCAACCGCGGCCCTCTTGCCACTCGAAGGAGCACGAATGGCACTAGCTGGGGAAGCCTTGCCCGTCCAAGTAGCAGACTTGGCCATCTCCTCCCTAACGGGGTAAACTGTATCGAACGGGACGGGTTGAACATCCTGACGAGATAGCTTAGTGAGCCAGAGCTCCCATTCTGCGCATGAGGTGGCATTCCACGCGCCTCTTTCGCCACCTGAAGCAATCAACGCCCCTAGGGCACGCTCCTCAACGGCTTCTGGCCTCTCCATCTCAAATCGCCAGAAATCGATGATACACGCCAGCTTGTACTCTCCCTTTGGCGTCATGGATGCACCAAACCCTCCAACCTTGACTCGGTTGTTGCCAGGGCCACTGAAAGGATTACCATCCCACTCATCACTCTCCTCGCCCCTTCTAGTCTTGTGATAATTCACCAAGTCCCGCGAAAGCAGTTCTATTTTTACAATTCGGTCGCGCACCCCAGGCCCACAGCCAGCCCTGAGTTGTTGAAGGAAAAGGCTTCGGACGGCAGTTGCACGAGCATTAATGCCCGCCAGGGCATAATATGCCGCTGCGGTGGGGGAAACTGTAAACTTGGAGTGTTCCTCGTGAAGGATAATGCAGTTTGCGAAACCTGGGAGTACTTCGTTCTCCCCTATTGGGATTGTTCGAAAGTTCTTCTGAAGTTGGACCATAACGCCCCGAAGTGGCTTAATTGGGCCCCATTCGGAGAACATATCATCCAGGTTCACCTTTCGAAGATTGACCCGGCTGAGAGCGCTGGCGATGATCCGAAGGAACACTGTAAGCGGGCAGAGAGTGTTGTAATGGTTGTTCTTCATGATGTTTGGTGGGACCTCTCTCAACGCAGATTGGGCATCGGTTGCCTTCAATGCAATGCGACGGAAGACATGAAAAAGAAGGATCAGGTCATTTACCAAATTTGTGAGCGGTGTGATGTCAATCTCACCGGCAAAGTTGACCAGCAAACTTCTAGGAGACGAGATTGTCATGGCCGCGTCTACAAGCGCCCTAAAGTTCGATTCTGCTGCTTCTATCTCCCGGATTATGGTATCAGGTTCGGCTCCCTTCGAGATCGAAAGGATACCCATGGTGAAAACTCGTTAATGTGCGGTTCTGCCATTATCTCCTTGATCAGCTCATGTCCATATGCCGATACTAAAATCTATTCAGACTCACCGATAATTGAACAAGTATGCCCAAAATAAAGAGGAGAAGGATGAGTCAATGAGAAAGCAGACTTGAGAAGCGGAAGTTTGGCATTTTAAGCAGCAAACCATATCCAACCCGGAGAGGACCAGCCAACTGATAACTTTATGAACGGCTGGCGCCAAGCTACATCGACCTTACGCTTCAGGGCTCCCAATTTGATGTTCTGTTTCAATTGACGCGCTGCCCTAGTCCTTCGTAACATCCATCATAATGGCTCCACAAGGCCAGCGCTTAAACTTGTACCATCTTTGGCTGCATGGAGTGTGGCCGCAGATGGCCGCCGCAGTCAGCGCGGCAAAGGTCGACGGACACGGCCTCCTGCATGCGCCATGACTGTTGGTGTTCGTTGGATAGCCATCCAAGCCATCATCGCTCGCCGTGGAGAGAGCCGAAACTGTCCGAGTGGGCGAGTGTGTAGGCGCGATGGATGGCAGCATTTGTGGCGAGATCAACAGGGTTGGCGCCTAAAGAAGCGCCCTACTTTCTTTCAGGTTGCTACCCAATCCTAAAATTAAAATCTCCACACCAGACATCACGCAGGCCACGGCCAGTCTGAATTCTCTCCGCACCGCCCCTCCAAGGCACCGAATTGTGGCATTGTCGCCATCTTCCTACAGGATCTGCCTTGACATCGCGATTCGTGAATCCAGGCTGCCAGTATCCTTTCTCTTATAAACCATCACCCTGGGCATCGTGCCACCACTCGCGCTTCAATTTTCTTCCCTCGCTGTCTTAGCCACGTCATTCCGATGGCTCTTGAAGACGTCTCCCCATCTCGGGTACCCCCGGAGGAACAATTTTCGGATGATGGGCAAGGTCAGAAGATCCCAATTCATGTATCCCCAAAGCCTACTAACCCTCTCCAGACAACGAAGTTGAATCGGTCGACGAAAGTGACATCTGCTTGGCCACAAAGCCATCTGTCGACGACGGTTTTGAAAACCTCATCCTTGAACCCCATGGAGACCATTCTGACAGGATTACCTGGGAAAATCCATGGGAGACCTCAGTGGACTCGGACAAGAGATGGCCGCCCGAGACACGCACACTTGAGGGAGGCGCGTCCATGTCAAACATTGACTATGACCAGCTTGAGATCACCCAGAAAACTGTGAAGGCCTATCAAACGCTCTCGCGAGAAAAGGCCGAAAAAGCACTGTCAACCTGGCACGGTCCAGAGCTGCGTGCGATACCTCTTTTCGATGCCAACGGGGATGACTACCGCATAAATTTCACGTCCCGAGCGACGCTGTATTCCGTGTACTGTCCCACTCGACTGGAGGGCACCGACTCAAATGCAGCTTTGTCATTCTTTGAACTAACTCCTCGCCTTTCGACTGGTGGTCACCACTCTGTACCTCTCCCGAAGCACGTGGTACATCTGGGGAATCTTCTAGTCAGAACCAAGGCTCACGGGGCTAAGCCTCGGACCAAGAGCGAGCTCTCCAAGGCTCCTTACTGTAGTGAAATGACCGACTACACAGTCATCGTGGACGTTGGACATGAAGACATGCCTCTATGGATCGTGAGTCCGAGGGGACGGCTTGACATCCGCGCTGGTTTAAAAAACCTGGCCTTAAGGCCCATGCCAATTTTCGATGGATCCATGGCCACTGAAAGCGGCGACCATGACATAGCATGCATTTTGCCTTCAATAAGACACCTCTCCTTGGATCCAGAAAGGAGGCAAGCCATGTATCGCGAAGCATGTGAGCTAGTGCGGCAGACTCGAGCAACAGTTGATCCTTACGAGGCCATTGTGCATCAAAAGGAGATCAAGGGTTGGTTTCAAGCTGAGCCGGATAGATGGCCGATTCCCCCAGTACCTGTTTCCTATTTAGGGTTTCTTTGGGATGCGGTAGTCTTGGTATGGGACTCTTTCCTTCTTGGGCGAGATTAAAGGCGCACCTAGTTTTGAGTGTTTGATCACAGCAGGAGGAGTATCTGATATTGAAGAGACTTTTTCTCTGTCAAGTGCATGATAGCGTGTTGAGTGTTGATTGTTGGAGGCTTCCGTTTTCTCAACTCATTTTTGTGCATAAAATAACTCATTGCTGAATGGCCTGTATCCAATTATGAATTCGAAAATATCGTGCGGATGTTAGTGGGATGCACAATCTAGATATCCTCGTTAGAGAGACATGAACTACCTTACTATATCCTACGTTGAAGTACAGGGTATGCCATAATTAATTGCTCTCAGCAACTTCTACCTTGTGGAGCGGCGTTAGGCCATCTTCAGGTGGGCATTCCGCTCAATTAGGGCATTTTCGGCGACCTTTGCCGCTGTGACCGCTGAACGGCGAGACATTTAGGGGCGGGCCCCACTAAATTAGGCCAAACTGGGAACAGAGACGTTGCACCTCTGAAATACGGTTTTAGCAACACAAGAGGCAATTGTAATTGAAGCTTCAGACTTCCACAGACGGAAGTCTCCTTGATATGAATTTCGTATGGACTGTTGATATAGGTCCTATCCATGCGAGATATACGGTAATTGCTTCAGCGCGGCTCCACAGACTCGGCTCCCATCTGACCACTGGTCCGCTTGGTCTCGCTTAGTCTCTGCGCTAAGCGAATCCATCCCGACTCCCGAATCCATCATCAGAGACGTTTCCTCCCCACAGACTGATTGATAAAAAATCCGATTCTCGGCCTGCCCACTGATAGCGCTTCTAATCGTTGATTTACTCCTGGTAGCTCAGTCCGGGTCACTTCCCGAGACCTTCCACCTTCACGAGTCGCTCACCTGGCCAACCATCACCGCCCAGCCACGCGTCTGCTCGTTGGCGATCCCCCTGGGCCAGATGAGATTTCACCCAGATGACTAGGCCTCACGCACACTCTCAGTCCCGGCTCAACCATGGTCCCTACTGTTAGCGTAGCCTCAGCATACGATGCGCGCCATGTAGAGAAAATCGATCCTCCAGTGGCAGAGGCCGCCTTGCCAACAGCTCCCGATGCCATCGCGGTCCAGAAAGCTCTGGTTACCGCCCCAAACACGAGCAGCTCAGCTTTTGACCGTCTGCTTCTCCACTTCTGCCGCTGCATCAACACGCGTAGCGGCACTGACACGACCCTCTTCTTCATCAGCAACTGCCTCCGCATCACATGCGACTCCCTGGATGCGTTTTCCTCTCCGGAGCCGGCCTTCGGGGCTACTCAGAGGCTCTTTCGCATGCTACGCGTCCGCTTCCCACTGTGCTCGGCTGCTCGACTCTCGTTTCTGGCTACTCTCGCTCGTCGGGTGGCGGGTATCATCAAACTAATCGTGCCCATGATTGGCAACTGGCGTACCATGAACCGCATGCTGGGTTTGCTGGGCGTGTATGTTGACGCCAAGGACGTCATCTTTCGTATTCGTACTCAGCTCAGCAACCTCAACCCCCGGGCCGGTTCATGCTCGGCCTCGAGACGATTCAGATCTTCATCGCTGCTGTATACCACGTGTCCGATGCAGCCCCATGGCTGAGCAAGAACAAAATAATCAGTCTCTCTCCAAAGGCGTGCAGCCGGTTAGACAAGATTAATGCGCTTTGCTGGCTGGCCGAGGTGTACATCGACTTGGTATACCTGCTCATGCAGAGAGCCCAGCGAGCGCCTTCCGTGGATAAACAAGCACAGCAAGACTGGGAGGGGAAGTGGAAAATCAAGTTCCTCAAACAGCTCTCATGGGCTCCCGTCACAGTCCATGGTGCAATGGCCAAAGGCATCATGCCCGAGTTTGCTTCGCTACTGCTTGCTGCATACCCAGCTTCTGCGTCAATGAAGATGTTATGGCACGAGACTGCATGATAGAATACTAGAGATTTGATATATTTGCATCTTCACAGCGGCGGATAACAACTACAAGAAGTTTATCCTGGTTGGATGCAGACGAGCACCGCATCTAGGCCAATAAAAGCGTTTCTAATTAGAATGATACCAGATGGAAGTTTTGGAACTATTAGGAAATTTAGAAGTCTTATAAAGCGTTAATTGATTCATACTTCTGCATGCGTTTCGTGTAACCCTCAACTATCTACTGTTTGCACCTAGCAAAAAGCATTCGCCGTGGCCAATCTCCCTGTCACTCCTATATCGTTCAATGCATCCGGGCCCCAAATTCCAGGAGCATCTAAGAAGGCACTTATATCGGCGTCCATCATTATTTCATCGAAAAGCTCTGCCTCCCATTGTCCGTTCTCTTGACCATCGACAGGTACGTGCCATTCAAAGCCATCCATCCTCCACTCTGTTGCCACCTCTCGATCTCTGAATTCTCTAGGTGCTTCAACAGCCCCGTTTACCTGGTAAGACTGCCCGGCACGGCCCTCATTACCTACTGCCGCCGTGATCTCGCACCACTTTTCGATCTTCGCCTTCTTGATCCTGATGTGATCTGCAGCCACGTCCCAAGTATTGTTATTCCACGTACCTCCTTGAGCAGCTTCCATTTCTTTGCTCGCAGACTCGAAACGGACAGTCATGGAATCCAAGAGGCCGAATACGTCAATTCGAAGATCAGCTTGCTCAAGCACCTTAGCCTTCAGTGAGTCAAGGGGCTGTGTGGGCATCGTTGCAGGCGAGTGCGAAATAGGAGGCTCTATTGAACTTAGCTCCGGGCATTCTGGGATTCCGCTCATTGCTGGGAGTGCCTGCTTAGGAGCTGTAGATCCACGTGATGTGTTCATGTTGACGCCGGAGTCGGGGCGCCGAATGGCGTTTGGTCCAGCCGCCCTGACCCATCGAATGAGAGCCCGGCAGGCATGAAATAGCTGAAAGGAGACTGGCTGGGGCATGTGGAAGTAGGAGCACACAGGCAGGGCGAGCCAATTGTCGAACCAGGCCTTTAGTGCAGCCGTGAAATGCGAAAAGAGGTTGACTTTGAATAGGCCAGAGAGTGACAGGGAGTCGAATGTTTGAGATACGGCGCCGGGGAGATGCGCTCCGTTCAGTAGAGGCTCAAGTAGCTGCAGATACGCACTTCTGTAATGGCACGAAATAAGGCCTACTCCAAGACTTTGTGTCAGCAATGCTCGTGAGGGTTTTCAAGCGAGTGATCTTCCTACAATTGGATCTGAGCTTGGGAGACGTAGCGTGCCATAAGTTGTCTAACTCCGCCTGGAACACTTCCAAGCATTCCGTGTCCGGGACTTTCTGGGCGCCAGGGAGTTCATCCATTTGCTGATCTCTGCAATGGAAATGGAATATCTTGTTGGTGGTGTTTTGAAAGCGGACGAGCTGCACTGCTAATTGGTCTGACTCGTATTCCGCGATACTTTCAAGTTCTCTGAGGCAGTGGTCCAGATCCTTCGTGTACCTTGCAGGCCCTAAGTGCTTGGTTACCAGAGCAGCACTGAGACAACATTAGTATCAACGACAGTAAATTCAAAAGATACGATGTGAACTCACTTTGAACTCATATACCACACGCCAAGTAGTGTCCGATTCTCCTCATTCGTCCTTGACTTCGCACCTTGACCCCGCATTAAAGGAAGGATGCCCGCGCTATTTTGGGGCGAATAAGATACGTTCAGGTTCATGTCCTCTACGAGACTCGCAGCCAAATGAACCAGATTGCCGAACTGCGCATGGGTCATACAGTGGTAATGATAAAATCCTAGAAAGACCAATATACCTTGCAAAAGATCGAGAGAGCGTTCTGATCTGAGGAGCATGGATTCAGAGACGTGTCGGAGGACAGACTGGCTCTGTCCTCTTATCGAGGATAAATTGCGTACACTGGCCACCATCCTAACCACCTTGAAAAGGAAGGGCCGCTCTACCTGCAGTTGTCTCGGCGTTGAGCTAGCTGGAATAATGACAAATGGAAAACTGGCAGAGAGTTGGCTCCTGTAGATAGCCAGCAACGTTTCGTCAGACTCCAAGGGCATGTGGTCTTCCCTGTCCGTGGGCATGCTGCATGTGCAGGATTGAGGTGGACCAAATCCTAGGCCAAGAACTGGCGCACTGGGGACACTCTCCTCGCTTGGTCTACCTTGGGCTTGCGATCCTGTCCTAGCTGGAGACGACGGACCGAGTTGGTTGAAGCTTGGCGTGGTTTCAATACTGCTCTGGCCCAAGGCTTCGAATGCTTCTACCAGGTCATTAGAAATCCCCGTAGACTGGGATGATTTTCTGTCATATTGAATATTGTTAGCCGATCGAGAAAACAATTAGTGGTTCGGGGTCTAATAGTGTCCAGTTCCAGCCACTCGAGCATCGTCGGACTTGCATGTCATAACAATGATGGTGGTGGGTATGAACGAAAGGGGAAATATGAACGAGCCAACGCAACGTACGCTGTCTTAGCCTGTCGCTTCTTCCTTGGTCTGGGAGCCCGATCAGAGCACTGCTTCCCCAATTTCCGGCACCGGTCACAGGCGCCCGGAGATTCAGAGTCACTGCGAATGCATCGCGTCTTGCCCGCAGCACAGGGAGCACATGCCGCACCCCATTTGGTAGCGCGCGTCGTCCTTTGGTCTTCCATGATGCTTGTCTGCTTGCAAGTATTTACCGTGAGAGTGAAATTTCCAGAGATGCCGGAGATTTTCTGGGGTTGCCGGAGGATATGTATACGGTGATAATGAAAACGCCGATGGTGCCGGTTTTATGGCGATCACGGGCTTTGCTAATACCCGTTGCTTACACCAACCCACACCTCCGGCATTTACAGCATGTCGGAGTCTAAGAGGGTGTCTAGCCATTATTATAAAAGGGAAATGAGAATCTTTGGATTCAAGGCATCAGAAACTACAAACAGCTCATCAGATTAAGATCAATCCAAAGCGCTATATACCTGGTGTCCTCGGCAACCTTCAATCGGAAACATCAATCTCAGATACATCCCCAAAGGCTCATCTAACACCACAACCCTTCTTTTGCTTCATCTTCAAGCCAGAATCATCACAATGTCTTCCACAGTAGCCATCCACCTTGAGTCTCTCACCCCCCGTGAGGCCATCGTCGACGTCCTTTCCCGCGTTGCCATTGCCTGCGATCTGAACGATCTCGAGCTCTTCAACTCCGTGTGGGCTGGAGAAGACGCCTCGGCCGAGATCCACGACGGCGAACTCAAAGCTCTCCCCAATCTCGCCCTGATCCGAAAACACATCTTCGAAATGGTTGGGCCCATGGACACCACTCACAATGTGAGCAATGTCCGTGTGGATCTCAAGGACGGAGCGAATACCGCCTTCCTCACTGCCACATCGTTGGCTCAGCATTGCCCTCCTGGGAGGGGCCGAGAGCCAGATGGGCCCAAATTCCTGGTCGGTGGGCAATATTCACTTGATCTTGTGAAGAATGATGCAAATGAATGGAAAATCAAGAAGTTTGGATTGAAGGTCATCTGGAGAGAGGGAGACCCGTCAGTCATGATGCCAAAGCAACATTAAGAAGTGGCCGTTGGTATGAAGGTGGAATGATAGTATATGGTTAAGACATGCCTGCAAATAGTACTTTCAAGATCCCTTTATGGATAATCTTAGGTTGTTATAGATGGTACAGTGATACATTTCATATTAAATCCTGTTTCTTGTTTAACAAACCCCGATAGCTAACTACAAGCGTCATTTAAGAGGTTTTCAATAAGGTTGAATGCCATGTGTAATTGCCCCTTTAGAGAAGGACAACTACATGATGCTATTTGCTTGCATTCCGAAATTATTCAAGACGAATAGACCATAGAGTGAGGCATCTGGCTGATGGGCTCCCCAACTGCGATGCCCAAGTCAAGAAGTCTCTGCACCTCTCGGTCACGGGCCTTCTCTTTGTCAGGAACAGTCAAGGGGGCAAACTTTTCCCGTGCACCAGTAATCTTCCAATCCCTGAACTTCTCGAACCCACCACCGACATCTTGTATAGTTTTAAGCTCAATGAGACTGTGATCAGCTTTGTTCGCTCGATTGAACTGAAATGGCGCCGCAAGAGAGACGGGTGGGTTGGAAATGATGCCTGAAGACATGTGAGCCGCTCTGATATCTGGGAATAGACAATTAAAAATAACAAAAACGAGGCGAGTGCTTACGTTTGAGACGTCGGCCATTTCGGCTGACGCTGTGGAGGGTAAGTGGATGCATGAGGATAACATCCCCCTTCTTGCCCGTCATCTCATGAAAGCTTTCGTCCGGGCAATCACGAATGACCGAAACGCAATGATCGTAAGAGGCATAAGGCTTGTAAGGCTCATCCCGGGCCCTCATCACAGGGCTCAAACCTTCCGGATGCTCAAACTGTTTAGTCGTCAGCCATCTTTTCAAATTACAGCGGGAATGCCGCCAAGAAATTTAGCAGTAGACCATACCAGATGTTTTCCGATCCTTTTCGGGCCTTGATCACAGATCCAGGTAGCGCCTCCATTTGATTCAACGTCAGTCCAGCATGGAATGACTAGCAAGGCTTGCTCCGGGCTATCAAGAAAGTGGACAAAGAAGTCACCGTCAACATGCCACAGCTCTAGATCCTTGGGCGGAGTGGTTCTCCCCTCGATCTCCTCGCTGCCCAAGTTCACGATGAACCCGTTCGTCCACATTTCACCACCTTTAGCAATCCTGTCCTCTCCTCCGCAAAGCTCGCATATTGCCTCCCAGGCAAGCGGCGCAATCTCCTTGGCGGGAATCACACCCAACTTAGCCATGTGGTTTCGCTCAGTATGCCAGGTGGATTTATCATTGGGGTCCATCCCTAGACGTTCCCAGACGTGCTCCGTCCAGCGATCGCAATTCTCGATAGGGATGGCTCCAGGAAGGCGAAGGTACCCGAATTTCATGAATGATTCAATCTGTTCGGGGGTCAAGACCTTGAAGGTCTTGCTGTCGATAACATTCTTGATCTCTGGGGTAGCCATGTTAGATAGAAAGATGAAATGCTTGGTACGCTGGATACTGGCAGATTAAAGTGACTGAATTTGGTGAATCCTTGCTTTTTTCAGTCTTGTTGAGCTGTTATTGCAATCATATCCTAGGAGGGCCACCGTCTGTTTAAATAGAGCGACTTCTAATCCTTGCTACAGTCCTTCTTCTTGTGTTCTTAATTATTTCCGGTCCTCACGCACATCGTGATGGTCGGAGCAGACAAAGTGTCGGCCAATCAGAGACATTCGGGGAGCCTCCGCCGTATGTCGCAGCGTCGTATTGCAGCTTTCAAGGTGATATAGTCGGGGAGCCTCCGCCGCACTCACATGACAAATCGCCTCGTTATCTTGTATTCGGGCATCATTAGATACCCAATTCTGCAGACAAAAAGTTAATGTGATTATTTTCACTCAATTCGTTGCAGCAGTGGTTCCTATCCAGCTAATCAAAAACATCAAATGACCAGCTTTTTCTCACGTAGATGATCGTAACTCAACAGTTTAGCAAGTCATCTTCACATTACGAAACCGGTTACGTCAACTATACGTAGGGAATGCACTATCTCGAGATGTTATGTTGCAATATTTCCTCTACCGTCGCTTGACAGTCATCTCTTGCAAAGAGCGAGATCGGGAGAGATCAAATGCGGGGTAATCCCTTTCACCATTCGCGCAATGTAAGCAATGCAAGGATCTTTTGACGCGTACTTTTCTGAAAGTCAGTTCCGGGAAGGGGCTAGCTCTTCATGAGAACGGTAAGATTCATCAATACAAGTAAGTCTTCTCCGAACCACATCCCTATGTCCGCACAGGATCTCTCAATGGTGATGTCAACTCCAGAAGCAAATGTATCAGAGTTCACACCATCCATCGAGATGGTCGCCACACGAAGGAAACGTCCTAGGCTGGCTGACTTGCATACTGAAACCGAGAGAGTGCAGCAGACCAGAACTGCTGTAGCATGTGACGCTTGTAGAATCAGCAAAACCCGCTGTGATGCGACTCGCCCAAGCTGTGCTAAATGTCAGAAGCGAGGCAGGCGTTGTTTATACCCGGACAAAGACCCATCATCAGTGTAGGTGAATACGACGCCAACTTGGCCCTACCCATGATTATCAACTGGCTAACAATCTTTCGTTAGATTTGAGATATTGGGCGGGAAAATATTGAAAGCCATTGAGGACCAAGGCCAGCTCATTGCGAACCTCTCGGCCCAAGGAGGTCTTAGCAATAACAGTACAAATAGGCATCCATCTGGACCACACGATATACAATTCGATGAGACTGGTGATGAGATAGAAGCTCATTCACGGAAAGATGTCCTCTCGACTCCAATCACAGCGTCGGACGATATTCTGAAATGGAATATATTCCCTGCCGACAAACCCATCAGGACGTTTCCGGCCTCAGTTTTCTCTGCCAAAATGAGCCCCTATTCCAATGGTTTGTTGCTTTTTTCTTCCTTTCAAGAACAAACCTGGATATTGATGATGTTAACCCCACGCTTCGTCTCTAGAATTTTTGCATCCATCACCGGAACGCATTCTTGAGTTACGCGACATATACTTGTCAAAGTTTGAGCCATTGACGCCCTTCGTTGACAATGAGACGTTCGATGACTTAGTGCTCGAAGTTTTGCGTGATGGGCTGAAAGATTCCGTTGCGTCATGCTTTGTGCTCTCTATTTTCGCGTTAGCTGCCATCTGGGGCAACTATCCTGAAGATGAACGGCGTTCCACTCCGAATGCTGAAAACGGCAGCCCTGCTCATACAGTTGCGGTGCCTGAGCATCGGTTCAAAGAATCCTCTATTTACTTTGCTATGGCTCAAAGTCGGATGTCTTACGCTTTGCAAGACGACTCTCTGCTTGGGGTTTCATGTTACTGTCTCATGGGGTGAGTCTCCAAGAGCAAGAGGCAACACTACAGTATATCTAACACGTCGAGCCCCAGTTCTTGGTACTGGTATAATTTTGAACCAATACAGGGGTGGAAGATGTTCCGAACCGCGTCTATGCTCTGGGAAACATATCACCAAAAGCAAGCACTTGACGGTAGCGAGAGGTCTCAACAAGAGCTAAGTACGCAAGAAGGCAGATTCTCAACTAATAGGCGGCGCTAATTATAACCTAAAAGGCCTCGAGCAGCGTTTATTCTGGACTTGTATGAAGGCAGAGTGGTAGGTCTGCTTGTTCCCTTTTTGCTGTCAAATATCTAATAAAGGACGTCAAGTGAAATGCGATATGAACTCCCAAATTTGCCTCTCTGCACCCTTCAGGATTCGCAGTTCTCATTTCAGCTCCCTAGCTTTCCGTCAGAGACCCCGACATCGCGGTTATTTGTTTGCCACGCTCGAGACAGGCGCAACTGCCCACCGACGGCCTTTTATTACTTTCTTGCTGAAATATCACTGCGGCGACTGCTCAACCGTGCCCGAAACGCGGCGACTAAGCTCTCGCCAAATCTTGATTCATCTGGAGCAAGGATGGTGGCCGAAAAATTCACGCAGCTGGAAGAGCAGCTCCAGAGGTGGCTGGAATGCTTACCCCCTTGTCTCTATTTCAATCTCCCTCCCGATTCACTCCCCTCCGAAGCCGAGCCAGAGCTGGTCAAGCTGATGCGAGAGCGATATGTTGAAGTTAGAGAGCTACTTTGCCGAGCATTTTTGTATATCTGCATTCATGACCATGCGACGCAGCTGACAATCCCGCAAATGCGTCTTTATGGCGCAAAAGCTTCTCTGGGTCTCCGTTTGAATGCTTATCGCATTGAGACAGAAAAGCCGTTCTACCGTCACTGTGGCTCATGGATCGCATGTCGTGTGCGTTTCAATCACGCTCTGTGCCTACTTGCTGCGGCTCGAGCAAAGAATCTTGACGCAGAATCGACAAAATATATCGAGATACCGATCAATTGGCAAGACTATGTGATCAAGGTGAAGGATCGGCTGGATACGTGGTCGGATCAAGGAGGGGGCATTGAGCAGTTGTCAGTTACACTTTCGTGGCTTGCTAGTCGGTCGTTCTAGTTCTTATATAATCCATCCCTTGGAGATTCAATGTCGAGGATAACGATATGCAAAGAGGTCATAAAGCTTGGAGGTAATATTACGATCATTTGTACTCTCCGTATTGATATTTTTACATTCCATGATCTACACACTTCTCGAAATGTCCTGATCATTGCCAGCAAGCGGTACCTTTTCGATGTCATGGTTGACCCAGTTACCTAGTCTAATACCTTCCTGATCATAATCTCCTTGAGAATACCCTTTAAAGTGAATGCGTTGGAATATTTTGCTGCAAGGTAAAAATGTCGAGCTAGCTTATAGGGTAGGCCAACTGTTCCCTTGGCTTTGTGTATTTGTCAGCAAAGACTTGCGGATGATGGAAGCTCCGCCGATCTCCGGTTTCTCCTTTCGTCAACCAATGTCCCATGTCAACATTTGGACATAGACATCCCTTTAACAGAGCCGAGAGGGGGAAAAAATGGCGACCGATAGTAAGTCATTCTTCCTAGACCCAGTCGTAGCGGGACAGTATGTCGCTCCATCTTGAGATGCGTCTGACCAGCAATCCAGGCAACTTTCGCTTTGTCTCAATTCAATGTCCGGATGGTGTGGAAGATCGCAAAAATAAACGGTTAGCTCGATCCCATGCCATAAAACATGCTCTTGAGAGAAAACGAAAGGCGCAGCAAAAGTCTGGGCTTAATTTCCGCCTTCTGTCATGGAGTCAAGATTCGAGTCGGGCTATAACATCGAAAAAGACACAATTCCATCGTATGATCGAATTGCCCGAAGTGAAATGTACAGGTACTGCAATCGACTTGATTCGTATTCTAGATTCTGGATCATCGAGATTACAAACATGTTTAAGCCAGAGTAGGTTTCTCAAGTGGACATTGCCCTACCTACTGCTCACGGATGAATGCAGGCAAAACCGAGCACTCTGCGGAGCCAATCTTCAGTATTGCGGATGAGCTCGTTCTTTTCAATTTCATCCAAGTGTTTCGGGCTCGTCCAGGTGATCCTGCGCTCCACAGTGCAGCAATGCTCACATTTTCTCTCGCCACGAATGGGGCACTCGGCATTGCTGGTCTGAATTTTCAAAACAAGGCTATTAACACAATAAAGGAGAGAATGAGTTGTCTAGATGTGGCTACCTCTGAATCCACCTTGGCATCCATCGTCCTGCTTGCGGGAATTGAGGTCTGTACCCATCTATCCCAGATATCTTGATATGAAAGGCTTAGACAAAGCTAATCTTTTGACTCTGAAAGGCTCGTCTTTCAATGCCGATTCAGGTCCAGTTTCATATGAATGCTATTCAACATCTTCTTGGAGTATGCCAAAGCCAAGGAATTCATCTGACGGAGGCAATTAAACGAGCCATTTTCTGGTAAATGTCACTCCATGTTGAATTTCAATCATGAGGACGAGATTGCGGTATACTCACATGGCATATAGGCAAGATCTTAATTCAAGCGTCATGACTGGATCTAAACGGATCGTGAACCATGAAACATTCACTGAGCTTCGCTGGAGAAGAGACCCATTTGCCCCAAATGATTTTGTTTTACAGCCTGGGTTCCAGAGAGTGCTCCAACATCTAAACCCAGAGTTCATCGAAATACTAGAAGATATTCACTCTCTGCAGAATGTCAGGGACTCTACCTATTTCGAATCAGAGGATAGCATGTCGATGGCGCAGGTTGACAATCACCAAGCCTCCATTCAGTCGAGGCTGGTCAGCATACCAAGCACTTCGGGTTTCTTGGAGTGTTGTAACATTGCTGCTTATCTATGCTCAACCATGCTACGTTGCAAAATTTGGAGAGCTTCGGTGTTTCCGGTAATTCCTACATCTTAGCATTTCACTATTGGCGTATATCGAACTTCACTGACTTGGAGAAACACAGTCACAACTTTCATTGAAGTTGCTGCAAAAGCTGCAACAGGAGAATATAAATTCCATGTGGGATTCTCATCCCGATCTACTGCTCTGGCTTATCTACATTGGTGGTGCTTTTGCCCCATCAGGAGATATTCGTGAACAATATCTGATGCTACTAAATTTAAATCGTGCATCTAGATTCGAGAATAGGTATGATGAATGGCCAGACGTTCTCACCAGTATGAAGCAGTTTATATGGTCAGATAAGGCCTTTCTATCGCAAGTAAGAGGATTTTGGGAAGAGGCATATCAAGCAAGATAGTGTAGTCATATAAACCTGGCACAAATAGAGAAAATCATCGTACGGTCCTAGCCTCCTTAGATCCGACAACGTGCCAAGCCGGCTGCACCAATCACATCCAACGATTCCCTAACGTAGTCCTGCTATTATTATACGGGCACCGAGAGTGTTCTGGTGGAGAAGTTGGCGGATTGGAAGGGAGATTAAACGAAGCCATTCCGTTTTAAGCAGTATGATGTTTCCTGTTTACACTTCACCCCGGTAAATGCTACATGATCTTATTGGCTACTACGCTTTAAGTCTTTGTAGCAAGCCAGCGGCGGCATCACCTCATTCCCTTGAATGGAAATATGTTAGTTCCGCAAACTGAAGCTGTCGCCACTATGTGATATAGCGTTTGCAAATATTGCTGATAAATCTAGAACCTCATTCGAAAGATAGAATGAAGCATTGAGTTGATTTTTGCAATGCCTTGTACTGATTAATTGTATAAAAGCCCACCAGTTTGTCCCCCTCAGACTCTCGTTCCATCGACATTCAAACAACAAGCAAGTTGCAAATTAGATCCATTTCTAGTATTTTTGCAATCGACTCCTACCTTCCACCATGTCTGAATCTCGCCTCTTCAAGCCTCTCAAGATAGGCAATATTGAAGTCTCGCATCGCATCGGCATGCCTTCACTCACTCGCCTCAGGGCCACGGACGATCGTGTCCCAACGCCGCTTATGAAAGAATACTATGTGCAACGGGCCGCTGTTCCAGGCACATTGATTCTCGTCGAGGGGACCTTTGCCTCATCTGCATGCGGCACCTTTGACAATGCACCCGGAATTTGGAGCCGGGAACAGATTGAGGGGTGGCGAGACATCACGGACGAGGTTCACCGCCGAGGCAGCTTCATATACTGTCAGCTCTTTTTAGCTGGTCGTGCGGCCTCAGCTGAGACTTCGGCCAAGGAAGGCATTCCGATTCTCGGCCCCAGCGCTATTCCGTTCTCGCCGGATGCGCCAGTTCCTCGCGCCATGACCATTGAGGAGATACGGAAAACCACCCAGGATTTTGCAGACGCATCGAGGAACGCCATAGAGGCCGGCTTTGATGGCGTTGAGTGTCATGTTGCAAATGGCTATCTTCTTGACCAGTTCCTACAAGATGTCAGCAACCAGCGAGACGATGAATACGGCGGCAGTGTGGAAAACAGGTCTCGTTTTCCTCATGAAGTCATGAAGGTAATGGTTGACGCTGTTGGAGCTGAGCGTGTTGGGTTCCGCATCAGTCCCTGGAGTACGTTCCAGGGCGTGAAAATGAAGGACCCAATCCCCCAATTTTCGGACCTCATCAAGAAAGCACAAGAGCTAAAACTTGCGTTTCTTCATGTGGTTGAATCACGGGTCTCCGGCGCAGAGGATATTTCAAGCACTGAGTCGCTCGACTTTGTTTATAACCTCTGGGATGGACCCATTCTCCTAGCAGGAGGGTATAATCCCGACACCGCTCGCAATGTTGTGGATGTAGAGCACCCTAACAAGAGCATTGTCGTTATGTTTGGGAGGTACTTCATCTCGAACCCGGACCTTGTGTACCGTATTAAGGAGGGATTGCAGCTGAGTCCTTATAACCGCAACACCTTCTATATCCCTCAGTCAAAGATTGGGTATTTAGACTACCCTTTCAGCAAGGAATACCTAGCAAGTAGGCTGGCTCAGGCATAGATTGTTGAAACTCAAGGCGTGGCTAGATTCTAGAATATACCAGTTGCTCAATTAGATTTATCTCAAAGTCGATATTGTTCTATATTAATTCTTGTATGAAGATTGTCTCTACCAACAAGGAATCTATTGACTTAGAAGAGTGTTCCCATGACAAGACCTCTCTTTCTGCGCCGGGCACTAGAGCTCAAGCATTGAGAGTACCACTCGTTGTGGCTGACACAAGAAGTGCCTGAAGCACATTTACCAGTTCCTGTATAACCTTGACCACCACATTGGCCGTAAGGGGCAATTTCTGTGCTGTCATTGGATCCACTGGTGTCCTCCTCACTGCCGGACGAACCATCATCGCTGCAGTTGTCATCACCACTTTCAGAGTCACCACCGGAGACAGGAGCTGAAGTTTGGACAGGGGAAGCGGTTGCCGTTGGGGCTGAAGTAGTAGAGGGGACCAATGACAAGGTAGTAGCGGTGGGAGCTGATGAAGAGACGGCAACCGAAGACGAGACAGGTGTTGAGTCGTTTCCACTGTCGGACCCCCCAGAGCTTGATCCCAAGTTGGAAGGACCAGCATTGCCCTGCACATGGCTAGCAACCTTGTCAACGGCAATGGGATCAACTAGGTATGTGGATTTGAAGGAACTGAGAGAGCTGGTAGAAGACAGAGTAGGCAGCTTTCCACTTCCATTGGAAGCGCTATTGGCAACACAGGCGCGGCCGAGAGCACTTGAACAAGAGGATGCTGAGGATGAGTCTGCGCTGAAGACTGTGGAGACAGTTGCAGCCTGGTCGGTAAAGGGGGTCTTGACATTATCGAAGACGTTGCCTTCAATGAGAGCAGTAGCACCGTCGTACGCGTCAAATGCATGGCCTTGCATGTTGCTGAAGTAATTGTTCACAGCTTGGAAAGTTCCCTTCACGCTCGGCTCGCCAAGTTTGGGAGCGCGACCTGAAACATTGTGGAAATAGTTCTTATCGAGCGTGACTTGGTCACCATCACCGTAGAACATCGCGGTCCAGTAGTGCTGTGAATTGCAGGAAGCCGAGGTGGTAGTTGTTCCATCAAACTCGTTGTTGGAGACGGTCAGTCGGGTGGCATCGTAGTGGGTGACGATAAACATGCGGCCGACCAGGCTGAATTTGTTGTGGTCCACCCAAACACCATCGTTCTTCCCCTTGAATTCAAGAGCATCGCCTCCCCAGACAATGCCAGGGTTGAGGTCGGTGATTTCGATTCCTTGAATAATAACATTGCTGGCCCCCGATTTCAGAGACAGTCCCTTTCCTTTGAGGACACCCTTGCCGTTGACACCGAGAATGCTCTTGTTGCTACCAACGGAAAGAGGCTTGGTTCCAGCGACGTCGTACGTGATAGAGCTGACGGCTACATTGTCGGAACCTCCGCAAGACAAGGTTCCGAGATACAGCTGACCACCATTGTCTGCGCTGCAGCTCTTGCGGTCACAGCCAGAATCAGTCGCGGTCTCGCCGGTGAAATCGTATTCCTTGTCGATGATGATCGTACGCGCAGTGTCGTCAGACAGCAGCGAAGCGAGCTCCGAGGCCGACGAGGGAGTAACGGCGGTGGCACTGCCGCCGCCCGTAACGCCCGTTGCAAACCCATATGCCGTTCCCACAACACTTTGAGCTGTTGCCGATGTGGCTGCCGCAGCAGTCAAGAGAGCAGAAGTCGCGAAACGCATTTTTGTTGAATCTCGGTGGACACGGAGGTGGGGAATAAATGAAAGTCACGTCCAGCGCGAATCTGTAGCGAATGGGGAAAAAACAACAACGAAAGAATATGACTGAAGATACAAGCAATGAGGGAACGTGGGATAGAGAAGTACTTTTTAAACTATCTGTAGGTATTAGGTGTACTGGATCCCGTGTAACAAGCCAAAACATTCTGATCAGACAACTACTCTTTTACGGACTCGGAGGGTTGATTCCAGTTGTGGGGTTGCCTGATTCAGGTTCAAAGCCTTGTGAAACGAAGCCTGCCAAGCAGACGGCGACGTGGATTGAAACAAGATAGCTCTTCGTGAGATGGTTAAACGAAACAGGTGGAGTGCTCAGAGAAGCTCTGGCCCCTTCAATCTAAATTATTCCAGGGTTGTAGCCGCTCAGTGAGCCTTCTGCCAAGGCTGAGCTCCCACCGTAACAAGCGGGTACCCCTGCCAAACCTGAAACCAACATCCGGACCAACTTCCTCATAATGCTTGCTTGGGGTCGACGAACAGGTATCCCATCAAGGAAATGCAAGGTAATTCGATCACTGGTTAGAAAGATTGCGGCTTTGCGGCTTTCAAACTCGGCATAAAGCCTATCAAGAGCAATTGATCTATCAGTCGCTGCATAAGCCTATTTACGGAACTAATGATAGAGAGTCAGAATCAGGTACTCAGCTTGGCATCGGAACGGTTACTTATAAGATCGAATGCGAAGTCATAATGCTTGTTTATCGGTGAATTTTGCAACCCCAGGATCACTATTTATGCTGTGACTATGTAGACTTCACTTTCGTGTGCTTCAAGTCTTCCACTCACGCTCATAACCCCGTGTCCGTGATGACTCAGCTAGGAGCCACCACTTGATCCAATCTAAGCCGAGTTAAGTTTCCCCTTTTCTAGGCTTGGCCCCCACTCTCGGATTCAATTGAGACTCCAAAGTATGGCTAAGGAGTATGCTACCCTACACATAATGCCGTCCAAAATTGAAAGGAAACAGTTCGAAAACTAGTGAATCAGATAGTTCAATGTACTTTGGTCCTTGGCGGGTCTGAGGTGAAATTTGATTTTAACTCTTCTAGGGTGTTTGGATTGTTATGAACCACCCAGTCAAGAACGAGAAGATTCCCGTTTTTCAAACATAACTAAAACTTTTCAAGTGAATTCTGAAAAAGTAACAAAACATGCAAAATAAGAGAAAGTCCACTTACACAGTTCAACCCTAGTTATACTCGAGTTAGGATACGAAAAGATGGTATTAGAGCAAGTAAAGATACGCGATTAGATAACAATTACCAAATCATCTCAGCTTCAAGGAAAGCCTCTCCCGGGTAGGCGCAAGTCTTCGCATTCTCTAAAACTAGGTAGCTCAAGTAAATGATAAACGTGTAGGCTCGAGCGCACAACTCTTAACCTTAAATATATGATACTATGGGGTTCTCATTTGGTATCACTCGGTAAATTCAAAGGTTGGGAGGCTATCGGGAACTTTAATAACACGGATGTCTGACTTGAAACTGGTGTCAGGGACAGGTCCCCTTCGCCGCTGGCCGGTGCTTGAAGTCGGCACCGCAGGCTCATTGGCGACGCGGAATTGACAGGTACCTCCAAGCTGGGCCCGATGTCCAACAAGAGACTTGAAAGTGGCCAGCTGATTTTCGAACTGTTATCATGTCAGCTCGGTCTCTTCCTCAGTTGAATGTTGAAAAATTTTACCTCATTCCAGTTCGGCTGGAAATTTGCGAGCCCTCCTTCAACATACCAGTCATAAAAGGCTCGAGGACCCATCTCAGCAAAGCTTTCCTCCCAGAGATAGTTGGAACCCGTGGTCGGAACGCTCTTGTCGGAATAGTAGGCATCGCGCCATTCCTGAGAGTCGCTATAGGTCCCAGCATCGATAGCTACGAGATCTGCCGTGCTAAGCAGATCAACGGCGTGTGTAGATTCATGTATCATGACATAAATCCTCCAAAAGTTCGGTGACATGACGAGGGATGTGTTTTTCCAGAATGCAACAGAATTATTGCCAACAGTCAAGTCACGGACGTATTGCCTGAAACCTACAGGCACCTTTCCAAACATCTTCCGCATCGTTTGTGTTAACTCACCAGTCGCTTTTCTGAACAGCAAGGGGTTTATCGACACATACCTCGGCTACCGAGTCTAAGGAGATACCGTTATCTTTGTGAAGGCAGACTTGCCAAGCTTCGGGGCAGTCATCATAAAATATGTTGTAAGCGTCGTATTCCTCTACGCCGTCGCCGGTTCCAGCACCACACGATGCGAAAGAGTAACCGGATTCAAATGGCTCTATTCTGGAAGGAACCACGGGCAATGCATCGGAAAGGTCGTTCCATACAGTAGACGGCGAATTGAATTGAGGCGTTATTACGGGGAGTGGGTTGTCGATGGTGTGCGAGGCTTGAGCCGCGACGCCAAGAAAGAAGAGACTGCTCGAGGTAATTAGGGATCTCATCGTAGATAGAGCTTTTCGATGTTTAGGTAGAAAGCATGAGAAGGTCTGGCGAATGCTGACGCTGATTATCAGAAATATATATTCCGCTTACGAATTCAAACTCCTTGTGAAGAATGTAAGAAGTAAGCAGGCAGCCAGGTTTGTACTCTAATTAGGAAGCTGTTTGACCTCCTACGCTTGAAACCCAGCACTGCAACGTCAAATGACGGGAATAGCTGCGTAAGCAGACTTCGAGACCAACTGAACTGGGGTTTATTGTGCAAGTTGAGATACCCTTTTCCATTGATGGCTCATTATCCCAAATGGATAATCCTAAAATCGTTGAAGAGATGTATGGTAGGCGTGCGATTTTCCATTAACATTTAGGTGAATTGAACTCCGGCTGACCCGCCGGGAAGTGTATGGTATAAGGCAATCCTGGCACTTGGCAGGCGCTCTAATCACCTGTAAATTCAATGGACTTCCCTAATTGGATAAGTTACGAACTCTTCCCTGCAACTAGGACCAAATCCCGGCCATCTGCCGCGAGACAAGTACTAGGGGTTTGTCGGGGTGACAAAATTGATAGACATGGTTGTCAGTTTGATAGGCCTCATGAGAAGGGACGAAAAACTCATCCTCGTTCATAACCCTCAATCAAGGGAAAAGACCGAGGAAGAACCTGATCGGCACCAAAGTATGAACCCAATCGACTTATTCGAGCAGTTCTGAGAGTCTAAGGCTAGGTAGTTATCAGTCAAGCAGTTACAACTTGCAGCAGTGCGTTAACGATTTTTAGCTGGCAACATACTCGTACATGAGGAATATTGACATACAGAATCGGCAATATTTCCATTGTGAGATAGGAGTGATTGCATTTAACGTGGACGAATGGAGCAGCCAGACAGTAAATGGAGACTCTCCTCCCCGCATCCTCCCCGCTTATTCTCCATGGAGTTAGTCTTGCCCTCGAACTATTTTGAATGAGTCATGACCAGTAACGACTCCCTGATTGAACAAAGCAGCCTGGAAAACTCACGATCCTTACGAGCAAGCCAACAGACACCTAGTAGCACCGTGCTGGCCACTGGCTTTATCGAGATGAGCCAAAAGGCACTTCACGGCACCGCGTGTAAAGGCTGCCGCCGAAGAGGCCGGAAATGCGATCGCACACTTCCAACCTGCCTGAGCTGTGAGCGCCGAGGGGTGGTTTGTGAAGGCTATGTAACCAGATGGCCAGGAGTAGCCGCGCGCGGGAAGCTCGCTGGAAGATCTATCCCTGTGAGCAGCAGCCCGATTACAACATCAAAAGGAAGTTCGTCCCGAGCTCGGCGTACTTTATCATCCGTAGCGGAACCGCTCCCAGCTGATCTTAACAAACCCACCAACCATGATTCAGTACAACACGATGAAGAGATTATGGACAAAGGTGGGATTAATTCTACATCTTGGCCAGCAGATAATGTGACAAACATTGATGATAATGAGATAACGAAACTGGCCAATCATTGCAAGACGCCCTCTTCACCCCTATTTAACTACTGATTTATTAACTTCAATTCAATACAGATGTTGATGATCTTAGCACTATCTTCTATCTCGGCGATGGACTCAGAGACAACCCAATGTTCTGTTACGTACTTCCGCTGATCAATAGCGTGCCCCCTATACGATTCGCGATCGCCGCATCAGCATCATGTCACATGGCAGCCAAAAACTCGGATGAGGCACTGGAGCAAAAGAGCTTGTATCTGCGTGTCCGTGCAACACATTTCCTCAGGGAGAGGCTGGAAGACTCAAGCAAAGCAACGGATCAAGCCACCTTAGCCAGCATACTTATGCTAGCTCAGGTTGATGTAAGTCGTAACGACCCAAGCATTTTACTGATGAGTGATGAGTAGCTGCCTAACTACCTTCAAACAGATGTGCTCGGGAGACTGCATCGAGTTTGAGACACACTTAAAGGCAGCGGTTGCTATTCTACGTGGCAGACACAATGAGCAGAGCGTGAACAGATACTATTTCGAACAGCGGCTTGTATGGTCAGTGGAGAAAGTTCCGATTCAAAGCGACTGTTTTTGACCCAAGGTTCTCCGTAGGCTTGACATCATCAGTTCAACGTCTTCCTCGCGAGCTCCCAATTTTACGGCGAAAGAAGTCAACATGGCTCTCCATCGCCACTCGAATGCGGACGGTAGAGAATGGAGCTATGACGTCTTCCCGTGTCCAATCGATCTCTTTGAGATGCTTGTGGATATCACCATGCTGTACAAATCACATCACAATAGAGAAGATCCGACAGAGAAGGAGGTGAAACATGTAGATTACATCATGGGCCGTCTCGCAAAATGGAAATCCCGCCAAAGCTTATCTGGATCTCGGAAGCACATGGTCGAAGCTTGGCGATTTGGTATCATGGCGTATCTGGCACAGCTCTTCCCAAATTTTTCTACCATAGTTCAAGGGTCACATCTGACGAGCCAGGTCCTCTATCACGCAAAACTCATACCACCGGCCAGCTCCTGGAGTTACTCCTTGTTATGGCCTATTTTTCAAGTTGGGGTTGCCTTTGAGACTGGGGAATTGCAGGAGAAAGACTGGATAAGGTCGCGATTAAAACTAGCGTATGAAGCTGTTGGATGCCGCCATTTCAGGAATGCAGCTGATACTCTGGAGCTTGTTTGGGAGAAACGTATCCAAGGCGGTTTCGTGGCTAATGGCACATATGAGCGTACCATAATGCTAGCATAACTTGGGATGAGTACTATGGTGTAAGAGATCGAGGGAAAGAAAAACCATCTATTCGGGGTTCTTAATGCAAGTACTTAGCCACAACCTTCTCTACCTCGTCCTTAATCTCCGCCCGCACCGACTCCGATGCCCAAGACATGTCAACAGAACGTCTCGCCAAAGTTGCCATGTCATAGTTAGTGAATGCACACATCTTCTTGGCCAGCAGCAGGTGGTGTATAATCCAACAGTCTTCCATATATGGCGGATCATCACTTCCAATCGCGAGCTGAATACCCGCGTCAAATAATGTTCGGATCCTCGGGAAGATCTCGTCGACTGGTTGATGCCGGAGATAACCCCACGGCGTGATGGTCATGCCAACACCGTTTTTCTTGATCAGTTGAATAAGATCTTGGCTTTGGGCAGCATTCAAACCATGGTCTAGGCGCTCTGCACCGGATCCCCCAAGGACCGATGCCACTTGCCGAATGTTTTCGTGTGTGGTTGGTTGTCCCACGTCGCAGTGACAAGTCAGGCGGAAGCCAGCCTGTCTGGCCAGGGCGAAGATATCCGCAAATAAAGAGGGGGGCCGATGAGTCTCATCCGAATCCAGACCGATACCGACGACCATATCACGGAATGAGAGAACGGCTTGATAGTGCTCCATTGCAGACTCCACTGGTAGGTTGCGGAGAAAACACATAATCCAATTCGACTTTATCTGTTCTGTTGGTTAGCATGTGGTGAAGGCTGACAACCCGCTTTTAACGTACACCAAAACTCTTCTCCGCTTCCTTCTGGGCCCTACGGAAGCCTCCCATCATGGTTTCCCAAGATATACCACGGCGTGTGTGGCCTTGAGGGTCGAAAAAAGGTTCACAGTAGCGAACGTTCATCGAAGCGGCTCGTCGAAAGTAATTCATAGCCAGATCAAAAAAGTCTTGTTCGGTAACAAGTACCTCGAAGCCACCATAGTAAGCCTCGAAGAAAGTAAAACTCTCTTCAGCGTTGTCAATACTATGGCCTGGCCGAGGTTCCATGATGGTGTACGACGCTCGTAGCTGTTCCAGACTGGTATACACGGTTCCGGTGCGCTCGAGCTTGAGTGTCTGGCCGTTTCTTTTGGCAAGCTCCCATCTCAGCTCGGGCGTCAGGGTTCCTTCAATGTGGACGTGTAGCTCGACTTTAGGAAGCTCAAGAACAAATTTGTCATCCGCATCAAGCAGCTCTTGCCTTAGAGCTAGGCGTGCCTCAAGCGGCATGGCGCGCCCAACTGTGATGAAGGTGGGGGAGGACATTTTGGGTGTTTGAATATGGAATCTTGAAAATGATTTTTGAGCTCTGAACAGTGAGAAAGCTCTCTTATTTATAGATGGCGAAGAGCTAGGGTCGGCTGATGCCGTCGAACCTACATGCTAACATGGGCGGAGTCACGCCGATGTGTAGGGTTTTCACTCGTGGTAATAGATGTAAGAATTTACCATCGACGGTAGTCCCAATAGAGGTACAATTTCAGTCTGCCGTGACTAGCTATCCTCCTATTCGTCACTCTATCAAGTGTCCCTTCGGCGTCTCGGCTCTCATAAAGGTTTCGATGTAACTTCACTGCCAGGGTCGCCCCACAAACTAGTCCGAAACTGGGTACTATTTCAGTCAGTTCTGCAGGAGTGGCCATCAGTTCTCCAGCTTCACGCCATATGAGGGCTTCGTTCAGTTGCTTCTCTGAGCAGGGAATGAGAACTGTTGTCATGGTATTTAGTATATCGGGGCATTGCATTTGCTTACAACCGAACCAATCACTCAAGGGCAATTATGAGGAGGCATTTCCTGGCCCTTTGCCTTAGAAATCTTATACAATTCTCAAAGCAATTGAGATGGTAACGGGATCGATGAAACGGCATAGTTCACTTCACGGGGTGTTTGCCGTCGTTGTCACACTGGAATTACAATGCTTTAAGGGTGTTCTGAATAGGCGACTCGCTAAAATGGCGAAAATTCGTATTCTGGATTTTTCCGAAGGTTAGAGCTTATCAGCCAGTTGCGGCTGACAGACCGCTAGTGCAGAAGACCTGCCAGTAGTCGATTTCGCTCAAAAATTGTGTGGTCAAACTTGCTATATGATAGAGGTACTTGGCCAGCGCGACGAATACGAAAATAGATCCCGGTAGCCTTTTCAATGGGAATATCTCATTGTCATTTCTATTAAATTGGAATTCCGACCGTGAGTTATACCCAGACATGTATTGATACTGGCTCTTCGTCAAGTATGCGATGATTCAGGTCAAGTGCCTTGAGTATGTGCCACAAGGCTAATTATAGGCCTCTAATTCTGCGCTACTGTTCAGCTACTGCTCGTATCGGCCGCTAATTTGCAGTTATGGACACGTGACAGGTGCCAAAGTATAGTGTCGCTTGTGCTTGTATGGAGGCTCATTTAACACGCCCCTCCCCCTGGACCAGCCCATCTACACTCGCCGTTTTCATGTTCACTATGGACTGTCACGTAAGATATACGACCACTGGAATGCGATAGAGGGATTGCGGTCTGTCAACCTCAATGCTCGCCAGGAAACGCTTGGTCGTCGGCGCAGCGGTTATTTTTCTTTTCTGGTTACTCCTATCCCTCCGCCAGCCGCCGAATATCTCTTTCCGCTCCTCTAGAATTTCCCCGGCGCTGAGTTCAGCATGCAAACTAGAAGAAAAGAGCGCGCCGAGTTGTGATGAGCGGGCAGGCAAACACACAATTCCCAATATTGTACACTATGTGTACCTTCTCCCTCGGTCGTCTGATGATTTGCAGTTCCAGTTCAGCCATTTCTTGAGCATATACTCTGCCTATTACTACTGGAACCCGGACGAAATATATCTACACACCAACGTGGACAGCGCCTCTCTCGCGCGTGCTAAGAGTGGTTCCTCTGGGAAGTGGAGCGCGTTGGTCTTGACGCTCCCTGTGTTGGTTGTGAATGCAGTCAAGGTGCCAACGCACGCGGAGAACGGAAAGGATATTCAAAGTATTGAGCACAAGTCGGATTTTGTTAGGGTACAGGCCGTCTATGATTATGGAGGGACTTACATTGACATGGATGTCTTCCCACTCAGAAATATCAAAGATCTTCGAGAACGTGGTTACAGTACCGTTGTTGGAAGGCAGCATGCGGGGGAGTTAAACAGCGGGACATTTATGTCAATCAAGGGCGGCAGGGTCATGAAGCAGTGGATGGAACGGATGACACGGGTGTACGATGGTCAGTGGACAACGCATAGCAACATCGCCCTTACGCATGTGGGAGAACGAACGGAAGAGGGGTGTGATATTCTGATACTCCGCCAGGATGCATTTGCGCCGGGGAGCTGGGGCAGTGAAGACGTGAGCCTCTTGTTCCATACTCATGAAGAAGATGCGCGGCTATTTGGTCTTGCTTCCCGTCTTGGCTGGGCTCCAAAATGGGCCCATGACTGGTCTTGCACGTATCTGCTACATACATTCCACCCGAGAAAAGAGAGACACGGGTTCAAGCACAACGATATCACCCCGTCATTTGTGTTGGCTCAACGGAGTAATTTTGCCCGGGCTGTGTATCCTGTAGCGAAAGCACTGTACGATCAGGGACTTATTGGATTCCAAGACACGGATCTAGGACTGAAGACATTGGGAGAAATGAATCTCAATTGATTTAGAATTTGAAAATCTAATGAGTGTTCTGCAACTAGAAATCATAGTAAGAGCATTTCAATTACTTTAGATCGGTAAGATCTGAGTCTAGTTCTAATCATCAATCATTCCGTCTCGAAGCTTCTAAGCACTTGTTGTCCTCATTCTGGTAATAATAAATCAACGAGATTTCCTCCTGGGCCTAGTTATAGATCCCACAGCAGCCAGGGTCGCCCCGGCACCCAATATCCCTAGTAGTACACCTCCAAGTTCCCATATCCACTCGGTCCTCTCACTCAGGTCGATAACGATGAGAAAGCCATTCAGTATAGGCTCTAATCTTGCAGACACAGTCATTCTACGATCCATGAGCTCGACGTGCTCGCTAAAGGTTAACCTGGTCAGGGTCTCCTTAAGCGTCAGGGATGTAGGTTCTGCATCATTTGCAATTTTGCACACCCATCTATCTGATATATGTTCAAGACGAATCACGAAGTTCTCGAAGTAGTAGGAACCAAAGAAGTAGCGCGGGTCGTAGCCGTTGTTGGCTTCTTTCATGGTCGCAAAATTGTCTGCCGGCGACCAACCATCAGTGGGGTATGTATGGGTGATGAAGCATCCCGCTGGTAAGTTGCGGATGTAGAATCCCTGGATAGCTTCCGCGTCGTGAACGATTTGGGGCCACCAGGGGCGAGATGAAATGCAGATTGTGGTGGAACTCAATGTCTCGTTTCCAACGAATTTAATGCTCGTGGCTTGGTGTGAACGGGAGAAGTACGGAACTCGATTCAATAGCCCTCCGTGGCCGGTCCCCAGTTTCACCAAAGGCAAAGTCACTGCTCGGTCGATGTCCATCGACCTATTGCACCTGAGAATGGCATCGTACCTATCTCCACCCCTGTGGATTATGGGCAGACTGACCTGAAGGCCTCTGTTCGTCACCGAGAAGTTCGCCTCCCCTCCACTGCTGGGCCAAGGACGCAGATCTTGGCAGTCGTAAAAGCACATTGGTGACATTGCCAAGTAGCCATGAACACTTTGGCCAACCGTTCTCGATCCAGTCCTCCAATTCCATGCAAGGATAGTCTCATCATCAGAGGACTTCATGATCTCCTCCTGTAGTCGGATGAAAGCCTTTTCGCCCTCTCCGTAAAGCAAAGGCATGTTGACATCGAAAATTCCGAGGAGGCAGTAGGCTTGGTCTTCAAGCCGGGTCGTCCGACGGCCTGCAGCCCAGCTCATTCTCGTGGCGACGCTGGCGTGGCGACACATGAGAGGTGACAAGTCCTTTGTCAAATACATCCTCTCTATCCCAGTTCGTTCTTCGATTATGTCTTGAAGCTCATCGACGGTGCCAACATACCTCCACCCTCGGATGAAGAATTGAAGCTTCATAGGTGCAAGAAGCTCTTGGAGGGTCCAACCTCGACTGAACCACTTGCTTCTCTCTATTCCATGCGAGATCATCATGCCGTGGAGGCGATTGTCGTTTTCGATATCGAGAGGTAGGCGTAGCAAACTGCTGCCTGATGGTACCACTGAAACATTGAGTTGATAGCCTCCGTCAATTCTGCACTGCTGGACTTGTCGATACAGCACGTATCTATCCAGGCGTAATTTAGGCCATCAGACAGAGCCTGCTTGCAGGCATAGATGATCTTCATGTAACCGCCTTCCAGGTCCTCGTCTGGGTAGGTGTCTGCTACCGCAGGGGGCACCTGGAGCGGCATCTGCTCGAATGTGATTTCATTTTGACCCCAGGTGTGAGAAAGGATCGCGTAGGGAGGGATATTTGAGCCCAAGAAGGTCTCAAGATGGTAGTTGCGCACATTGATGAGGCGCATGAGGAACGGCGTAGTTGTGTGTTATTTCGATATGGTTGGCGAAATGGCCGGTGTCTTGATCGCCGTGCCTTTTCTAGCAATAAAAGCTGCAGAATCATTTTGTCACTCAATACCTACCTAAGGCACAAATGCAGGAGGGGCGGCTGAGCTGGACAGGCCAATCCCGATACGGTCGCTGACTTGTTGATTTTGTTACACATAGATACGCGCCCAGCTGGATATTAGGCTTGACTTGGCCAATATTCCAACAGGGGTTATGGACTCTTCCGTTGACCGCCAACTGAGTCGAACAATGCAAGGGACCATCTGATCTGAACCACCCCTGCCATAGCCACTTGTCCAAAGTGACAACAAGCTCAGGTTCTTCGAGCGGTGAAAAAATGTCTGTGCTGGATACATGCTTCTTCGAATGCCTAAGCCATCTCATTGCCATGCCATCGATACAGCTCCACGCCCAGGCGCCAAACAATTGTGCTGAAGGGGTCAAGACCCTTATCATTGGATCGAGGAAGAAAAAGCTGTGCTGTATTTAACATTTAACCTTCCCTCAAATGTCCCTCACTGTGAAATTTACTCGTCTAGTGCTAGATTGAATACGCCGACAAGTACCTTCATCGACAAAAACTCAAGAGCAAGCAAGACTTTATCCTCAAGGGTGGCCCAATGGTGGGGCGTTTGTGCTGAAAGTATTTCGTGCTCCGTTATTGACGAAGACAGTTTCATGATTTTAATTTGTTTATATATATTAAAATCGTCAGCGGTGAATGTTTGCTTGGGGTACGGTGCGTTTCGCAGTTGAACCACGCTAGTTGCGAATTTGACGGCAAGTCGAAGTCTGTCCTTGTGATTGGGCTCTGGAAAGGAAGTCAAAGTCACTGCCGCAGCCGTCAGACCTGTTCCAACTTGTTTCCAATTTCAACCGCTGATGTCAAGACGAGTCTGTCAAAGTTCGGTCAGGGAAACTCAACTTCCGTGACGACACACCTCGTTGACAACTCCAGTCTGTTGCGAAAACCCCTGAATCTGCCGTTCACTATCATGGGGTTCCCAGACCTGGGGTTAGGCGCCGTAAACGCTAAGCACACTCGTATCGCCAGTCGGTCGAGCTTGCAAGATCCTCGAGCAGCTGCACTGCCGATGTCGTCTTTCGGCAGCACAAAATGCCCACGTACCCCAACGATTAGATTTAGATAAAATATCGGACGCATACAGACCCACAGCCTACTACAGTGGTTAAGAGATTGGTTCAAAATCTAGCTAGCACATTCTGGTGGTAACTATATTTGGCTTGGTATTTGTGGTGAATGTTCGAGGGTTGGTGTCGACTGCTCTAAATATTCGTGATAAAGTTGCTGCTTGATCTGGAAATCAAATACCTCCCACTAAACACGTTAGCCGGCGTTGCAATACTCGATAACGTTTAGCCTGTCCCAAGTTTCTTTAGCCAGATACAAGATGCACATTTAAGGGCTGCTGAGGAGCTTGAGAAGCATTTGGTTGCCGTGGAATACCGAACCAGATGGTTTTGGTCACGCCACTTCCATGATAGGCAATGTTCTCTGAAGGTCTGCATGATGATGCACATGGATTCCTGGGACCGGAAGAATTTAGTTAGTGGTCCAATTCTGATCTCAGATTAAGCAAAACGGCCGCGGCGGTGGGCTAAGAGTATGCATAAATGAATTTGATCCATATATATTTCCTTCTATTTCGAAAGCACAGACAGGCATGAGACGGAATTATGAAAGTTTCTATTTTTAAGGTGGAAGGAGAATGAGGAATGATACTGAACTTGATCTAAAATACGAGGTAATTACCTTCCCAAAAGATGTCCGAGCTCTGTCGACGTAGAGCCAATCTGTGTCGTTATGTCTGCTCGTCTCACCTCAATATCACGGTGCTGAACATGTGTATGGCCAAAAGAACCTAGGCAGATCAAGTGTCTGCTGATGATTTCTCAGATTTAGATGCGGGCTGTTCATAAGGGACTGCCTGAGTCGTTGCACCCTAAAGATATCTTGGCAAAACTCGGAAATCGGCACGTCGGGATGTATTTGAAACAAGCTGGTTTCGATCAGCTCTCCACACGGGCGACACCGGCGAGGCTGACGCCGGTAACTGTTGTGTTCCTGGTCATGGAGAGTCTAATCAGTAAATAGGTGTTGGGTCTATGGATGTTTCATCTCTTTATAATATCGTGATTCTATGTAGCAATACTCTGACTTCTATTTTCTGGTGTTTCCTACAATGCTTTCCTCGTCGTCTCGCCAAGTTGATCTCTGTCGGTAGTGCCGAGCAATTTGATCCTTCAGGAGTAGCCCAGCACCAGGGTTCAGCTAACCATAAATCAATGCACCTGACCGTCGGTTGTCGCCCACACGCGGTCCGTTTAGGATTGTTTTTAGCAAGAAGTATATTGTTCTAGACATGGGCCCCCAGAAAGGAAAGCGTCTAATTGTAATGAACCGAGCGGCAGCGAAGGGAATGAGAGAGAGATAAATTATTATTAATATACCATCAACCAGTAAGATTAGGCTATATATAACAGAGCTTTATTTATAGATTTTATATAATATCAATTAATTAAAGAGGGAGAGAGGAAGTAAATATACTAAGCTAGGCTAGTAGAAGCTTGTAGGCTTCCTACAGAGTGTCACGTGACACTAATAGATAAAAGAGAATTGAAGCCTGTTTCGAAACACGCCTCCTACAGGCAACTACACAATTGGCTGGTGTACGATTCCTGGGCGAGACGGTACGTAACCGATTGTTGCATCTATATGAGCCTTTCTATTCTTCTCATTCCTTTAAAAGATCGCCAGTCCTCACACCATTTTCCTTTCCTGCAGTGACGTTCGTTGGTCTACAATTATCATCCTCCATACGCTCTTTCTTTAAAATTATCACGATGTCTCTTCTCATCCCCGCGCTTTTGTTCACGGCCTTGCCCGGCGCACTTGGACTCGATGTCCCTGCTAACGTCAGACAATTCTACAACGATGTCAAGTCAAAAGGCAAATGTGACAATAAGCTCTCTTCCGGGTTCTATAATGATGAATTCGGTGGCCCAGGTATGTTGTAACGCTTAAAAGATCAGACAGCGACTTATCTAACCCCATACATGTAGACATATCCTACTGCGGAGATCACATGGCAGATAGTGGCATCATCTACCTCGCGGGTCCCAGCACCGGCACCAAGAGTTCGGGAATGTTCTCCAACATGGATGTGGACTGCGATGGCACTCAGGCCCCCATCAACGGCGATACTCGCTGCGGCGACACCTCGCAGACTCAGTCAAGAACCTCAGCCAGGCTGACCATCGCTTCTTACAATGCCGGAATTAGCGACCTGAACCCTCACATCCACCCTTACGTCGTTTTCGGAAATAGTGGCGAGAACGGCAAGGGCTTCCCTACTTTTGAACCTTCGGAGTACGGTATGGAGATGGCCAGTGTCATGGCTGTTGTGTGCGGCGACAAGATGGTAAAGCCATTCATAACCTGCTCATAATTGCAGAAATTAACGTGTGCTCTGATACAGTTCTATGGTGTTTGGGGTGATGAGAATGCGGACAATGGTCCTCGCCCTAGTGTTGGTGAGGTTTCTCTTTCGCTCGCCACGGCTTGCTATGGCCAGAAGATGAGCGGCAGGGATGAAGATGGATCAAGCCACAACGACTATGATGTCCTCTACATTGGTTTTACCGGCAAGGATGCCGTCCCTGGTGCAAAGGGTGCTAACTGGACTGCTGGCAGCTTTGACGAATTCCATAGCAGCATCAAGAACCTCGGTGATAAGCTGGTCAGCAAGATTGGCAGTGGAGGCTCCGGTTCTACCCCTACTGCCACGAGCGCTGCCGCGCCTTCTGCCACTGTTAACTGCAAGTGGGCAGGCCACTGTCTCGGTGAGTAATCTCTTTCACCGTTAATGAATTTGTTTAATGACAGGAAGACTGACCTACCATCTGCATCAAAGGAGCAACCTGCTCGACTGCCGATGACTGCTCCGACGACCTGACCTGCAGGAACAACAAGTGCGCCGTTCGAAACTAAGAAGTAGACATTTGGGGATATCTTCTTGTGTTAGTGCTGCCTAATCGCACTGAGACATCGCAGATATATTAATCAGGTTAAAATACTTGGGCAACAAGATCATCTCTCCATCTTGCTAGGCAACTTGATGCCATTGTAAATTCAAATATTAAAGTTGAGTTACTTTATATATACATTTAGTCAACTTATAAAATAGTTCAGAGGAATCTTCAACTGTGCTATCACAGAAGATGTAGAAACACCCCTGCCGTTCATTGTGAGATGAGAGCCCTATTGAATAGAATACTGAAGATCGATCCTAGAAATGTAATTGATACGCTTCGCCATCTCCTGGGATGGCTGGTTGCTGGTGTCCAGTTAGGCACGGCCTCATCTTTTGTAGTTCAGAAAAGGGGCTGCAAGTAGTCATGGCGCCCAGGGGGAAACAAACACCTGCAAACTCCGGCGACCCAAGACGATTCGAGGCACTCACTCTGCTGATTTCTATTGTGGGGCTTCCAACCCTTCCGCTCTGCGAAACTCCGCCCAAGGGAGCCTCACAAAGAGCTTTCATAACGGCTCGCCTTGCAGGTGACCTTTTATGATGAGTTTTAAATATATGCCTTACACGAGGCCAGAAGAGTACATAGAAATGCCTTAGTAGGGAATTCGCAAAATGTTGTTTTGTTCATTGTGTGTATTGTTTTGTTCGCATACCCACTACTTGAAGAGCTTCTTCTCTGCTACAACTCCTCCACAACTCGGCAACCTGCTTTCTTTTCTTCTCTTCAGCTACCAACCTTCAATCGCCAGGTATTATGGCCTCGCTCTGATACCTAGCCGCGCATACGCAACTGTTGAAGGCCTTTAAGCCCTTATTTAGGTAAGATATATCGCGCATATTGGTATGCTATATTCATTCATCGAAGAGAATCTTTCATTAACGAGAAAGCTTCGTAAGAAAGCGCAAGGACTGGATCCGACTACGACTCACCTTCTGGCCGTTTGAATCTCACCGAAATGGAAGCTTATTTCGAAAAAACCATACATGACCTCGAAGAGGGCTATCAAGAGGCAGTACCAAACGTGAGTGGTCGAGTTCATATTCCACTTCCAAAGTCTCTGTTTGGCTTTATGCGAATTCGACCGAGGCTAACACGAATAAGTCCGTCCCACGACGAAATTGCCTCGAAGCTGGCCGCACTTTTGAAAGGCGACTCGAAAAGATTTACCCAGGGCAAATGAAGATGCCAAGGGCGCCGCGCAAGGAGAAGCCACCAGAGCCCGAGTTCAAATATGTCCAAGACATGGTGAACCTGCTCGGAACTCCTTTCGAGCGCGTCTTCAAGCTCGACGAAAGTCAAGCTACGTTCATCTCCCCCGCACTTATGCAGGGTGTTCCCGTGGGGAAAATGGAGGAGTATATGGAACACTGGGAAAGCAGTTGGTGTTCGATCGATATTTGGAAGAATCATACAAAGGATCCCCGGAACGCGTTTGTGAAGAGGACAAAGAGCGAGTGCGAGAGAGTTATGGCCAACTTTGGCCCCGACTCGGAGTTCCACCCGAATCAGTTACTGACCGCGGTTGCTCTGCCTAGCGACGGATTGTGCAACTCGAGACTGCCCGTGGACATCTGCCCATATCTGGAGACTCTCCAGCCATTACATGATGCAGGAGTCCTCAAGATGCGCCCTCTGGACTTCATTCGGTGGAGGCTCATTGACAAATTCAATCAAAGGAAGAAGCGTGTTTGGCCGAAACCTGTCAAATCAGCGGTTCGCAATCTTCGTTTTGGCTCTCGAAAGACTCGTGACCACCTCATGAGATATGCAATGAGGTTGGGAAACTTGGATCCTATTGAGTGGGAAGAGTTCATGGATGAGTACCGACGCAAGAACTCTACCAGCCTGCAGGATGAGGACTAGGTGGACAGGGCCAGTGGTTTAATGAATAAAGCTTCTCTGCGCAGAATTTCTTCAAAGATTTGGGAGCTAAGTCACGGAGTAAAAGTTGATGATTTTCTATTCTTGCATTGGGATGAAGGCTAATATGCTTTGATGGTGACTCGCCAGGAACAATTCCTTTAGTAACCATTCCCTCTGTCCCATGCAGACTTGGAAGATGGTTGATTTTATATCATCTCCTTTTGCATGAACCTCCCTTCAATTCGGTACTTCTTCCTTTAGATTAGCAATCAAAGAAATTGTTATTAAAAGGCAAAAAGCAACAATTTGGAACATTCTTTTCGTGAAGCCCTCATGTGTTTGATTGAGACAAAGGAATTTCACTATCATCACCCAATAATGATCTAGAATCTTCGATAGTCAAACAACTTGTGAATTGAAATTTCACTTTGCCATCGATCTTCTTTCGCTTATTAGGATTTTTGTGTTGTTTATGTTCCCCGGTTGTCGTTGTAGGCGCGCTCTGTCTAAGAAGCCACTTCCAAGGCTTTGCACTATTTGAGCTGCAGATTCTAATACATATTTCTTCATAAAGTCTCCAACCATGATCATTATTTAGGAGACTTATGACTACCTAGGTACAATAGTAATAATTGATTTCGATAAACTTAACTTGCAAGAGATACAAAGACGTCATGCTACCGGGTAGATCGCTTCCGTTGGTTTCACAGAGCTGAATCATTCCACATCATTTGTCAGCATCCACCATTTGACGACATGCACAACATGGACGCGTTCATCCCTCGCATGCTCACAGCACCTTCGCCGAGATACCCTTCGTCTCTAAATGCGAGGCGAAAAATAATAACAGGCACCATACACCAGATTGGGAGTAAGAAGGGTGGGAGAATGACGACGATTAAAAAGCGAGAGCGAGCGGTGCTGGGAACCGTCTCTTTCATACCCCCTCTGGTCGCAGACACCAACACTGGAACGAAAGGTTTAAACAAGAAGGAGACGTCTCCCAAATCCAGGCGCGAACAGGTTCTCAAGGCTCAAAGGTATGGCTACGGAAGATGCATCCTATGAAATCAGCGGGGACCCGACTGAAATCAATTGCGCAGAGGCCATCGGCAGCGATCAAAGGATTATATGGATGCTCTCGAGAAGGAAGTGGTCAAGCTCCGAAATGAAGCAGCGCAGTTCCGTGAGGAGGCACAAAGAAATGGAGAGGCAGCCAATCATTGGAAGGATTGCCTTGTTGCTGTTATCGGTCCTCCACGGCCTCAATCCTTGGCGACAACTGACTTGATTATGTTACGCGCTCCTGGTCACTTTATTTGGGCAGTTGAAAAGACGGCGAGGGCTTCGACTGGATTGTTGCCGATACAGTCTGAGTCTGCTCTGTGGAATCTGGTTCAAATGCCAATCCATGCGCCCCAACCGGGAGTACCAGAATCGATAGATACATATCGCGGTCTCGAGGTCCGACTGCTACACCATTGTAGGTTGGCTCCATAGGCTAATATCTCGGTTGGCTTCGTGAACTAATGTTATTTACTCGATAGTCTGCCAATTTGTGATGCCGTCTCTTGAAATCACCCAGTCATCGAATTATGGATATGCCCAGCATGTAATCCCATTAGCCATGAACAACCAAATGGTTCGACATGCCATCCTGGCCGCCTCCGCTGGCCATCTCGAGATAACTAAAGCAAGCAGAGTACCTCTTGGTGCACTGGAGTACAGGTCGGCGGCTATAGCAGGCCTAAGGGAGGCGTCGCACCAACCTCCCTCTGACCCGTTGTCTCGCCTTTACATTTTGGCCACAATCCTCGGGCTGCTAGTAGACGACATGATATCCGGCCACAAAGAATTTCAAACCTTGATCGGTCTGGCCAACTCCTGGGATCAACTGAGTCTTCCTCTAGGAAGCACTTCAAGCGAGGTTGACTCTCGTGAATTTCTCCAGGACCAAATTCAAGTGTATGTCTCCTAGAAACGCGGGCAGATTGGAGCAAATTTGTGGTACTGACAGTTTTGTTGGCAGAATGAGGTCCCTGATTCATCCTATATATCACTTCCAGTCGTCGCTTCAAACCGGAGAGGGCTCAGACCCTGGTTCCCGTACAAAGACAATCAGCGAGATCTTTGTGAAACTTGACAGAGCGTCAACATTGGCCTGCGAGATCCATTCTCTGGCATCAACACAGGTGTTTGAGCAAGATGTAGATGCAGGTACCGCCGAAAACACTTTGAAGAGATTGGACGACCTGTTGGATGGATTGAAACCCATTGTCAGCAGCATTCCGCCCTTTTCACTTGGCGAGAATGGACTTGTTTGGGTTTGTTCGATTGCGACATCGAGCAGCCAAAAAGAGCATCACAAAGCATTCTTCGCTTCTCATCTAGCCCAATTACTACGTCGTACTGGGCATCCGGATATCAAAGGCGTTCTCTCTTCTATGGACGTGCTTTGACAGAAAATATTAGAGGCTGCGGCACTGGAAATGGCTACATGGGTAAATGGTATACATGGGTAAGTCAAGCGCTGACAATTGGAGTTGTATTCATCTCTTTGTACCATCAATTTGAGGTCCCACGTTTCCCTGTATTAGCCCCAGCTGCTGCAACGCGGAAAGTGCAGATTCTTCCCCGATCTCTTCTACAATTTTGCCATCCTTTAGGGTGAACACTGTGGTTCCAGAAAAGCGCATTTCCTTGCCAGAGTTAGCTTGAGGCAAACTTCCAACTGGGAAGTCAAAAAAGGCCTCGCCTGTATGTTTCCCTCCACCGAACCAGCGAGCAACAACGTAATCGTCTTCGGCGATGACGGGGAATGGAGAGAGAAGCTTGAATGAGATGTCTGGAAATGCCTGTGACTCTTCGTTAGCATATGACTCAACAAAAGCTTGTTTCATCGCCCGACTGCCCAACTCATATAGCTTCGTTTGTGAGCGCAGAGAGAAAGTCATATCATGGCGTATGCAGGCATCATCAGTGCATCACACGCGATGAGGGGATGGCATACCGTTTTGAAGCTGATCAACATCTGTTTAACAGCCTCTTTCCCCACCATTCTGCCATGCAATGGATAGAAGACGACATAGCCATCGGCACAGAGCTCATCGACGATGTCTGTGTTTCCCTTGGTCCAGAATTCCTCCCAGTAACGAGTAACAATTTGTCGATTTCGTTCACGCTGTGTGGCGCTCTCGGTGGCTACCATGATCGAATATTGCGGCCAGATCTTATCACAATCTTAACAAATTTGGTTATTTGAGATGTGCTCTGACTAGGCCAGATGGTGTTTGGTATAATTTTGGATTTTTTGGGATGACGGATGGAGATGTGGTGATCGTTGAGCGGAAACTGTCGTTAGATGTTTCTGGTAACGGGCTAACTTTTTGCCGATAAATACATGTATGGACCACTCACTCGACGGTTTGTCGCATTAGCTCCTCCAATGAAGGTTACATTGTGGTATATAGCTTAATCCTCGGCCGTGACTTTATTTTCTTCTTCCGCGGGATGAATAGGATACAAATGTTTGACATTCATGTGGTGCTAGGTAAATACGTCATAGGGCTGTATCATTATTCTCAGCGCACCGCCTTCTCAAAACATCGTCATTAATACGGAGGATGCAATTTATGCGCGAATCATAAGGAATTCATGTGAATCTTATTCAGGCGTAATTGTCGACAAATAGCCATATTATATTATTTTCCCAGTGATAATCTTGAGGGTGATTCGCAAATCATATAGCAGACCAAAACAAACCCAAAAGAGTGATGAGGCACGGTTGCAAAGCAAGTAGACAGTTGAATCTACTTTGATGGTTTTTGCTCGAGGTCTATCTTGGCTGAAGTGCCATATTTCCGCCCCCATGCGCTGACCTGTCTGTCCATGTCCCATCTAACAATCAAAACGGCAATGGAGATAATACCTGCCATAAAGGCGTCCAAAAGACCCTGTAGGAATCCTCCTCGAGGTGTGTTACCCAGAAGGCTCTGTCTGGCAAGACTGGCTACGATATCAGTTGTGATGAATTCCCGACCGCTCTCTAGACCTGCGATGCTCTTGGAGGCAACCACATCCGCCGTCTGCTTCAAATCGAGTTCTTCGACTGATTTCTGGACATCTGGTTTGGTGCTGAGCTCCCCTTCATACCCGCTGGTAAGAATCGTTCCTGGGTAAATAGTGTGAAGGCGTACGCGTGGCTCATTGGGATGAGCGGCATTATAGAGGTTCATTTCTTGAGAGAGCGCATCGGACAATCCTCGTAACGCGAGCTTGGAGGGACTATATAAGCCATAACCGATGATAGGATATAATGCTGCTAGCGAAGATGTGAAGATCAAATGTCGGTCCGCTGGACGGCCTGTCTTTTTCGAAGAAGAATCATTGACTGGCCGTAGCCAACGACTCAAGATCGCGTGGGCCATGTAAGCACTCGAGAAGAAATTATTCTTCATGTGCGAGTCCAGGGAGGAGGCTGGGGCATCAATGAAAAGTTGCGGCCGGGAGCTTCCGGCGACACACCACACGATGTCAGGCAGAGCGCCATTCCATTCCTCGACTTCGCCGATGACTCGGACGCATTCCGACTCAGAACTCAGGTCGGCGCTGACATGGTGGAAACGCTGTGTCTCAGGTGAGGAAGCCTCTTTCTGAGCAAGTTAGCGAGGTCGCATTATGATAGGGGAATGGGATATCTTACCGCAATAGCCTTGACTGCAGACTTTAAGTTGCCAATGTTGCGCGCAACGATTACAACATTTGCTCCTTTCTGTGCCAATTGCCGACCGGCCTCCAATCCCATGCCCTGGGAACCACCAGTGATGACGACAGTCTGCGATCGCGGATATTAGGACAATTTCTCTTCGATCTGAGTTGGGCAGTTTATGTCACTACGTACCCTGCCCGAGACGGGGAACTGATTGGAGAAGCTGTTGCCCATCTTCAGTCAAGTGATCTGATTGATGCTTGTCGTTGTCGTGTCTTGGCTTGCAGCGCCGCGACTGTGGCTATTCTTCATGCACCAGCAGTATGCCAGTGGACCCAGGTTTAGAGCTGGGCTGTAGGGGTTTTAAAATCCCATTCGGCGGGTTCTGAATGCAGTAATATGCGAGTGAAAAGCCGCATAGCCGGAGCAAAAGGGGGGATTGGTTGGTGCTTCTGGAGTCTAGACTGTTGGCGCCCTTGCTCAAAGGAACAGCAACTTCATTCTGATGGTACAAAAATAAAATGGGACGCTACGGTAGGGATGATCCTTGATATCCATTCTCACATGCACGAAGAGCGGGCACTTTGCAGTATCCTTGTCAGCGATGAGAGTGATGGACGCACCATCAGCCGACGCAGTCACACCTCAATATGCAGTGAGCAGCTACCGAAGTTCTTATTCGTCACTCTGCCTCTTCCTCGCATGAAGTGTGGCTCCCGAAGGGTCCTTTTGTAAGGTGTTTTCTTCTTTGAACCATGTCATGTTCGGATTTTTGCCATAATTCCCCTCAAGCCTTAGCACGCGACAGCGATAGGTATTATTATAAGCGACCCTGTAACTTGTGGGGTTTTTTACATAGAGTTATTTTCTTTTATAATTCTTGAACCAAATAGGGCCGCATTCTTAAACCGTGATACAACTCCATGATCATCGGCAGTCGTGGTCCCTACGTGTTGCGCTACCATTGGGCGTGTCTTAGACTGGTTCGACTCGCGGCCAGTGTCGGAGCCTATAAGCAGACCGGAATGATCGACCAGTCATCGTCTTGTCTCTTTTCAGGGCCAGCAGGAACTGATGTCCAAATGCAGCCCATATCTCTTGCTTCTTCCATATCTTCCCCTCTGTCACTACCAGTGGCCCAAAGATGGACCATGAGGATGTCCTAACCGGTGTTGGGGCTGCCGGCTCAGCCTTGTCTCTTATACTAATCGGCATTCGCTTCTATGCTCGGCATATGAGCCGGTCAGGGATAGGTTGGGACGATTGGCTCATTTTACTATCATTTTTCTCCTTGATCGCAGCCGATACTCTCATCATCGTTGGTTTGTCTTAGAAGCGATCACAGTTGATATTACTACAGCGCACTAACAATACATCATAGCAAATTCGGTAAACCCAGAAGGAGCAGACATAGCTTCAAATAAAGATCCGACCTACGAGTATACGGAAGAAGACATCGAGTACACGAAGCTGAATTACATTGCGACTATCATCTACTACACGATCGTCTCATCGACTAAAATCTCCATCATCCTGATGTACAACCGCCTCTTCTCCGTCAGCACCGCCTTTCGTTACCAAGTCATTTTCATGTGCTTGTTAACAGGCGCTTTCTGGGTTGCGACAACGATAACGAATATCTTGAGCTGCATCCCGATGAAATATACTTGGATCAACGCTGACGAGGACCCTCGATACTGTATAAACTACAATCTGTACTGGCTCGGATCTGGCATTGCGGAATCTATCATTGACTTTCTCATCATCATCATGCCTGTTAGAGTCGTTTACAGATTGCGCATGAGTCGAGGAAGGAAAGTTGCCGTCGTTGCTGTGTTTCTTCTAGGGGTTTTGTAAGTCTCAAGTCTGACACTTCTGGTCTAAGCATAGTGGTGGCATCAAACTCTAATCCCTAACGATTCACAGTGTCATTATGTCAGGAGTCGTCAAAGTAATTCTGAGCTATATCCCCGGGAGTCGCAACCCAGACTTCAGCCTGACTGCGCTCTGGACAACAGTCCATGTCTGCACAGGAATCATCTGCGCGTGCCTTCCGGTCTGCTGGCCGGTATTTGTCCGGATGTCAAGGTTCAGATTCTCGGGCTCGTCTTCACCATCCTGGTCGTTGAAGATATTTTCGAGTGGCAGTGCATGGTCTGAAGGTTCCCGCAATCGAAGGAGCAGCCGGAATCAGAGACGTGCCAGCGACGAAATTCCCGTGAGCGGACGTACCATCACCAACGCTCAATCTGCCGATAGCCTACGTGTAAACGACTTTCAAACGATGGATCCTAGTATCAACGGTCTTGAGCCGAGGTTCACACATAGTAGCCACGGTAACGAGGATGCAGCCTATGAGTTGACGATCATACAAAGCAATATCGGCGCTCCAGATACACCAACAGGTATGCCGTATCCCTACCATGCGTATAGCAGCCTAGAACAACGAAAGACTTGATAATACCTTCAACCTCTTTTACGCTTTCAATCACATCAGAAAGATTAGCGTGCTTCAGCTGTTCTTCGACAGTGCTTGATTCCAAGGTTCTTCTGATGTTTCTCTGGTATAAAACGAAGTATGATCATGTCGAAGTTTAGGACTCAACTGCCGATACTCCTTAGCCCCCTTGGTAGCGCTTTAGCTCAAGAGAAATTTTATGATCGCAGAGAGGGGCACGGGCTTGGGAGAAATCCCGCGATTCCTCCCTAGGCAAGCCTCATAGATCGCCCAAGATGTACCATCCTTAGCCATGCCGCTAACAAACGCCGCTGTTACGAATTGCCTCGATCTGTCATAGCTGCTCCAGCCTATCCCCGGACCTTTATCTAATATAATCTGGGGGCCATGGGCGGTGAGAGACAACTCACTGGCGGCAGATCCGATGGAGGCCGCCAAATACCGCGTCTGGTGAACGGCCAAATTTTCTTTCTAATACATCCAACAAGCGACAACTAAGACCAAGAACCAAATGGGCGAGAAACAGCGGACGAGTTCTATATCTTCGGAGTCAGATGATCCGCCCCCTACTATGAAGAGATTGAGGGCGGCGGCGCCTCAAGCTCTGCTCCGCCGACCGCGTTCACTGGGACACATCAGCTCCAGGTCCAAACACTAGGATACGACACAGAGCAGGCGCTTAGTGGCTGGGTATTTGAGAATATTTCCATCTATACCGTGGACCGTGGGGAAGTGGAGTACATATCTCTTCGACTGCAGCAAACCTCCAACTCGTGTGCTCTCGTGCGCGGTTCAGACACAAATCGGACCCCTCTGATATCAACCATCTACCGTCGGGGTCCGGGCAGGCATCCTAAAATCAGAATTTTCCCTCGTGACAATTCCTTATCCGTGGAGGAAGCTATTAGTTCTGACAACGTCCAGTGCGAGATGGTGGATGTCGTTAGCCGCTCTATTATTTCGCGCACTCAGAAATTCGACACATCTTTTGGCAACTTCGAGTGGCGGTATGGTAGCACCGCCGAGCGCAGGGCGGAGTATGATGCGGATTCGCTCATTCTGATGGAAAGGGTTGATTTAGTTCGATCGAGAGACGGCAAGGCGGGGAAAAGGGGGTTCGGATTGCGCAGCTAGTGCGTAACGATGAGTTTCGGACGCAGGGCACAAGCAGACGTGCAGGCGGTAATGGAGGACGACTGATGATGGATCTGAGTATGTGGGCAGACGGGAGAAGAACCAATGTCAAAGTCAAAGACGTGGAGGCATTTGTGGTGGCAAGCTGTTTGTGTATGCTCAAGAGGGAAGCAGATCGGTTTCGAGACGCTCAAAATGCGGCTGTCGTATGAGAATTATGGTTTCCAAATCATAAATGACCAATCAAGGACCCTTTTACGTGATTTGGATTGCTCAAGTAACCCATCATTATCCTCCATTCCGTGGTGATCCTGAAGGGGAGAATGAGGATGGAATCAAATTGCCTATCCAAGCCTAGTCTGGTCGAGTGGCAGGGAATTACCGAAGCTTCATCAGATAATCCATATTATGGCTCAATATTAGTGAGCATGCTACATGACAAATCATTATAGGGTTGGTCAGGTTGGTCACATTGAAACATATACGGTCTGCAATAAGTGCATGAGGTCTTCCTCTGGTGGCGATGCAAGTTAACGACGGGCAGTATAAGTATTCGTGGTACCACTAACTCCTCTGCCATCTTTTGGAAAATACTGTCAAGCCATCACGGCAATCAATCGATATTCTATCAATAGTATTTTATAAGATTATCAAAACACCTACCTGTCAATCTTTCCAAACAACGCCATGGCAGCCGCTCAAGCCTCTCTCGCAAAAGCCTTCAAGGCACTGCACAAACCAGGTAGTCCTATCATTCTCGCCAATGTCTACGATGCTGCTACTGCCCGATCAGTGGCTGCTCTTCCGTCTTCCAGGGCTGTCGCCACCTCCAGCTTTGCTGTTGCTGCTGTTGCTGGTAGCAGCGATGATGACCTGACCAAGGAACTTAATTTCAAGGCCGCAGAAACAATTAGCAGCTCGATCAAGGAGTTTGGAAAACCTCTCTCAGTCGACTTCCAAGACGGATATGGGGAGCAGCTTGAGGATGCCCTTACAGAACTCATCAAGACTGGTGCAGTCGGCATCAACCTCGAGGATTTCAACAGAGAGGAGGACAGGTTCTACACTCCCGATGAAGCTGCAGCGCGAGTTCAGAGGGCTGTCAAGACAGCCCATGCTCTCGGCATCCCTGACTTCGTTGTGAATGCAAGAAGCGATGTCCTTGTTCATGGGGGCGAGCTCTCAGAAGTGATCTCGCGTGGCAAGAAATACCTGACGGCGGGCGCCACCACTGTCTTCGTCTGGGGAGCTAGCAGAGGGGTGAGCCGAGGGGAAGTGAAGGAGCTGGTCGAGGCATTCGATGGACGGCTGAATGTATTGATGAAGCCTTCGAATGGGCTGACAGCCAAAGAACTCTCGGATCTAGGAGTAGCAAGGATCAGTATCGGGATTTCCTTGTATCTTGCCGCCCTGGCAAAGTTCAAGGAGGAAGCCGAAAAGGTGTTGCAGGTGTAGTTGTCTGGCAGTCACTTCATCGCTTAGGTGTAGCCAGACGAAACACGCTTGTTCCAGCCATCGCTTTCAATAACCTCTCAGAGTGACATCTATGCGGCCAAGTGCGCATAACACCATTCCAATCGTTCTTGTTAAATTCTGTTGGGAAGAGTGATGTTTTCAATCCCCAGACGACGATATTTTAGCCGGCTTTTGTCGAGTAATGAAACGATATATCATGACTGCTGCCTCTGAGAACCTACAGATTACACATCAGACACATCAGCTAGTCAGGGTAGCTGAGGCTCTTTTCAGAATCCATTGTCACATCTACCTGATCGCCCGATCATGAGATGGAAGTAACCATGGCCCTTTCCCATCAATGATGTTAAAAATCCGTACAGCCGTAGTGCTTGAAAAATCATAAGACACTGATAAATCGACTTTTCTTTTGGATCTCCACAACTGCCTCAGAGTAACAAAAATTAATTTTGCGCAAGGCAGATTTGAGAGTGCCAGCCAATGACTAACGGGTGGTTGGTTAGGCTGAAACGTGGTCCGATCAAATGCTTCTGCAAGGCAGCAGTCCCAGCCGTCATCGGTCAGCTTACATCTCCCTCATACAAACAACGCAATTAACCCTTTCCAACCCTTTCCAATGGAAACTTTCATGTGCACCCTATGCGGCGTGGCCGTTTCATCCAGCTTCGGTGAGGGATGGCTGAAAGAGTTCCGTGTCAGTAAGTAATGATACATTTTTGGCCGACTCGTGTGCGCCACTTGCAGCACTGACTCGGCACGCTGCACTTAGTATACGCGCAACCCCCCTCGTGGGGGGATGTAAAACTTTCCGGGGTTTGCTCAGCTGGTGAGACTGGTGAATGGGATTTTCGTGGTGTGGGAGTGATAATAGCGAGATGTCCAAGAGATGCAGGCAAGCGATACGACGACCAAGACCTTGATCCCGATTCCAAAATCATGGTCAAACTAGGACCAGGCGCCCCGAAGTCGTTTCAGAACATCGCACCTTCCGTCTCCTGTTGTGGGTTTGCCTTCCATGCTGCATGCTGGGATCTTTTGGCCAAGATAGGTCACATAGACATTTCGGTCCTCTTCGGTGTCTGCTTCTCCATGCCTATTGTTGATGCAGGCATCATCCAATGGGGTCATAACTACGGTGGCGCCGCTCGCCCTCAACACTTTAGCACTCCGTCTCAGCCACATGGCAGCCGGTGGGCTGGTTTCATGCCAGAGGAGCTATTTTCGCACATCAAGTCATCCCTCTTTCGATCGGATCCCATGAACATTCCCGACCTGCATTATTTGACACGGTGTGCGGTTCGCTTTGAACCGCCTGCCTACCCCTGGCCGTCTAGGCAGACAGCAAGGGATGTGTTCTATCGCTTGCCGGTTGAAATTCTCCAGGCTATTCTTCCAACCCTCTCTTCTCCCGACGTGGCAAGTCTCCGGTCAGCTTCTCGCGTAGTCGCCTGCCTAGATCTACCAGAGTCGTTCTGGGCGTCCAGATTCCAAGATGGGTACGAGTATGCTCACATTTTCGAGACCTCGCTGCAACGTCCCAGGTCTTGGAAGGCACTCTACATGTTCACGCGGATCTTGGAGCGGCAGAGTCATGCTCTCCAAAACCGAGCAAGGGTGTGGGAGCTTGGCTTGAAACTCAAGAAACTCCACGACCAGGTGGAGGGAGTTTCATGCCAAGGCTTGCCACTGGCAAGCAAATTTGAGCCCGATTGTATCGCCGACGACCGAGAATGGGTCGTGGCAAGCGATGGGCTGTTAGAGAACACCTCGGACAACTGGTACTACCTGCGGGGAGGCTGCAGAGGCTTGCGCATCCGGGAAATACAATTACCTACGCCCATGGAGTTCTCCCATCTAGCTGTCTCATTTACTGTTGTTGATAATCGCAAATTTGTTTCAGGATTGCAATTCGTGACTCCCGGGGGTGAATACGAAAGCCTAGGCTACATCGCATCATTTAAGCAGACAATTACTCTCCCATCAACAGCTTCCATGTCAGGGCTGCATTTAGCTCTTAGCAAGAGTGGAATTAAAGCCATTGCCGTGGAACTCGATAATCGAACACTATCCCCCTGGGCAGGCGAGCCTAAAACTTACCCCCGCTGGCGGCTCTCTACTCCAGCTGGGGCGTATGTGAAAGCAGAATTCGATGTAAGCATTGCTGCCTTCACGCTTTGATTTGGGACTCTATGGCCCCATATACTGACTTTGATAAGGCCATGCGACTTTTATCCCTTGGCCTTGAGGTAAAGGCGGAGGTGCCAGGCAAAGATAGGTGTTTCTGGAAGTCTGACGTACCCGCTCCTGGGATATTGTGTGATCCACCAATCGACGGAGGTTCTTTCAGACGCCCTGATGCCCTTTCCCGGCCTTTACTCGAGGCAGCGATCTTTCGGCCGGCCACGCTCGTCGGAGTTGCTGCTTATTTGTCTGACCTCAACGCCGTTGCGGGCATTGAATTCATGCATACTGATAGCACACATGATTCGCTTCTTGGTCAGCGCATGCCTCTTGAGAGAAGACCATATTGGCCGAATCTGTATCCACCACATGGCGAAGACCATGCTAGTTCGATATCAGTCGACGGCCCGGGCGGCGAGCGGATTACAGAAATCAGAATCGAGGAAAACATGGATGGCCCTTTGAAAATTGAGGTGAGAATCTAATCCACGTATTGCTTTGCGGCAGACTGTTAATGTCCGTTAATAGATTTCCACGAACTTTGGCCACCGGAAATCTCTCTTTCTTCTAGCCGCGGGTCCGAAGCCGGGGATAACGAGATTCAAGCGGAAGGCTTGGGAGGTGAAACCTACGGGTTCTCAAATAGTCGGCATATTCGCTTCTTGTGAGGTAATCATTTTCTCCTCACTGGATTATAAAGCTTCAGGGTGTCTAGACAGCTAATTGCGTGTCCAGAGGTTGGAACTCAAGCATTTCGGGTTGTTGTCGATGGACGTCGAGACAGATGAGGGTGTCAGCAGCGCCAGGCCATTGCCAGTTCGGCCTGGTGACCAGAAATAAGCTCAAACCGCTAGGTGGAGCAAGAATTACATATCTGTCGATTTCTGGCGAAGTATAGGTAAACAAAAATGCATATGCCTGAGCTTACAGCACGGCACAAGCTCACTCAACCCAATACAAGACCAGTATCCCCTGAATCAGCTTCTGAGGAGTTGACAAAGACAATTGAGTCTTTAGGTCTCCGTGGCCAAGAAATCAATTTATAAAAAAACTTCACGTTGGCTGATCTAGCTCATGGCGGCCCAAACCTTAATGGTGTTTCTTCAAAGATCAATCTAAGAGAGTTATCTGCGTGTTTCTTGTGTCCACGGCTCACGTAAGATCATGGCGGCCAGAATCAAAAATTAGCATCTAAATTCATTACCGAAAAGATACCCAATTTCAGTAAGCGATAAAGTAGGTAGGCAAATTTTCAGGTATTTCAAAACGTGTAACACTATTCCGTTTGCTGAAAATTGAGGGGTGTAGGGTAGGTAGGAAGTACTTGAGCGAAAGCCATTTCATTGACTTATCTGAGCTTATTGATGGGCACCTCGTTGGCCAGCGAAGACTGAGCTGCCTATTAAAGACAAAGGCCGACACTGATGATCTTCAATGATGTGCGCCGCGCGGCTGGAATGAGCGGTGTTGATTTTACCCGAAGAATTGACCCCAGATCACTCGATGATCCTGGAGCCAGCCACCGACCAACAGCTTGAAGGAGAGGCAGTTTTGTGAGGGGAAATTGTGGGCCAGATTTGTTTCCCTCAACGAGGTTTTTGATCCATCGTGCCCTTCAACGTCGGCCCGATAGCAGGATTCGTGCGCATATTGGAAAAGAGGAGAAGATGAGGGGAGGGAGAGTCATGGCCAGACTCATGATGGCTGGCTGTATGCGGTATGTGGTTTGACAGACATGTCTACATAAGAGGGAGGATGAGGCAGGCGGTTTCATGTCCGTAGTCAGCTGTGACCCTACCGCGGCTCTCCAAATCTACAATGAAGCTACTCGCCTCCCTCCCGAGCGCGCTGCTGCTCTCATTAATGACACCTCACTTCTGCGCCGCCATGCCCACCACAGACGCAAGGTCAGACCAAGAGAGCATCTCTTCTAGGGGCCAAGACACTCCTCAATTCTACAATGCCGCCAATCACCCCGGGGCAGACCCTTTTGTTCTCTACGACTCCAGCAGCGGCCGGTACTACGCTTATTCCACCGAGGGCGCAGACCAAGGCTACCACTTCGCCATCTACAGCAGCCCAGATCTCTCCACCTGGCATAAACACCCTGGAGGGGCATTGAAGAGCTGCGGGAGCGGCCAGGTCGAGGACGGCCAGGGCTGCTGGGCGCGCGACTGGTTCTGGGCGCCCGAGACGTACCACAACGACAAGACGGGATGGTATTTCTTCTTCTTCGCCGCGCGTCTGCGCACCGACATCACCAAGGATCATTTTCGCTACTCGGCGTTTGAGGAGCCCTCCAAGCTCGGAGTCGCCGTCTCTCGCTCTCCTACGGGACCGTTCAAGGAGATCAAGCCGGAGCCGATCGATTACTACCCCTATGACCCTGACTACTGCGATGTCAACCTCATCATGGATGAGAAGCAGATGCTACCGCCCAAGACTCTCGAGGAGGGCCAGACGGCGCCCAAGGGCACATACATTCCGACAATCGATCCAAATGTCTTTTTCGACAACGACGGGCGCATTTATCTCTACACGTCGCGCAACGCATACAGGAACTGGAATTGGGATAAGGACTTGGGCAAGTACATCGAGGAATCCAACATCATCGCCGTAGAGCTGGAGCGTGACTGGTGGGATGACCCGACAGCGACGACGATGCCGAAAATTGTGGCCTCGCAGATAAATCTCCACGGCAACGCGCCGGACCTCCCGGACGACATCGCGTCCTACAACGGCACCGGCGAGATTGGTCATCCGCCTCGGAAGGACGGCTGGACGACAGTTCTCTCCTACGGGGCCGATCCCCAGGAGTGGGAGAACTACCACGTGGATGACTACAGCCAGACCAACGGGGCCAAGAAGGATCGTCGCTGGTCCGAGGGCAGCACCCTGCTGACGCGTCCCGATGCGAGGACAGGCAAGCCCGTGTATCTGCTCACATTCAGCGCGAACAACTTCGAGGCATCCAATTACGGCGTGGGCTTTGCGACGGCGGAATCACCACTCGGGCCCTTCAAGAAGTCTGCCAACAACCCGGTCCTCTCCCAAACCCCGGATGGCGAACATCCCATTTACTCGACTGGACACGGATGCGTTGTTGCGTCGCCTCCTCGTGGGAATCGCAAGGTGGGCGCACAGGATGTGACACGCGAGACGCTCGAGGGAACCGAGTTGTTTTACATACACCACGCGCGGAACGACACTGCGAATAGTCGGTCGATATATAGCACGCGGATGACTCTGGATGCTACAGCTGTTTCGTACGGATCAGAGAGTGCGATTAGCATGCATCTGACTCCCCTTGACCAGCCTCTTCCCAAGGAGACATACCCCATTCAGATGGAGGCCAAGCGCGTCGGGCGGAGTCTACGAGTGCGTGTATTTTCAAAGACGGGAGCGCCTTTTGATATCACTGAAGGCTCCAACAGGGTCATTGGGCTGCCTGGGGATGTAGTAGCGACATCAATAAGGGAGAGGGATGGGCATGATGGCGATTATCAAGCTGAGATTGGTGACGCGTCTGTCAAGGAATTGGCATATCAGCGTTTGAGTGTGGATGGAAGCTGGACTACAGCCGCCCGAAAGAAAATAGCACGAACATATCTGTAGTATTGATTAAATAGATTGACCATACATCTTACTCAGTACAGAACGTGATAAAAGATTACGGTGGATCAATATAAGCGAAGTGTTCTGTGATTAGGTGTGGCGAATCGCGGCAGCAACTGAAATGTACAGTGGCGTCATTTTAAACTGATGACGTCGATGCCCAGCGATTGTATTATCCATCACCTGCTCATTGTCATCATCACGAACAATGCAAAAGCCTCAAGCCTGTCCTATTTTCAGGGAATAATTAATAACACCTAATATCTTCTGCTATTTATCGATTGCGAATCATCCCCCGTACATAGATGTCCCTTTGAAGCACCTCACAATGACTAACAGGACCATCACCGTGACGCGGCGCGTCGACAAAACCCTCAAGATGCGGCTCCTCCAGCTCCTCATAAAACCTTTCCGTCCACGTCTAGCCACTGCGCGAAAGAAATCATATCCTGGCTCAGCTCAATTGACGGCTCCGCGGGCAGTCCGGAAGCGATGTAACGTCACCGAGCGACGGGTAAATGACGTTTGGATCTACGACCTCACACCGCGATCGGCCAAATCAAACGACGGCAGTCCCTCGACCCCCAAGCGGAGGATATACTACTTCGCGGGAGGAGGATGGCAGCAGCCCCCAAGCGGTGGCCATTGGAAAGTCCTCGCAGAACTGAGCAACCGATTATCCGACACCACCATCAGCGTTGTCTCCTATCCTTTGGCACCGAAATGTCCCGCCTCCGTCACCATGCCGCTATTGAGAACACTTTACGATAGTCTAATGAAGGAATCCGAGGGTCGGAGTGAGCATGTAGTGTTCATGGGGGACAGCTCTGGAGGCAACATCATTCTCTGCCTGGTTGCCTGGGCATTGCAAAGCCCCGAAGCGAGGGCGCCGGCTGCTCTGATGTGCATATGTCCAACGACTGATCTCCGGCATTTGGATGAGAGGATTGTCCATGTAGCTAAGAAGGATCCCATCTTTACCTCCCAGTCTATCGAAGGGACAGCGAACGCATGGGCTGGTGATGACAAGGACGAGAAGGAATGGGGTCTCAGTGATGCACGAGTGTCACCAGCCCTGGCCGATGTCGAGGAGTTTAAACGCAGGCATGTCAAAATCAACGGTGTAATTGGAACCTGGGATGTTCTATCTGTCGAAGCTATTGCGTTCCGCGACAGATGTTCCGAGCAGGGCATCGAAGGGGAGTGGCTGGAGTGGGAGGGCCAAATGCACTGCTTCCCTCTTGTATTTCCATACGGTTTCAAGGAGAGCACCGAGTCAGTGGACTGGATCGTTCGCACCTTGAGTCAATAGCCGTGATCAACATTCTCCACCACCCACGACACCGCATCGGTATAATATTCCCATAGGGCGGCCCTTTCAGCGATGATATTGGCAGAAATTGTTTGAAACTGCCAACTGCCATTGAACTTGTTTCTTCTACCTACATGGCATGTAACTATCCTACTTTCTACCTAAAAGCTCAACAATCTCATCCTTTTGACAAGCACTCGCAACATCCAGCGAGCTTCTCCCGCGAGCATCTTCCCTCAATGGATCAAGACCCTTCTGTACCAATGCCTCAAAGAGCAGCTTATCATGAGCATTATCTGCACTCACGCTTCTGCTGACTACATGAAGCATCGACTCCCCATCATGGTTGACGGCAAATATATCTGCCCCGCTGTCGGCGGGGAAGAACTTCTCGTAAAACACGTTATGACAGCACTCAACATCTTCCTCTTCCTTGTACCGGCCGCAATGTCTGGTCCGTGAAAGCATGAACAAGTGCATCGGGGTATTGCCAGAATTATCCACACAGTTGATGGAACCACCCTCGGTGAGGAACCTCTTCCACAATGCTAGGCACTTTCCAAAGTACTCTTGCGGCAGATCTATAGTAATATGACCGGCTGCCGAACGAGATGTCATGTACCAATGGTTGGCAATGTAATGCAGGGCCGTGAGGCCGTTTGGGTCAGCCTCTAGTAGATCGGCGCCCAGAGACAACAGGAGCTCACAGATGTCGGGACGTAGAATCCGGAGCGCGTAATGGAACGGGCTGAACCCTGCTTTATCCTTCTGCAGAAGTGTAGGAGCCACCTCCTTACGCCGTAGAAACTCGACAAGCACATCATCCGGCATCCCCACGTTGTCAAGTAGATGGTGAAGAGCGGTCTTTCCCTTGTCATCTACCAAAGTCGCGTCCACCTTGAGGTCCAAGATTCGAAGCGGAAGACCTGTCACTTTGGTAACCCAGTGCTTGTAACCATACCCCGGCAGCTCCTGCTTCCATGCACAACATGCCATCAAAACAGTCCGGCCACGCTGATCCCGCCGGTCGAAATCGATCCGGGCTACACATGGCTCTTGGAGGAGCGTGTCCGAGACTTCATACTCGGGAAACTCGAACAAAAAGTGGATGAGGGTCTCTCGGTCGTTAAGAGGATGATAGAGATTGGCGCCTCGCCTGATCAGGGATCGGAGTAAAGGAATGGATTCAGAAACGTGGCTGTTCAACTCCTCCGTATATGCTGTGGCCAATAAAGCGTACACTGCTCTTGGCTCAGAGAGGGAGTGGTGTATGTCTTGACTCTGACGGCTGGTGTCGAGAGTATCGGGGCTGAGACCATGATCTAGGAGTGTGTCGAACGCGGCCAGGTTCTGATCGCGGATAGCCTGGAACAAGGGGCTTCTCGTGCCCAGTGTGGCATCGGCTCCCCTTCGGAGCAGCTTCACCATGACATCGGGCGCAGAACACGCGCGGTGAAGGGCAGTTTCGCCCTCTTTGTCAAGAATATCAGGGTTGGCTCCGTGATCGAGGAGGATACGCACGGCATCCAGTTTCCAAAAGCCCGAGATGTCTCTATCAGCCCACTGCACACCGCGTGCGGCAATATGAAGGGGGTCTGGCCCTTCTCGTCGACCGCATTGGCATTGGCACCGTGAGTAAGAAGGTACCTCATCGCCTCCAATTTCCACCACTCATTCGCCGAGGCAAGCATGTGGAGAGCGGTGCCTCCGGGTGATATCTTGGCATTGCTCCTGTAGCGGTCTTCAAGAATAGCCTTTGGCGCATTGATATCTACATGCAGCTTCTCCACGAGAAATCTCACGGTTAGCATGTTAGGCTTCGACTGGTCGCATGCCATTTGAAGGGGGTCAATTCGGCCGTGGAGTATTTGTATCTGTGTTCAGACTCTTTCCTGCCCTTCTCAAAGCTGTCTCTGACCGTATCATAGGAGCTGTAGTGAACCACCAATCGAGAGACTGTCTCCAAAACTCGAAGGTCACCGAGCATGATGAGGTCCGTGAGGGTATCGTAATTTGACGTGGCAGTAATATCTGCATCAAATGCCTCGTTGACAACATGGGCAATATCATCGCGTGAAAGCAGGTCCAAGTACAACTCAGGGTGCTGCGATACCTCGGACATGACCGGTGCATTTCCGCCCAAACAAAATCTTGGCTGCATCAAGGCCATCTGGGCTCTCATGCGTTGTCGAATCTCCACCACATTTTTAGCATATCCCGAGTCGCCCTCAAGGCGCTTGGTCGCTCTCATGAACAGATCCTCATCCGAAAAAAAAGGTTCAACGAATTCCCAACAGCCTGAGTCGAGAGCTTCATCCAGGGCCGTGAAGTCACCCCGGAGCGCAGAAACATCCGCGCCGGCATCCAGAAGCATCTGCGTGATGCTTGTAACGTCCGGGAAGCAGGTCCGTCGCATTCTTTCCGTCGGTGGGCCTCCATAACGAACTTTATACCAGGTCCTGCGACCAGGCTTCTTTCGAGAGGCTTCAGGACGGAATCGGTCCTCGCGAGTAGCCAACAAAGACCTATACCGTTGGCCTCCCGCGTCCCAGAGGGCTTGCTCCTCTTTGAAATTAGCACAAGCATGCAAAGGCCTCCGGCCGTCTGAGTCACGGGCGTGCACATTGGCGCCATGCCGGAGGAGGAATGCTACGGACTCAGCTTCTCCTGAGCTGCAAGCGTAGTGCAACGGCGTTCTGCCGAGACTATCCTCCTGCTCCAGGCCGTCAGTGCCAAACTGGTCGAGGATCTGACCGACAATGCCGGGCATCCGCGCACAGCTTGCAAGATGGAGGATGTTTTGCCCGCCCTGCGTCAGTAACGTTGGGTCTGCACCGCAGCTCACGAGCTTGGCTAGTTCGATTTCTGTCTCCATGGCCGCTATATGGATCGGTGCAAAACCATCCTTGTCCCTGATTTCAAAGTTGACCTTGTTTTCGAAATTAATGGTATCGATGAAGTGGAAGCGGTTCTTCTCACGGACTGTTCCTTCACGGGAACACCGCGTCAAGTAATGGTGAAGAATAGTACAGCCAGATGTGTCGACCGTGTTGACGCATATTCCAAGACCAATTAGCCACCTCACATAGGTAGACCATTCCTCTGTAGTGTCGTAGTGTCGTATGGCATGATGAAGCAGGGTGTACCCGTCCGTGTTTGTGCTCAAAGGATCGACACCGTCCGCGATCCTTCTCTCCATCTGCTCACGCTGGATGGTGCCGCTTTTAGCTAGGATGTGCAAAGCGTTGTTCCCATTGCTGTCAACTTCATCAGTTCTGGCCCCGTGTTCTCGGATAGACTGCAATCTCTCCTCATTGCTTAGACATAGAAGATAGAGGGTGCGGCCGTCCCATGACTTGGTGTTGATGTCAATGCCATTTTCTAGTAGCAGCTCCATCAACTCAGTAAACCGTTCATTTGTTTCCACAGAAGGCAGATGGAACCAGCATCGCGCTTTGATGAAGTCACTACTGCATTTTGAGAGCAGCAACGTGAAAACTTCCGGTTCTTCACATCTCATTGCTTCTTTAAGTGCACTACTCCCATACTCAACTGACATATTGGGGTCTGCTCCTTGATCAAGCAAATACTTGACGATATTCAGGGTGTGTTCAACTCCGGTTACCATGCCCGGCTGGTAAACAGAGCACTCAAGGATTGACTTTCCCCTCGCATCCGTCGCGTTTGGGTCAACACCGTGCTCGATTAGGAGCCGCACAAGGCTGGGATCTCGGGTCCGGTCCAAAACAAGATGTAGAAGTGAGCTCCCGCGCGATTCCTTGGATTCCTTGGTGATATCCGCTCCTACTTCCAACAAGGCCTTGAGAGCGGAATTGCGAACGGGAGACTGGTAATTAGTTTCACTGCTTCCTGCAGCGATGAGCAACGGCGTGTTTCCGGCACCGCTCACTTGCTCCAGGTCAGCTCCGGCGTTCAGAAGTAACCTTAGAATAGCCCGGCAGTCCTTGTCGTTCTGCTCCGTCCAGGACGTAACCAGGCAGTGCAATGGTGCTGTTTCCTTTTCCTGGGTACAGCTACCTCCGAGCCTCCATCTCCTTGGCTTGAATGTAGACATCATGGACACATCCGCGCCACGTTTAATAAGCGCCTCGACGCACTTGACGCTCGTCGCGCGACACGCAAAATACAAGGCGGTTCCCTTTCTGTGGACAGCGTTGACCGAGACATCTGTCGTTTCCAGAATAGCCAGCACGGCATCTGTGAGGCCGTGCTGGCATGATTCGCATAGAAGACGTTCCAAAACCTTCCCCTTGCAGAAAGGAATCATGGCAATGACCGTCTCAATGTGGCCACCTTTGGTCGCCATGAAAATGGCACACTCCCCCCGTGTTATCGTCTCGCCGCCCCCCATGGGTCCGGGGTGGTTCTCCTTGGTCTTGATCGTATCAGGTTCGACGCCCGACTCGAGCAGGACCGTCACTACTGCAGCGCGGTTCCTCCGCGCAGCAAGGTGGATTGGCTTCAAACCATACGCGTCTTCGGCGCTGGGGTCGCTTCCTTTCTTGATTAACAGTGACACGACTTCTGTGTGGCCGTTGGCAGCTGCCCAGTGTAAAGGGGTGCGATCGTGAGCGTCCAAGCTTGACACTGACGCGCCGTCCTCGATGATTTTCAGAGAGAACTTGGACAGGCCAGAGTATGCTGCGAGGTGTAGCGCTGTCGGCAAACCGTCTGTACTGTCTTGGTTCCTCGAGGTGGCTCCCCATTGAAGCTTGAGCCATCTCCTGAAAGCCACACTTTCAGGTCTGAGAAAGTCCAACACCGCGGCGAAGAACTCCTCGTCATCCGCGTCGTACCTGCTAGCATGGCCGTTCCAATTCGTAACGGCGTATTGGAGGAACGGGTGAAGTAGCCGCGCCTCTTGGTACTTGAACGGATCTTCATCCCTTACAATGTCAAAGGGGAATCGGCTTCTGTCGCGCTCACCCGGGTCATATGGGAATGCCGGCTTTCGGTAGGTGATGGACACGTCGGACTCGCCTTCGTTCTCGAGCGAGCCTGTCTGGAGATATCGAAGACAGTTCATGGCCATTGTCTTGTGAGCAGTGAGGGAATCAATGATGGGGAACCGTGTAGACAGTTCGCCTACTGAAGCATTCCGAGTGTCACCACGTAAGAATTCGGTGAAGGAATGGTGCACAACTTGGAGAGTCTCATCTTCCAAGATCTCTACTAGCGGTCCGCAGCTCTTGGCGACGAGAGCTTTGTAACCTTTTGGTGGTGCGGAATCTTGAGCGACGCATTCAATGAGGCTGGCCAGCTCATTCAGACGTAGCGGGCGAGATGCATGAGTCACCGCCTGTAGAACAAGAACCTGTGTATTAGTACTGACGCCATGCTCTTCACGCTGCTTTCGCAGCATCGTATCATATGTATCTTCCAACCCAGCTGGAAGAGTCTTTTCAAGTTCTTCAACGCCAATAACGTGTGACGCGGTTAATGCAACCTCTACCTGATCCATGGCAAGCTTGGCGTACAGGAATAAGCCTTCAGACCGTGAGGCGACCATGTCGATGATCTTACCCCTCTCGAGGTGCTGTCCGCCGAGCACGCCGTCAAATCTGTGATTTAGATATAGAAGAATGTCGCGATCAACGAGTTTCTTCTGAAGGCTGACGTGAACGATCGAAGAGTCTCGCAGCGCGCTCTGTAAATACTGCTTCGGTCTGCTGGTCATGAGAAGCTTCAGGGATCGGGGGCGATATGTGGCAAGCCTGTTCAAATTATCAAGAAATGCCCTATTATCGGCCGTCATCTCATCGAGCGCGTCTACAACGCAGTACAGCCTTGGGACACATGATAACCCATCAGTGAAGAGTTCCATCAGGTTGCTGTCTGATGTGTCCTCCAGGCTGGTGTCGACACGAGCCTGGAGCGCCACCTGCAGTCGGGGAGAGTAGGGCAGAAGCTGTGCCAGCCAGTCCTGCAATAGACCTCGCGGGGAGAAGTTGGCTGCGACGATGTTTCGGAAGAAGAAGAAAAGAACGGGACAGTCTTCGGTGGTTTTCAAGTGTTGGATGATGGATGACGCCGTGACTGACTTGCCCGCGCCTGGCACGCCATTGATCCATAGACTGCCGTGGTCTGGAGAATCGTGCCATTTAAGGTACGCATTCGTCTCGCAAATCCAAAGCCCTGTGCCAGGAGCCTGCGATAACAGGTGGCGACGGAACTCACCTGAGTCCGCAAGGTAGTCCGTGGGCTTGAGCCAGTCACGAACCTTTGCCACGTCTTCGGGGCTTACTACCACCTCCTCATAGTTGATAAACTCATATTCATATTCATCTGCAGTGTTAACAGATCCAGGCATTGCGGATACAGAACGAGGCCGATGTTATGGTGTAATGGGTTAAATGTTGACTGTAATCTGCCCCAAAGGTTGGGAATCAAACACACTGCAGAGGGAGATGTTTAATAAAGGAAGAGCAGCTGTCGGTCAAGAAACGTCAGCTTGACCTCTTCGATGTTGATACAGGGGTCTTGGTGAGAGGTTCCGTCAGCAAGAGTACTTGTCAGAATCCTGGCACTTGACTGGGCATTTTCACAATCTGTGGGGCATTGCTGCCTAGATACATAGGTACGTACATAGGTACATAGGCTTGGCAGGCATTATGATCAGGTCAAGTACCACTCTACTGCCTACGGACAACAACCAATGGAGACGCAACATGCGTCACAGGATCTGATAGTTTTATCCTAAAGCTAAGTAGCATCACTACAAGTACAAAAAGTAACCCTTGGCTCAAGTGGTGCCATTTCAGATGACACCATCCTCCCGTATGTCTGTCGTGTATGTCTGTCGTTCCTGACCGTCAGTCTTTTCTAGCATCTACTGAGGACAGTTCCTTCAGAAAACGCTTTCCATTGTAACTTGACTAGCTCCGGCACTAGAACTTGTTTCATTGCGATCCAAATGCCAGCTTGAATTTTGAGTCTGTTCCAGCCTAGAGATGCCCAAAAATAGAGCCTGATCGGCGACATGGAGCTATAACAAAGCAGCACCCTACTCTAAAGACAAAGTTGTGCTATGCTTTGGCGATTCTGATTAATATTGTGCGGCCATCTTTGGGGTTGCATAAACGATTTAGGTCAATCTCAATGCCACTCATATCCAAAACTGTCTAGGGCGCGGTAAGCAAGACATCATGAAACCAGACGTGTGGGAACCATTGGGATGTTTCGGGTAGAAACCTAGCCAGTTCCCACATTTTTGCATCAGGGATGGCCATATGAAGTAGAAAAATGACACTGAACCGCACAATGTAGACGATGGGACTAGTGGTAGCAGCAGTAGAAGTTTTTTGCCTTCCATCCACTCCACCCTTTCGTCAACACTAAATGACAAGAGAGGGCATCTTGGCAATTAGCGTGACTTCGTAGATGAAGGTTTCATATCAATTCATTCTTAATACTAGGCAGAATCACATTGTTGGCCAAGAAACTAAGGCGTAGGACGCTCGGGCGGTGTCCCTACACGCGAAAGCACCCACGTGCTCGTTACCCAAACTACCTCCCGTAAGGATAGCCCATGTAAAACAGGACCCTGTGACTTTGAAAATCTGTCTCGCCGGGAATCTGTTATTGGACACCACAATGAAGCGTTAGCAGAGAATAAAACGCCATCCAACCCCTTACAGTAAACACTGACTCCCTTTATATGCAGGGTGCCTCAACAATGCCTAGCGGTGGAGTGCCTTATTGAACGATAGGTCTCAACTGATTACTAAGTGAGCCATAGTTACATCAAGTCTCATATATTGTAGCCAGTCAAATCTGGAAGCGAGCTACTCGATATTCGTCTCTCTCATGACGCAGGAATTTGCATGTCTCGACAACAGAAGAAAAAAACAATATACTAAATGGTTTACTTAGTTTGAAAGAAGTTAGAATTGTTACAGATTGCCTAATGATATGGGGAGCAAACCGCAATGCTGCTGGCCACCCAGCTTCATAGGGTTCAGTAGGCATAGCCTTGTGGCCGCAGCCAACAACCTCTAACTGAGCTAACAATAGGTAAGACAACCGTCTATGTCTGATAGGAGAATTCCATTGACAATGGATTAAGACGAGTGAATCATTTATGTTACTACTACAACCCATTATGTTCTCACCATCGACACTACCCATTTCATTCCATCTCAGGACGATAATATACTCAACCTTATCCCCTTGCCAATTAACTTCATTATACCTACTTAGAAGTGCCAAGATCGAATAGAGAGAAGAGAAATGTCACTACCAGAAGGCCTTGGGGATGGTGCCACTGACAATAACGTTCGATGCCTCATCTACGAACACCTCCTCATGGATGGTCGTGGGGTACAACTGAATGGCCCCATCAACGGGCCGGTGAGTTTCCGTGTGTGCTTTTTTCGTGTGGGACATGACATATCGGACGCTCACTCTATTCACAGACTTCAATATGCTCCCAGATGACACCTACGAATTGAAGCGGAAACGAGAAGAAGAAACGAAATATGAGCTCTTTCATGGGCCAGGCTGTTACAATCCAGCTGAGGCAGAGTGCTTAATTCCAGACCCCATTGAAAATGCAAGTGGATGGATACTGAAACATCCGAAATATTCAAAGTGGCGTTCGGGAAAGCATCCATTGCGTCGATTTCTTTGGATCAGCGGAATGGCGGGAACCGGAAAGTCTGACATTGCCAAGTCTATCATCCGAGATCTGTCATTCTCTGATCCTCAACACCACCATTGTCGCAAGCCTCAAAACCGGACACTTGTGCTGAGTTACTTCTTTCAGCCAGCCCACACTTCGAGCAATCTAGCCCAAGGACTTTTGTCGCAGCTCGTTCAAGCCCAACCAAGTTTGGTATGCCACATTGAGCCTGAGTTCACCTTCTGCAAAGATTTAGGGGTCTCTTTAATAGTAGGAATGAAGCACGTCTCTGGAAGATACTCAGCTCCTCCTTGACGTATTTAGCTCATGATGATGTTTTCTTTGTCATTAATGCTCTGCACGAGTGTTCTGGCGACGTCCCCGAGCTCTACGGCAGGATACAAGCGCTGGCCTCCTCCAATGGCCGTCACAATTTCAATGTTGTCTTAACTAGCCGGCCCTTGACTCTATGGGACCGGATGCAAAGCAGTTGCGATACAATTTACCTCGGTTCTCCTGATGAGCTGCGTGCCATCAAGTCGGACATTGAGGACCATGTCCCGATCGTCTCGGTGGGTTCGACGACAACCACGTCGCAGACTCTGGTAATACCAATCGACAAATCCTAAAGTCACTCCTTGGGGAATTTCAAGACATGGTTCTATGGGTCAATCCAGTGAGTGAAATCTCCTTTATCAGATCTCGATGTGTCCTAATAGCTCTCGAACAGCTCTCGAAGGGAATCGCAGGCATTTTGGAAACAGACATTTACTAGATGTTATACAGCATTAGGGAGGTCAAAGTAATATTACAGGTGTCACTGGCCATGTTTAGTTCACATGAACTACTTCATTTGTTGAGCTAACAACTCCAAATTGTCGGCATTGTCAGATTCCGTTTGTTTATATAGCCTCCTACAAGAATAAAAGAAAAGGTTTACTCACTTTATCAATGGCGGCCATTACCTAAGTCAGGATGAAGGCTGGAAAGGCTGGTTTTCTACCCAGCCAGTCGATAATTAATTTCAAATGATTAATCAATTCGAGACAGCTTCTCGGTCAACATTCCTAAACAAGAGGCAAAGCTGCGCCCGTATGCCAATGGCAATGCACAAATGCGGCGAGATGGTCTGCCTTACCTTTGGCCAAAGCCGGGATTCTTTTACCGAGCACCACAACTGGAGTCTAGGACATAAACGCATTGGTAGTAGCGTCTGGTAGCAGGCAGGCGTCACGTAATAAGCGGCGAAGGGCCGGGAGGAATAAAAAATGCAAGTCATAGCAAACCAACCATACCCGCTTCAGCAAAACGCGACGTTCACGCTTGTCACGGCTCGTCCAAATTCTTCCACTGCAAAACACCGCGCCTGGAGATCAACCGTGCGTACAGCGTGAATCTTGGCATCCATCCCTCTCTTTCTATATTTGCTGGAAATTATTGCTGACGTGCAGGGATGGAGTGTTCACCCCTGCAAGGTTGCCTAGCGAGCAGCCCATCTCCGCTTGGCTCCTCCCACGACCCGGACATAAAACGCTGACGGCCAGTCCCCATTCCCTTTTTTATTATTGTGCTTACCTCGAAGTTTTTGACGTGAGAGGCCTCACTGAACCGACACGATCACGATGGGCCGACCTACCCCCTCCACTGTCAGTTATCGCGACGATCCCGATGCCGTGTCCTTGCGTACGGAGCCTGGCGATGCCTACGTGGACGATGTCCCTGAGATTGCATCGGCTCCACCAGCCTACGTCGAGGCCACCGGCGAGGGTGACGCGCTGATCGACGGGTTTGATGACGGCGCGGAACCGGGAGGTCTCATCCTCAAGAATGGCACCACCCCGGCCGAGAGCCACCAAGAGGGCACCTCATCTCACATCTTTGCCAAGCGCACCCGCATCACCAACGAGGTCATTTCTCTGCAAGACGATCGCTCTGATGGCGACCCGGAGTTCCTGGAGAGGTGGGTCAGGCACATGGCCAGCAAAGCGCCCTCGCCGTACATCCACATCACGGGCAATCACCGCGAGACAAAGCGCGATATGAATGGCAAGAGCAAGACCGAGACGGTAGAGGACTTCCGGATCCTCGTCAGCCTGCAGAACTACCTCTGGCCAAACTTCAACCCCCGCGGAGAACAGGTGATGAGCTTTGACACGGTGGACAACGGCGAGAGTACCTTCCGCGGCACCGTCTTCAAGAAGCGGGCTCCCGGGTCAAAGGGCAACATTGAAGTCGGAACTGATAAGCCCAGCTTGGAGGAGTGGTGCCATCGGTACTGCGCCAAGGCTAAGAGCACAAGATGGTGAGACTTGAGGCTGAGTTCCCCTTCGTCAAGCGCAGCACTAACAATATTATCCCAGCTTCCGCCTTACCCGCACAGTCACCGGCTTGGATGAGCAACTCTTCAGATCCCGACTCGAAGGTCTCATCCGCGGTACCAACTACAAGGGCAAGCTCTCCATTGAGTTTCCCGTTGCCGATAGGGCGGTTGATATCTACTCCACCACCTGGATGAACAACTGGCGCACCACCTACTGGATCCGATGGATCTTCTACCTCACCTTCCTGTGGATCTTCTCGTGGCCCATCCTGTACTTCACAACCAAGAAATACTACGTTGTGCGCGCAGAGTGGCCATTCGCCAAGGTCAATCCTCAGGGCCGCAAGACCTACACCACCGTCAGCGAGGAGCAATGGATCGAGAATTTCGGCCCCGCGGTTCAGCAGCTATGCTTGGACCGGTACCAGGGCCTGACCGGCGATGACCATTTGAAGCAGATCCTCGCGAGACCTGCGACACAGCCGTCTGCCGCTGCGGACTTCCGGAATGCGCAAGCAGCACTGAATGTGGCAACCAGTGCCGCCAGCGCTCTTCGTGGAGGGCCTGTCAATGCAATCAGCCAGGTTTCCAACATCATGCGTCTCTCGAGTGGGACCAATGACCAGGTTGGATGGGGTTTCGATACATGAGGGGGGCATCTGCACTCGATAAGGATATTGGATTGGCTCTTGTGGATCAAGGATTTCTACGGGGTTTCGAGTCTTTCGTGGGTTCGTTGTGTGTATTTTACGTCATGTAGATATGGCTCAGGATATTGTTCTATCACAGTCGGATAAACCATGATTTTATTAGTATTTGGCTGAAAGTGTTATCGTCCTCTCGCCGTGGTCATCTTCAACCAAGTGCTTGTAGATTATGCTCAAAGATGTGGAATATCTCTTTTATGACTACTTACTAGCTACAACTCATCCCCTAGGCTTTTCTTGCCACTTCCAAATGCCTTTTTAGGTGCTTTGGCTTTAAGATCTTTGTATTCCTTTCTGGTAGCCCGGGGCCTAGGGTAGCGCAAAAATGTAAAAACTTTAACCTGTCAGGATATGATTTGGACACTGTCGGGTTTCAAATATTGTTGAAGCTAAGGTTGATTGCTAGTTGCTAAACACATGCTGGCTAGTTTGGTCTTTCGGAACTCTGGTCCTAGGTTACACTTTTCTTCAACTCTTTGACATGAACGTTGAGGGGAATATTTTCCTGTAGAAGAACGAAAGAAAGGGGCAAAAAAGTCTAGGTCAATAGAAATTTTCAGTGCAAAAAATCGTCGAGGATTTAGTCCTTCATTGTCTAGTAGTAATTACGAGAAAAGTTGTGAGCTCCGAAGTCAAGTAGCATCTCCCGTATGCTAGCATTCTCCACACGTCGAATGAACCGAATTAGATAACCATGCTCTTTGTTTTCGGCCGTTGAGTGCTTCAAAAGTATTTCCAAGAGTGCCGTGTCCCCGTCCCCAGCTGCCGAAACCGCGTATTCTAGTGCCGACGGGGTCCAATAGGGCGAGGGCGTGCCTTCGAGGGTGGCTTCAGATTTGACTGCAACCATGATGACTTCCTCCGCCTCGGCAAAATTCTTCTTCACTGGAGGCCGATAGCTATGATTACCAAACAGACGGTAAAAGAGTTCTACCAAGAATGAAGTTTCGAATATGCAATGACGCCCCTCCCACCGTGGGTTGACGATTGAAGCTATCACGGCACCTACTTGAAGGCACGCTTTCATACACTCGGCGTTCAATGTACATGCAGCGACAAATAACGGTGTTGTCCATAAACACATTGATGGAATCCAACATTGAGTGTTAACGATGAACCCAGTGTCTATAACTCTCCGAACAAGTTCAGTTTGTGAGCTCGGTGTCATTTCTGCCAGATTGGCAAAGACATGGCCTCCATCCTTATTATTCCTCACGCATGTCCAATCCCTCGGATCGCATCCTTGAGCTATAAGCTTCGAAGCAATGTCGAAATTGTGGTATTTGAGCGCGAGGTATAATGGTGTGAAACCAGGTCTAGATTCTTGACCAACAGGAACTTCCATGCCGATCAATAGCTCGATAGTGTGTAATATGCCAGGATGCTTACTTTGGCATGCATAGTGGAGGGATGTCTGGTCAATGTGATCAGTGTGCGTCGCTGACACACCTGAATGTTGCTGGATCATGCGGACGACGTCGAGATTGCCATTGGCGCATGCGAAGTGAAACGCCGTTTGCCCCTTCTCATTCTCGGCTGCGGGGTTGATGCGAGATTCGAGAAGAAGCTTGATTATCGACGGATCGTCCTCACACGACTTCGCCGCGAGATGCAACGCAGTATTGCCCTCCCAGTCAGCATCCCCAATATCGGCGACACGTCCTACGAGCTCAGTCACGAGCAAAAAGTCGTTTTTTGAGACCGCAAAATGAAAATTTTCCCTGAGCGATACGGGATCGGAACGGGAAAGAAATCTATTTACGAGATCATTGCGCCCATGGGAGGAAAGCTCATGGATCGCAGAAACGCCTTCCGCCACAAGGAAGGCTCCGTTAGTCACGAGAAGTTCAACTAGCTCGAGCGCCCTGTCAATGTTAAGGGACCGGTTAGCTCCTTCGAGGAAAAGCTATCTGGTTTCGGTCCCATGTTGGTGATCGCGAAAGTGACAAAGATGAAGTGGAAAGATTGGTGCGCCGCCATACCGGCTGCCTTTGCAGCAGAAATTCCGGGATGGCGCGTGGACGTCAACCTTTTGCTCTAGAAGGTTTTGCACAATCTTCACATACTGGCGCCCGACAGCGAGATGAAGCAAAGAGAAGGAGCAGGGACAATCAAAAGGATGCCATCTTGGAACCGAATTAAAGTCCACTAGCCTCCACGGTGGACAGTAAGTCGTCTTTTTGTCTACTTCAACTTGAAAATTGAGGGTTGCTCCATGGGCCACAGCGCGTTTGACCGTGTCGAGGTTGCCAACATCTACCGGCCAGACGAGACATGATGCTGTGACTGGATCATTCTTGAGATTGCGCTTGTAGAGTTCACCGTTGAGCGCTTCGTAAAGCCAGCGACATGTACGGGCGAGCGAAGCGTGGTTTCTTGCGTAGTTCGCGGGGTGGGCTATTTTAGATGAGGGAGAGACGCCCCAGGTGCTAATCTCAGCGATGCGGAGGAGAATCTCCATCGGGAGAGTATTGAGGTTCGAAGCCATCGCGGCGTCCTTCTGTTGGTTTTCGGTAGGGCAAGGGGTAGAAGTGAGTTTAGAGGGGAGGCAAGATGCGCGAGGTTTATGAGCAGTTAGGAGAGAGTGAGAAAGGGCTGCAGGGGAATAAGTTTCGTTGGCGAATGGGGGAGTTGACTTTGCTTGGGTGTTTATAATAAAGCACCCACGATGAGAGAAGTGAGAATAATGTGACATAGTTGCGAGAGATGCTGCGGCCATCGGAACAAAGGATTCCCCGCCCCAAGATCGGGGTAACACAAGGGCTGTGCCTGGCTTTGATCCGGCCTATCAAGAATTTTGTTTCTGGGCTTTGGATTGAGGCGAAAACTAACTGGAAAGTCTTTCACGGCGGGAACCATGCTAAATCTGATCCAAGAAGGTAGTAATGCAACCTACATATGTTAGACGCTCGTAGATAGCAATAAAACTTCTAGACGCAACCTTCTGTATGACTGTTTCCAAGCTACATAATGATGTAGAATTTACTAGAACCAGAATTATCAGGTATCGCTCATGATGATCCAGCGCGAATCTAAAGACGAGTGACCAGTCCCCAGTGACATGACTGCGACCGAGCCTACGCGCGCGATCGTTGTTTGCTTGTTTTGAGATGTCGAAAGCAGGAATATACGTTTTTTTGTCTCTTATTGAAGTCATTGTAGATGCCTCGCAATACGTCACCTGTTGAATATGGAGTTTTGAGCCGCACCACTCCTTTTGAACATGCGGCGCGTTGGAACTCTGAGGAGAACAGAAGGTCAACAACTTAAAATAGACCGGCCTGCCTGGTTAAGCTGTTGCCTTTTCGCAAGACAACATATGGCTTGCAGGCGATGAAAGGCCATTTGTTCGAGATACAAAGAGTGGTGGATGCATAAAGGGAAAAAAATCTCGCGACATAAGCACAGAATCCAACCAAATTCTTTGTCCCAACCCGGTGTCCGGATGGCTTCGCAGCGCGAGATGGTACGGCGACAGTATGGGACGATACACCAACAGGCTCTCCAGCGCGCCTGATGGCTTGCCAATTCAGAGCGTTTCCTAATGTTAATTGATTATCACAAAGTAACCGCTGTGTCACTACATGCCACATTTGCTTCATTAAAGCCTGGTAAGAGATGTAGCATATCATCTTAGGAAACTGTGTTGCCTTTTATAATCTCTTGTAGTTGAGTCTAAAAATCATAACACATAGGTACATGGGTTAAGTATACGAATTTGATCAACATGTTATGTGTGGAATGAAAAAACCTCGAAATGGCCTGTATCGGGAGGGTGAAATGAAAGATATTGGGCAGAGGATTATACCTGCAACGGGATAATATTGCTTCTGCTTATTTTAGCATCTTTGAAGCGAAATGGCAGAGGTATACGCCAAGATGAAAACATTAAGAAATGCACGTCAGATTGCGAGAGGGGTAGGGCTTTCGTGTTGAAAACTCGTGTACCGGCTTGTTGTTAAGGCGATGGGCAAAGGAGAGCACCATCATTTCTTGCAGCTCCGTCCAGCAGACTTTCGGAAGATCCCGAGTCAAAGGCTCCAAGCTCGCCGATGTGTATGGAAATAACTCATCAGCTAAAGAAGCGAAGTTCGTTCTCTAGGGGCGGCCTGGCTTCTCGAT